>LQNS02278184.1:4263191-4288469 GCA_001587735.2 Parhyale hawaiensis | reverse complement strand
TAATATACGGTATCGAGTCCCAGCGTTGAAGAATAAGTGTGGTGTTGCCATGCTACAATATGAACGTTTCACGGGTCTGCCTGAAAGGCCTTGCAAAGCCGTGAAAGTTTCACGGGTCCAGCTCAATTCAGTCATAAGAACCCACCGACTCTGTCACATTACCGAAAGACCCTGTTCAATCTTACAACTCTATATTAGTATATATAACGCTTTAACTATTTCTTGAATACTAAAGCCATTATTGGCGAATGAACAGATCGCTGTTATATCGTCCTGGTATCGAATACGGCGAGTATACCCTGAAGATAATATAACCCGTTTAACACCGAGGGAGTCCATAACTTACGTGTTTAGACCTCGTCCAATTCACCAGCTCCTGCCTCAGTAGCTGCTGTAAGCTCGGCTCCTGCTGGGGGCCAGCGTCGCCCCCATAGATGGCGGCGAAGGGGTCATCTGTGTCCTCCATGGCCTGACAGGACTCGTCCAGGGCATCTGCCTCCTGTGTCGATGCACTACTACTGGCAGGCCAGGGAGCTTCGCTGATGAAATCCAGCAGCTCCCTCGTGATTCTGTCCTGGATTTGTTTTTCCATGGTGGGGGCGAACATCTTTAGGGATCTGGGCCCATGGTTGGGGTGCATGGCGGTGGCCACCAGAAGATCTTCGTCAGCAAACAGGTGTCCAAACCTGTTCAAGAAATTACATACAATTACAAGCAAATTATTAATAACCTAAAATTCTATTTATACCTACAGGGTTTAGCAATGAAAATCCCTTTTCAATACTCAGACTGTTCTCGGAAACACGAAGCGAAGAAGAGGAAGGTTGGATAGGAACGGTTACTCCATGAGTTATGTCATTACAGCTATTCATCAACACAACCAGATAGTGCGTCCATGCACTGGTGCCTGACCTGCACTCGGGCACCCGTGCATGAATCGAGCTAGAGCAGACGAAGGGGAAACGAAAGGAAGAAAGTAAAAAATGAGTGAGACAGTTTCGTGAGACGAAAGTTGTGGGGCTCGTGGTTTCGATGCCCCTAAGGAAACTTAAGTTTGGTGGGTAGTGGAGGAACAGCTCTTTCGAGGGCGGGATTGATCCTGCATGAGAGCGTGGGTTCAGGGGCTAGAAATGTGACCTGAAGCAACGTGTGAGAAGCTGCAACCTCTATCAGGATTGAGGGATACGAGATACTTCATCCGGGGACCCATCTTGGGGAGTCATCTGTAAGACTAAGGTTTGGCCTTACTCAAGGGAAGAGCCACTTCGGTGAAAGGAGAACTCAGGGACCAGGTCTCCCGTCCCGATCGAGGGTGTAATAACCCACGGCCATCGGGACCGGGAGAGGTAGAGAAAGCTTACTGTTCTGGTGCGTTGCCACTAAATAGATTAGCAGCCTGACTCCGGCCATCTGGATTGGTGTTCAGCAGAGTGGGGATGTGGGACACACGGAAGTGGGATCCCCCCTCTGCCAGCGGATGGGCCAAAGGGAAGAATTCTCGTAGATATCACCGTACATGTAGTTGAAGAGGCGAGAGAAAAGGTCAGACGGTCGAGTTGACTACAGTGAACGCGTAAGGCCTCGGCCGTTATGATAAGGGATATGCCTCGTGAGAATCTCGTTCCCAAGGAGTTGGCTGATCGGTATGCCTTTTCCCTTTCAGCCAGGAGGGGATGTCCCCCTGCAGTACGACCGAAGCGGGAGCGTAGAGGAGGGTCCCACCTGTAAGACAGCAGGTCCGTGGATTCATGGCCAAGGCGCCTGACTTGGTTGATGGACAATTAGGGCTTGTTCGTCCCTGGCCAGGCCCGATCGAGGTTTCGACCCAGTAAATGGGCATACAGATGAGAAGAGGCTAACTTGAGCACAGGAGAAGATGTTGCCTGTGCGGAGATCCAAGACGATCTGAGGAACACCGGCTTCAGGCCGCCTTATATAGAGTAGCACCTCCCAGAGGGATGGAGGGGGGAGTGATGACGTCACAGAACCGAAAAGTAGTACCGAACGGAAGGGAACTGCAGTGAACATTGTGAGGGAAGCACGGGGTGCTCACATCCAATTATTTTCTGCCCTTTTCGTCTCGGGGAAATGAAACAAAGGAATGTTAAAGTTCATGAAAGATCCAAGAAAGGCTACCTGGAGGCTAACACAATTTTGAAATGACATAAGGAAAAAAAACCGTGCAGTATTATACAATTGATTTTACGATTTCATAGTTAATATTGCACTGCCAAAGTTAGCCGACTTTGTGTTACTCCTTCTTAAATAATCGTCTAAAATCAAAGAAATTTAAGATTTTTGATAGCTATAGGTTGACACTTGCGAAGGGAAAGATACCTTTCAATTCTTCAACTTTATATATAATACTTTACCTATTTATTGAATACTAACGCCATTATTGGGGAATGAATAGTTCGCTCTTATATCATCCTGGTATAGGATACGGCGGAAAAATCCTGAAGATAATAATAATAATGAAAAATGAAAATAGTGAAATTTGTAGCTACCTGTTCTGAAAGCCACGGGTGTTGTTGGCGGGCTGCTCTAGAAGAGCGTCGACCAGGGGCAGGGCCAGGGTGAGGTTGCCTCTGCTCTTCACATTGCAGAGCTCCTGCTTGAGGAGGTACAGGGAGGGAAGGAGGACGCCCATGTATGCGTTGTCCTCAGTCAACAGCCTGTCCAGGCAGGTGGCAACGGGCTTCATTACCAGGCAGTACTCAGTAAGGACTTCTTTGTCGTTCTCGTCGAAGGCGGCGAGGGCGTAGCTCCTACCTCCCTCACTTGTTAGGAACTGGTTAACCTCCTGTGTTTTGATTTCATTTTTGAAGACAGAGTCGAGGAGGCAGCGCACGGACTCGTAAAAGCTGTTCCACCTGTAAGTGAGGAGCCCGAGCCAGATTAATTAATGAAGCATTTTAATAGTTCACATTGAATTACGTTAGGAAATAAAGGGTTAACACTACAATTTTCTTATCTCCAGCTCACTTGACACCGTACAGGACATAGCCCAGAGGATCCTCCTGCTGCCCTTTACATCTGATCAGTGAATCAGATGTAATGATGTCCAGTGAGCTGGAGGTGAGAAAAAATGCGCGTTCCGGCGCCCTTGGCTCGTCACAAGCATATATTTCTAAATAAATTAATATTCACTTAATCATTGTGACTGTATCGAATGTAATGAGTTGCGCCTACCTTGTTGCACACGGGGTCTTCAGCTTGCAGCCTACGATACCCGTGATTGTGGCGGCTTGAACGGAGGACCTGTTCTGTAGGTTCCACAACCCCTGGGCTTTTGCAGCAGCTTTCGTGAACGGCTGGCGACGGCCACTGTTCCAGCCGTCCACCTGTGCGACATCACTCGTCGCCAAGAGGTTCAGTGTGTGGGTGCTGGAAAAATATAACTACTGTTACATACGTATCCTTGATTAAAAAGATATTATACATTACACAATTTCGTAAATGTTCTTATTGTTGGTTGGTTAGTTATAGTTGAGAAGTTTGAGCCTCCGTTTCCGAGCAGAACGATATCACAGAGGAAAGAGCAAGGGACATATAGTACGCCAAGAGAAACGGGGAACCAATGCACGAAGGTGTTCCCACACAGGATCAACAGGTCGGGAAAGAAGAGGAAGAACAAGTAGGAATATGAAATCGGCAATAAAGCAAAGTGGGCACGAATGGTAAACGTCCCGAAGGCCTGGCTAACAACTGAGGTATCCTACATGTTCAAGTTCCGAACTATTTACTAAATATCTTGAAAGTTCCACGTCTTTTATATTCATCTGTATCATTTCCAGGTTCTATTTTTTGTTTTTCAGAGGAATGTCTTTTAGTGAAAACATATAAAATATTTAGGTCTCCACCCAGCAGTATCTGTCCGGTCCCACTCTAGTTCTAATAAAATTACTCCTTTTAGATCCTTCTGAATTCATATTCTAAATCTTATAATGATGGGAGATATTACACCGAAACGTTAAGTTTTAATGAAATCTGAGGACAACTATACTTATTTTCCGAAATTAGCCTTAGCTTAATATTTATCAAATATTTTATCTGTCTGCAAAAGAAATAAAATATTTTACCTTATCAGTTGATTTACCTGCACCTCCGGTGCTTCGGCAGACAGACGTCTTCTGTCGCCTCGCTGAGAATGGCATCCATGTCGTGTATGTGGACACCGCCCCTGTCAGGGTCATCGTCTTCAGCAGCGACTACAGGCTCTTCACTGTCCTGGCCTCCGTAGGTATTGAAGGCAGCCACGTAGTTCGCCCCATTGTCAGTTGTGGTGCCGACAACCTTTTTGGAGATTAAAAACTCCTTGCTGATCTTGTTGAGTTCCCTGGTCAACACCTCCTTGGTTTGCTTCTCCTGATTATATAGAATATGTCTTATAATCAAAATAAATTTATAAATATATATATAAATTTGTTAAAACAACTAGGCTTATCACTCAAAACCAATAACATATTATACACTTAGAATTTAATTTTACGTATCAAAGGCTTTCGTATTAGCTGTTTCTCAAGTTGTTGACTATATACTATGAGATATATATATACTGTATAAGTATAATTAATATATTGAGGGTTTTCAGGCCGTATTAGATACAAAGACTATATAACAGCGATCCAATTTTGTATGATATAGTTTAGAAGTTGAGTCGAACTCAGATGAGCTCTTTTAGTACAATCTCGTCCAGGTGCACCATGTCTGGCAGGAAATAAGACGCGAGCATTTCTAACCCTACACTGCTCGGCCGAACGTAATCGCTCAGCCATGCGGCGCAGGGAAAGAGACGAAAAATGAAAAGAGAAGAAGACAGAAGAAAGTGAACACTTGTGCGGGGGTCTCTTGTGCGGCCCCCCCCCACACGAGAGCAGATAGGAGTCCCAGGGGATGGGTCGCTTTACACCATTCGGCGGCCCACTTCTCGGAACAGAAGGGAAAATATAGAGAACCTACCTAACTCTACAAAACTAACTTTCTCAGCAGGAACTGCGGCCAGACGCTGCATCCCCTGCGGAGAAGGTACTCGGGACCTTTGGGTGCGTGATGCCCAAACATAGTGTGGCAGGGAAAGGGTCTGCCAGAACATGCCCCTGAGGGCTGTACGAGTATAATGTAAAGTACTATGTTTCTATTGTATGGTAAATAGATAAAATTCTTTGCTTAGCAATTATTAAATTTTCACCTTTATTTCAACAAGAGCAAGCGTTGCAAGCCGCCTTGTCAGGGTTTGGGGGTCGATCCAGTGGACAGTACAGCCCAGAAAGGAACGGTTGTGGGCCGTCCAGGAGTCTGCGGTGGTCCCCACAAAAGGCACCTGCAACAGGGTGTGAAGGAGCTCCTTCCTGGCTCTGTCGTGGAGGGCCTTGGTGGTTTGTTTGAGGGCTGCGGAGCTAACAGGCTTCATGTTGGGAGAGACCCAGCTAAGCATCCTTTGAGTGGCGGGATGATCTGCTGTGGAGGGCGCCAGCAGCATCTCGATGTGCCACCTCACCCACTCTTCACGCGCCCGCACCTATAATAGAATATTACCTTTCATTTCTCAAACGGTATCTACGAAATTATTATACTAGTCAGACAGGGTAAGAAATGACCGAGCCCAATATATTCATTATCTGCAGTACAGGGATGAAGCAAACACTGAAATGACTGGAAATAAATGCGCTAGCAGATTCTGCCTTCAAATTTTATCCAGCGCTTTTTGAATGCCTGGAAGGCCGTGGTAGTTTTTTTACCCCATCTGACTATAAGTTCTTTTGTTAGCTATATATTTTGTAATCCAATTTTATACCCGTCTATATATATATACCACACATAAAATAATGAGTTTAATGACAATTTGTAAAAGGTCTTTGACAAATGTTATACATGAATAAAATATTACGTATGGAGTCACTGGGTCAAATGAGTTCTTTGCGCGTAGGGTGCGGTTAGCGAGAGTCGTCAGGTGGGGAGAAGTCTTAGGATGAGCTGCAGTGCCCCTGTTGCTGCAGCGGCCATGTACTGCCCGGTCGTAACGCTCCAACAGCTTCATCTGTCCGTCGCCGCTGTGACATGTGCTCTGAAATAACGCTTTTAAATAAATACCTATTACAATATTCAGTGAACAGTTCAATTAATATTATATTTCAGTTTGACCACCGTAGCCGCAACTCAGGCGATTCAACAGTGAATTTCCTTTTCATATCACCGGTAGCGGTTTGTGATGGACTTTCTAAGTCCTAAGGTTGCTCCATCTGAAACGTATCGAATTTTCCAAGTTCTATTAATGGAGTCAATCTCAGTTAAGAAAGTATACAGTGCACCATCATGGGCAGTAACAGTATCACCTAAGTAGTTCAATTATTACCTATGAATTTAGAAAAGAGCAAAATGTTGTTCTAATTATGCAAATGAAAATCGGTATTAACTTGAACAATATTAAACAACACAGCTTCAAAGCCATAAAACTGTCGAGTTACGACGAATTCTATTCCCATTACGCTAGTTACCTTAAGATGTTGTTTCAAGTTGCCCTTACTGTCTGAAGGGAACTTAAGACTGATCCTTTAGTTACCTTAAGATGTTGTTTCAAGTTGCCCTTACTGTCTGAAGGGAACTTGAGGCTGATCCTTTAGTTACCTTAAGATGTTGTTTCAAGTTGCCCTTACTGTCTGAAGGGAACTTGAGGCTGATCCTCTAGTTACATTAAGATGTTGTTTCAAGTTGCCCTTACTGTCTGAAGGGAACTTGAGGCTGATCCTATAGTTACCTTAAGATGTTGTTTCAAGTTGCCCTTACTGTCTGAAGGGAACTTGAGACTGATCCTTTAGTTACCTTAAGATGTTGTTTCAAGTTGCCCTTACTGTCTGATGGAAACTTGAGGCTGATCCTTTAGTTACCTTAAGATGTTGTTTCAAGTTGCCCTTACTGTCTGATGGAAACTTGAGGCTGATCCCTTAGTTACCTTAAGATGTTGTTTCAAGTTGCCCTTACTGTCTGAAGGGAACTTCAGGCTGATCTTTCTTCTCTTCTGCTGCTGGCAGATGACGCAGATAGCCGTGCACGTCCAGACCTGCTTATGGAAGTACCTTTGCCCCCTATTGCTCAGCTCGATCCTCGTGAGCTTGAAAAACCTGCCATAAAAAAAACTTGATAAATGATTATATTATAAATATTTTATATTTTTTTATACATTACAGTAACCAAAAGTTGACTGTTCAAAAAATCTTTTATAAAAAAATTATTTACAGACAATGTATGTTTTTCCATAATAAAATATAATAATAATAGTGCTTCATTGAATTTATATCGTAATTCACAAGGTTAACAATAACAAAGAGACACGAACATAAAGCACTAAAAATGATACAGAAAACATATGTAGTTAAATCTAATTCCAACTCCTCAGATAAACTACGGTATTTGGGCATACCGCAACTGACATTTGTTTCTACTAGCGAAAATATAACACAAGAATCATTGCTAGCATCATTTATTATTAGTATTATATTGAGTAGTTTAAGTCTCCGTCTCCACAGCAACGGCGATCTAACAGAGGAAGAAGCAAGGGACACATAGTGTGACCATAGATACGTGGAACCCATGCACGAGGGTCTTCCCACACAGGATCAACGCGCATGGGAACAGCAAGTCGGGAAAGAAGAGTAAGAACAGATTGAAGAAAGATCAGTAGGACATTTTCTACCCTTCCTTCGTTTCACCCGTGGAAAGACAGCCGTCCCGAAGGCCTAGCTAATGGCTAAGGTAACCTACACAAACCCCTTGGGGGCGCTACTCCCCATAACATAGGATGGGCGATTGCTAGCATCACCGGGTACTGTAAGTGGTGCCATAAGAGAGAAAAAAAGAAAGGGACAAGCGGCACGCCGAAAAGAAGCAAAGAAGCCCGACCCCCCCCTCCCCACCACAGGACAAATGAACACTGGAACAAGTCGGAAAAGAGGAGGACAGACCGACAACCGCGAGGCCATTCGGGGCACGAGAAGTTAGTTATAGTTAAGAAGTCTTAGCCTCCGTTTCCGAGCAGAATGATATCACAGAGGGAGCAGCAAGGGACATAAAGTATGCCAAGAGAAACGGGGAACCCATGCACCCAGAAGGAACCTAAAATTGACACTTGGGAACACCAATTTTGATTAGTTTGAAGACGATTTAGAGCCCGAGGTCTCCACATATTGCATCCTATTACTGAGGTAAAAGTGAAGCTACCATAGTTCATCATTATTATAATATTGGTACTGTCCCGCTATTTTTGAATCGGAGACGATCAATAGCGATCCAAGATAAAGGATTTACTCGACTAGAAAGCCGGAACCACAACGTTATGGCGTAGTGGGGTCTTATACTTTAAGTAAGGATGATGGTAGAAGTAGAAAAGACATGGAAACCACAATAGACTGCTGCCCCGCACTCGAACACATTCAAATTTTCTGAGCAGGATATAGCGAATGCCAGTGTCGAACGCCTTAGAGAAATCTAAAACACAGCAAGTAGTACGGGCTTTGAGTTCTAAATTTCATAAGCTCTGTCACAAAAAGCAAGGACTGCATCGCTAGTTGATTTGTTAGATCGGCATCCAAACGGATTAGGAGAGAGTGTATTGAATTTAGTAAAGAGTCAGTCAAGCGAAGACACATTGAACAGTCAAAGATCTTACTTATGCCGGGACACATATGCATGTCTATGCCCAGCTGGTTGCTAGGATAAGCAGCTCGCGGGCCGTTTCGATACATATTTAAAATCGGTAGCATAGATACCGAGGCGTCAATGACGTACGAGTCTCGCAGGTTTTTTTGGTATTATACGAAGACCAGTGGACCCGTGCGTGAAAAAATTCACGCAATAATCTATGTATGTATTTGCTCTTCTTCATCACAAGAAATTTGTGATGGCACTTCTTCATTGATTGTACTTTCGTTACTAAAATACATATGGAGGAAAACGCTACGACGGCCTACTCAGATTATCGTAAGAGATGCGTGCTTTCTACTGAGCAGTACACTTCAATTCGTCTTCAGCACACTCCTTCCGTACCTTAGATGACATGCAAAAATATAACTGTATCAGTAAGCGCTGAAACATCAGCGAATTTTACTTCCGCTGCGTATCCAGAATACACAGCGAGATAGTTTCAGCGTATGAAAATTTTCGCGTCCAAGAAATGGGAATAAATAATTGTTAAGTCTACAGCACCGGAAAAAATTGGTTCCTCTACGCTTCGCCGATTTTCTACTAAATGTATAGTTACATCGTAAACCAAAAGAAAATATTTCGATGTAAAGAGAAGGTAATGACTATCAGATTCCACGGGAACGGCAAGAGAAGCTGGAAGAGCAAGAATTGCATTCATTGTTACTTACGATTAGCAATGTTTTTTTGCCCACAGCAGATATTGCTTCTAATAAATATGGAGCTCTGTATCCAATATACTCGAGGGTGGCATATAACTCGGACTCAGAGAGAACTTGTTCTGTTGAAAAAAGAACCCAAATGGAGAAAACAATTTGCTGCCAAGAAATCACCGTGGCATTTACGTGCGGGCTTACCGCTGAAGATTATCTCACAATTTGCCTCGATTTATGTACTCAAAATAAGACAAGACGATCAGTGTAAACTAAGGGCAGCCGAATTTTGAATGAAGAAAACCTCAGGAAAGAGTTACACTTCACGATGGAAGAGATTGCTTAGAGAAGCTGAATGCATCTGCATCGAGTGGACTTCAACGTATAGTCAAAGAAAGACCGGACCGGATCGGAATCATCAGATATACTGCTCCAGTGCCACCATCAGCAACCTTAAATATTTTCTGCCTATCAGTTTCCTACAGTCCTTGGCAGGATCACCACAGTCATCAAAGAGATGAATACACTGATGAAGCC
The DNA here is from genome assembly GCA_001587735.2 of Parhyale hawaiensis. Lineage (NCBI taxonomy): Eukaryota > Metazoa > Arthropoda > Malacostraca > Amphipoda > Hyalidae > Parhyale > Parhyale hawaiensis. The sequence goes on along the minus strand of LQNS02278184.1, from coordinate 4,278,582 downwards.
AAGACGGAAAGATCTAATTTTTGCCTATTTCGTTAAGAGCGTGACACAAAACATATAAATATATAACTAGAGCACTCTGAGAGCGCATACCTCCGCCAAGCGAGACAACGGTAGCCAAAAATTCAAATTGGCTCTGAAACCATTATTTTTTGTATCAATTCCAAAATCTAATCATTTGTGTCTTTTGATAGAAATAACAGCTTGTGCAATTTTCTTAAAGGTCCGTTCATAACTTTTTGAATTATGCTGCGCACAACGTTACGTATAAACACACGACGGTCATTCTTAGTGTTGGATTTAAGCCTCTTTAAATAAGTACTAAGCTTTTCTAAGAGAGGAAAAGGGACATATAGTATGTCGATATAAAGACGGGGAACCCATGCACGAAGGTGTTCCCACACAGGATCAACGCGCATGGGAACAGTAAGTCGGGAAAGATCAGAAGGAGTAAAAGTAGAAGGAAGCAGCAAAGTGGGCACGAAAGACAGACGTCCCAAAGGCCAGAATCTCGCATCCTTGCATCAAGTTGTCTTTGTAAATGCCTAGAATGTCCCCGACATTAGAGAAGGTAAGGTAGATATGGGTCGGTAATTCTTGAGCAACTATTATTATTATAGTCATAGTTTTACCACCGTATCCATTCGATGAGTGATCCGTACAGTGTAGACGCGGTCTTTCTGCATAGCTCAGTAGGAATATTTTATCCCGGCATTACTGCCGGAAAAACTCGGTTGACTCAGTGCGCTACTACTGGCGGGAAAAAAAGGCGCAAAGTATAGTAGTAGACACTCGAGTGGTCAGCCCTTTTTGTGTCCTTCCACCCGAGAGAGAGATTAGAGATGTCCCGCATATCAGGTCGGCTATCTCGACCGACGGCCCTCCTCACGGGGCAAAAAGAGGAAAGTAGAGAACCTACTTAACTTTACAATACTAACCTCGTCAGCAGGAACTGCGGCAAGCTGCAATATCTCCTGCAGATAATTCACTCGGGAACCCTGGGTGCGTGATGCCCAAACATACTGTGGCAGGGAAAGAGCCCGCGACAACATGCCCCTGAGGGCTCTTGAGCAACTGTTTGCCACAAGTTTTACAGATGGGAACAGCCCGAACAATCAGGAAACTGGCCTAAGTGAAATATATGATGAATTAGATCTGCAATAATAGGGCACAACAAATGAGATCTGCAATAATAGGGCACAACAAATAAGCAAACTTTTTGAAGATAACGACTGGCATGGCGTGTATATCGCACTTTTTATTTGGGAAAGATTTCACCAAGCCACGCATTTCACCAGCATCGGTTTTCAAACAAACAAAGGGATTTACTTATCTAGTTAGGTAGGTTAGAGAATCAATATTACTTTGCGGAATCTGATTGTCCACTTCCTCAGCAACTGAGGTAAGGTATGAATTCAATAAATCTGCAACTTCGGAAGCGCAGGAACATAGTGGTATTAGGTATTATACGAAGATTTAAGCCTCCCTAAATAAGTACTAAGCTCCTGTAAGAGAGGAAAAGGAAGGGATATATAGTATGTCGACAGAAAAACGGGGAACCCATGCACGAAGGTGTTCCCACACAGGATCAACGCGCATGGGAACAGCAAGTCGGGAAAGAAGAGGCAGAACAGACAACAGTAAGATCAGTAGGAGTATGAAAGTAGAAGGAAGCAAAGTGGGCACGAAAGACAGACGTCCCGAAGGCCTAGCTAATGGCTAAGGTAAACTACTCAAACCCCCTGGGGGCGCTACTCCCCCATAAGGAACATAATGTGTCCTGTTAGCACGATTAATTGGAAAATATCCATCAGTAGAACAACGCCGTACTCTAGTTAGAGCACCAAACAAACAAAACAAAACAAACATCAATTATTATCTCGTATACAGGGTACAGTGGATACACCTATCGAGGTTTTCTTTTAGCCTTAATTCTAGAATTTTGAAGAACTGGTAGTGTGAAGAGCAGGAGAAGCAGTCCGTGCTGAGAGTCAATTTGGGATCCCTCCCCGTGCTTCGCTTGGCCTCTCGATGCTGGAGTGCTCCACGCAGTGTATATCCGTAGCGTGCCGTCCGGGGAATCGAACCCGGGCCTCCGTTGGTGCGATGCCGAGCCGTAGTCACTTCACCACCACGTACCTACTACTACTACCACCACGTAGTAGTAGTAAGTTTGTTTCGTTTATTTATCACACTAGAGGGCCCGCGCTGTCATAAACAACAGCGAAAAATTTGTGTTGAGCCTGCTTCATTAACCATACTTTCCTTACAACAATTGCAAACTTTAAAGATCGTCCAGATGAGGTATTCCGGCTTTATAATTAGCTACTGGACATCGTCACTCTTATTTTCTTTCTCTGACATGGAAAAAATTAATTATCACCCGCGAACGAAGTGAGAGACGTGATAACGTTTTCGTTGAAGATTTCAGTAAATATTTATATTTATATTTTTCCGCTCAATAAGTGGTAGAAGGAGTTGAGCAATGTTCATAATTTTTTGTAGGAAGTGTGGTAGGTTGATGTAGACGTGACCCATGCCAAAAAACTAGACCTAGCTGGCCATAAAAAATGATGGTGTTGAAGTTTCCTCCACCGGGTGGAATTTGCCTCCACCGCGGCAGATGGTCTCACGCCACGAGGCATCCCATTATTTCCTATGTTATTATTAAGAGATCTGCACGGGGCGGTCAGCGCGGCGCTAGCCTTGTTGGACACAGACTCCATATGAGGAACTAGGATTAGCTGGCCAACAAGCATGACTGCATTGAATTTGTTCCAACCGCGGGTGATGGTCTTACGCCACAGAGGCGTTCTAGTTACTTTTGCAGGCAGTTCAGCAAAAGTGAAAATAATTGATTCGATTTGGTATCACAGATACCCAAGGATGCCTTATTTGAAAGCTCTTTTGTCAACAATTGTATCAAAGTTGGAAGAATAGCTGCTAATGCAACGGAATTACCTATCTGTGAGAAGAAACTACGAATCAAGAAGCACGAGACTGATGAGAGTGCCAATGGAAGCTTCAGATATCTTCAGTACTGCGATTTCAACTTCAGCAACACAAGAAGTGCAGTCACACGTAAGGTCGCCCGATACTTTGTCATACATTCGATATACGGAAATGGCCATACTTGGACCAATCAGACTAAACCTTCAATATCTTCATTGTTTGAATTTAAACTGTCGTTGATTAACCTTTTCGACGCAATTGGGTTATTATATATATGTCCCAGTATTTTAACTTAATTTAAATTTTAAAATGGGGCAAATAGGTTCTATTCCCCCACCCCCCATCATCCTCTGGAAGTTCACAGATGTTGCATTAGACTTTTTTTACAGGCTTAGCCAACTGGTAGTTTTGACAATAATCACTCATTGTGGCGTTGATAGAGCTGAAACATGGTGGCACGTCAAGGTGCTCTTCAAGATGTATGCATATTTACATTGTACCATAGCTTATGACCATTTCCTTACACTTGATTTCATGAAAACATCAATAGAAACCTATATAGAGCTATTTATCTCCATAAATATACTTACTGGCTAAAATATTTGAAGCGGAAAGTGTGTGTCCCACTTGTGTTTTGAACTGCCCCACTTGTGTTTTGAACTGTCCCACTTGTGTTTTGAGCTGTCCCACTTGTGTTTTGAGCTGTCCCACTTGTGTTTTGAACTGCCCCACTTGTGTTTTGAGCTGTCCCACTTGTGTTTTGAGCTGTCCCACTTGTGTTTTGAACTGTCCCACTTGTGTTTTGAACTGCCCCACTTGTGTTTTGAACTGCCCCACTTGTGTTTTGAGCTGTCCCACTTGTGTTTTGAGCTGTCCCACTTGTGTTTTGAACTGTCCCACTTGTGTTTTGAACTGTCCCACTTGTGTTTTGAACTGTCCCACTTGTGTTTTGAGCTGTCCCACTTGTGTTTTGAGCTGTCCCACTTGTGTTTTGAGCTGTCCCACTTGTGTTTTGAACTGTCCCACTTGTGTTTTGAGCTGTCCCACTTGTGTTTTGAACTGTCCCACTTGTGTTTTGAGCTGTCCCACTTGTGTTTTGAGCTGTCCCACTTGTGTTTTTAACTGTCCCACTTGTGTTTTGAGCTGTCCCACTTGTGTTTTGAGCTGTCCCACTTGTGTTTTGAACTGTCCCACTTGTGTTTTGAACTGTCCCACATGTGTTTTGAGCTGTCCCACTTGTGTTTTGAACTGTCCCACTTGTGTTTTGAACTGTCCCACTTGTGTTTTGAGCTGTCCCACTTGTGTTTTGAGCTGTCCCACTTGTGTTTTTAACTGTCCCACTTGTGTTTTGAGCCGTCCCACTTGTGTTTTGAGCCGTCCCACTTGTAATCAACTGAAATCGGGATGCAGACGTCCCACTTGTGTTTTGAGCTGTCCCACTTGTGTTTTGAGCTGTCCCACTTGTGTTTTGAGCAGTCCCACTTGTGTTTTGAGCTGTCCCACTTGTGTTTTGAGCTGTCCCACTTGTGTTTTGAGCTGTCCCACTTGTGTTTTTAACTGTCCCACTTGAGTTTTGAGCTGTCCCACTTGTGTTTTTAACTGTCCCACTTGTGTTTTGAGCCGTCCCACTTGTGTTTTGAGCCGTCCCACTTGTAATCAATTGAAATCGGGATGCAGACGTCCCACTTGTGTTTTGAGCTGTCCCACTTGTGTTTTGAGCTGTCCCACCTGTAATCTACTGAAATCGGGATGCAGACGTCCCACTTGCACCTTTCGTATTATATACCCCACCTGCACTGGGATATATTTATCCCATCAGTACGGTATTTTATTTTTGGTTGCGTATAAAAATTTTGATATCGAAAGGTTTTTTCTTTTAAGAGCCAGAGAAGGTCACTGGATGATGTGGAAATCGCCAAGGCTTTGGAAGACCTCGACACTGACAAGAAGCTGATTTGTTTTCTTCAGAAATAGAAGCGAAATAGCTCAAGTTTTAAAAAAATAGTCAATCACGATGTAATAATATTATTTTCTATTACAGTAACCTGTAATATCTAGTTTCATTGGTGAAAAAAGATGATTGCTACATGAAATTATTTCTTTTTATAGCCATTTCACCAAAGGAGAGTTTATTTCAAATATAAATGAGATACAGTTCTAGTTTTGAAAGGCTAGTCACCCATAATATCCCGTTTTGTTGGAAATGAAAGAGTTATTCATTCTAATTGAGCGTAGTTATTTTCCATAGATATGTTTTATTGACATTTATAGTAGCTACCCGAATAAGGAAAAATATGTAAGTTTGGATGCATTTGTAACATTATTATGTATTTGCAATTTACTGGTGAGTAACGTATGTCCCAGTTCAAAAATTTAGTAAATTCAACAAAAACACTGCCAACCTAGTAGGAGCACCCAATACTATCCCAATTGTCCAAAAAAGATGTAAGAATGTTCCTGGATTTAGCAGAAAAAATTCCGCGTCGAAGAGGTTAAGATATGTTTGCCATCATCTGCAACCTGGCCTATTTTCTACCAATCAGTTTTCAATGAAGCTTGACAGGATGAATAGTGACAGCCTCCAGCCTGGGCTAATTTCCACCTGTTTTGCTAAAGCCTTACAGAAAATGGATAAACAGATAAATACACATTGCTTTTTTATTATATTCTAGATAAAATGCAAGTAAATATCTGTAACTGTAAAATTAAACACTTAACCGATCATTTTCTCATTTCAAACATGACTGTTGTCTATATTCAAACTTACTCTCTAAGTGGAAAAAGTGCAGCCTTCATCTTAATAAAGTCCTCCTCCGTGGCTCCGGGACCCAAATGCTCACTCTTGGAGGTACCCTGCACATTTATTATTATTATTACTAGACCACTACATAACTCTTTTGTTAAATTAGACATGGATACATATATTTCGCTACAGCTTACCATCCCATCGCAAAAGTTTGTAATTCCACAAAATCCACGAAGGCTACAAAGTCCACCAAGTCTATGAAGTCCACAAATTCACAAGTTCCTCAATATTCACAACGTCCATAAAGATAAGAATGTCCACCCGGTCTCCAGCCCACGCCTTTAGTATTTAACAAGCCGTTCCCAGGTCCGTATCCTGGATACCGTACGATCTACAGAAAGGTTCAGACAGACACACGGACTGACGAACGGACAGACAGCTCTCTTATTATAGTATTGATTACATATTATAATATTGGTATTGTCCGCTATTTCCGAATCTAAGACGTTGCGTTCAGGCGGCAAGAGATGAAGGAAAAAATAGAAGAAGACAAGAAAGAAGGGCCTGAGCGGCCGGTCCCCACCATAGCCCTCTTCACGGGTGAGGGCAAAAGCCTGGCAGAAAAAGTCTGTCACCTCGATCGGCCGCCCACCTCGCGGAACAGAAAAAAGAAATTTAGGGAATCTACCTAAGTATAGAAAACTAACCTCGTCAGCAGGAGTTGCGGCAAGCTACATTTCCTGCGGAAAAGGCACTAGGGACCCTTGGGTGCATGATGCCTGTCAAATACGGTATCTCAAAAACTACGCATTGCCGACGGCTCCGACCTATAAATATGGACTTAACACGTGAAAATACAAGGGATTACATACAGTATACCTTGTAACTCTCTACTGGTCCTAAACTCAGCAGTTACCCCATCTTGGGAACTTTGGACACTAGCATGTCCCAGAGGGGGGCGGGGTGCGGCGGGGTCGTGGAAGAAGATGGGTCTATTCTGTGTAGGCAGTGAGATCGTAGGGAGTTAGGTTTGAGGACCCCAATGAGTTGGGGTTAGACAATGGCGGAACCAAGGCGTCGAGGTCGGACTCAGGCTATCGGACTCTGCACCTCAGGCTGTACTGCGGGGGCCACACTATGCATTCTAATGCACAACTGATGCGAGGATGCACGGCTTACATGCCGTTCCTGCTACTGATTTTAAATATGTTCGTCACCTCTTCTCGTGTTATAGTCAGCCCACTGATCTTGCGGTGAGCAGTCTCTTGCTGGACCCGCTAGGGGCTGCGCGTTTCCTCGCTGCTCTTCCTCTTTTCGACTTTCTCCCTGCTCTGCCCAGGCCCCTCCCCAAATTGGCATTGGTGGACCCTGACATTGGCAATGAACAACAAGAAACCATTTGAAATATGTATTAGGACAACATAAGAGCTGAAGCTTCTCACAACAGGCAATGCATGCTACTACATAGTGCGGCCCCGGCCCAATAACAACACAAGGGGCTTACCTGAGATAAAGCCGCAGGGTCTGGCTCTGCCTGCACCATAGGGTCTGGTGGACAGTCCGGTGTCTCCAACTTTATTGAGAGAAAATCTGCAAATTATAACCAATATCAACGTAATTCTTCGAACCATGGTTGCAAGGTAGGAGTGGCACGACATTAGGTATAGAGTGCGGCATTGTGGAAACGTCCGCCATGACTCTGCGTAACAGCACGTCTTCAAAGACACATGGTTCCCACAGGACGGCGCCAGGTGTCGCACAGCGACGTGCACCAGTGCCTTGAGGGCAGGGCTATCTCGCCGCGGCAGCGAAGGGTGCGGACCATGAATATCATGAGACTGAATGCCATTATAGTTTTCCCTTTGGGGCTACCTTAAATCTATACCGTATATGCGGCTGTGACTTTTGCAAAATATGCACGTATATTCTGTCGAATTGTATGACTGAATTTTATAGTTTATACCTACTAGTGAAGTGTATGCATAAGCATCATATTATATGAAAGAAATTAAAATTAAAAGTCACAACCCTAATGATTAGTAATGTTGGGATATTAGGGGTAGTTCCGACAGTGGAGCATAAGTAAGTTAGATAACTCCCACGTAAACAAGCCCCCAGAGAACTCAGCTGGAGGGTGCACTGGTGACTACCAGAAAATAATGGAAAAGGAAAGTGAACAATCATCAACACTACACAAAATTATACAATACGTCACCCAGATGATGAGCTAGGTAGTTTTCTCTCAAATATCCTACCATCAAAGAGCTGACCGACGCAACATCCTATCTACCTGTAATTACTAGTATGAGCCACAACTGATTACAAATTCAGAACCATAAAAAATATGTTACTAGCTATGATATTAAACATGTATGTGTACATAAAACATATAGCTATTAGATAAAAACCAGAGCTCACTGTACTTTTCCTCTAGGGCACCTTATACCTATAAAGCTTTACTTTCATAGGAGTGGATGTTGTATCTTATACATGCAAGCATAACAAGCAGCTAGCTAGTTACTTTAAATTACAGCATAATCATTTACAATAACCAAAGAGTCACGAAAGGCAATTGACCTTATAGCTATTAGCTAAACAGTAGCTAGGCTATAGATTATTTGATTTATTTTTAGCAATCAATCTTATTTAGAAAGAAATAGGTCAAATTTAGAGTGACAAAGTCACAATTCAAGTTTATCACGTGGTTGGTTGGTCTCAATGTCACAATCTAAAGGATCTCGATAGGAGAAGATTCATCTAATTTCTAATGAACAACAAGGAAATTAAATTCTCCTAAAAATTGTCTGGACAAGCTAACGGCAATTTATCACACCCTAAATCTACACGACATGGTCACAAATTACCAACCGACGGCATTGTAGTCTGCATAGTCCCACACGTCATCCTCCGTCTTGGGCACTACTGGCTGTGGCACCTTTCCTGTCACCATTTCTTCTTCCTTCTTGACAGCAATGGGAGCTGTGGACTTGGCGGCTAACGCAGCGTCCCAGGCGACAGGTCCGGCAGGCACCTTCAAGGTAATGATATAGCTAATTTTAATCAAAAGGTAGCTACAGACTAGATTAGGTAAACGACAGGTCCGGCAGGCACCTTCAAGGTAATGATATAGCTAATTTCAATCAAAAGGTAGCTACAGACTAGATTAGGTAAACGACAGGTCCGGCAGGCACCTTCAAGGTAATGATATAGCTAATTTCAATCAAAAGGTAGCTACAGACTAGATTAGGTAAACCAATCATTAATTGAATAGAGAAGACTGAGAGGTCTGGTGGTTAGCTAGGAAAGTTGGGCTAATGAGGAGGCTGGAGTAGCCTCCTAGAATCGACAGCGTAGGTGACACAGCAGTTAGCAAGATGTACTTTAGCAATGGGTGCTTCTTTCCATGATTTTTTTTTTAATTTAATGTTAAGAGGTACACTGCTAAATAAATGGAAGAGCGAAAAGGAGTTTGAAGCAGGGTTACCAAGTTGATGGACAAAGTCAGATTCCTGGGTTTAGCCAGTTTAGGATTTCAACTTCTTGTATCAGAAGAATATACAACTCCTACCAACTCCTTTCCTTTACAAGACGGGGTCATTTTCACTGACTCACACTTCTGGGTTTTTGGATCAGCAAAATATCCAACTGCTACCAACTGCTTTCTGTAACAATTCCAAGTCCGACTCCATGCTCAAACAACATCCAACTGTAACTCCAAAACCCTTTATTACTGTCGTTTTACACTAACTTATTGCAATCCTTGATTGGAGCTAGCAGAGGTTGGTAGGCAGTCAAATAATACCGAGAAGAGGAACAGAAGGGGTCCACCCAGATATGGAGTGGGGTGTGATCTGTCAGCTCATCTGACAGACCACACCCCACACTGGGTGGTATCATGCATGGTAGGCCTACTAGGACAATTGCACATGCAGCCCTGCATGTTGGCCATTTTCTTCATGATGCTGATACATTATAGATTTGTGTTGAATAAACCAGCATCCATATTTTGAATTATAAAGAGAATACCAAACCTGAATTATCAGTTTCAACACCAATATAATTTTTTTATCCTGCACATAGCAGTTAGCTTCATGCTTACAAGTGAACTCTAAATTTATTTACACATCATTTTTTCCACTGACATAAGTAAGCCCTGTTGTGCCCTGTGATCTGGCACATCGTCGCAGAGTTGGTGGAGTCTGTTTTTTGTATAAAATCTATAACTGCCCCAGTCATCCACTGTCTGAGTTTCTTCCAGATCCATTTGTTCGGGTGAGGTATACTCGGCGGACTGGTNGCTTTAAACGATCTGTACACAGAGCTATTCTGTGAACTCGGATCTTCTTTTTTTCATTCTTTTGTTTTCTCCACCCGCTGGGCTGGTTGCGTGGGGGTTTGTTAACCTCATGGAGTTTCACCGTTCCTACGTCGCCAGCCTGGTGTGATATAATAATAATAATAAGCAAACGTGATCTTAGCTACATGTGGACTTCACTTTCCAGTCTGACAAGATTAAAGGTAAGCATACAGTAGCATAAATATATACCTACTGTATGTATCAGGACGGCAAGCTGGAGTTGGAAATAGCTATACCTATGGGGGCAAGGAGTCTGAGTTCGAAACTGGCTGGCTCTGGAAGTCAAAGTCAAGTTTGATCCCTATAACTACTAATTCCAACACCCTGATAGGCGTTTACTGTTATATTGCCTTGTGGAAAGCAGAACTGTACTCAGCAGTACCTTTATTAACAAGACTAATACAAAAATGCCTAAATACAACAAAACATATGTAGGTACATTAAATAGAAGTACCTACATAGTTTCAACAGTTCTACACTCACCAAAGAGGGATGGGGTGTCGAGACGCCATGTAGAGAGTCCTTGGATTCCATCAACCCGCTATGATTGTCCTCCAACGAATCCCCAACACTGGAATCAGCAGTAAGCAACTCCTCAGTGGCGGCAGTGTTTACAATGCTGTGCTGTCTTTGGAACCGCCACAACCAGCCGTGGCTACACTTGAAGTTGCTGTGGCCGAGTTGCTCGGCAAGTCTACGCGCAGCACGCTGAATATCCACCCCGTGGACTGGCCTGTTGGCAGCTCGCTCCTGGGTATACTAATCATAAACAGCTTCATCTAGCTTGTCCACAGGAAGCCGCCTCTTTCTGTACACCTCCTTACTTTTAGTTGCACTTTCCATCTTTAACATTAGCTACTTCCTTTGTCTTTTCCTTGGCCTTGATATCATGGAGTGTTGTTTTCTCAAGCCTGTACTGTTCACCAATTTGGTTCTTGATGCACCACTCTCGTGGCCCTGGATTATTTCAAACGTCCCATACACAAAGAGAATCTTTTTCTATTCTCCCTGCCTTGATGTAGCAGTAGACTGAGGAGGCTGTGGTGACTCCTGCAATGGGAATAGGGTTGAAATAAGAGAAGACACTGTAGATGTACGATACAGGAAAAAGTTCAAGTCGCAGGCATTACCTATTCAAAGAATTAGCACTACCAAATGATTACCTACAACTCGGTAAAAACAAAGTCAACTGGACTGTACACTCTAACTTGGAAACCCACACACAGACTGGTTCATGATGCGGACACATGCCATCTGGTTCCAGAGTAGTGCATGGCTGCAGTCAACCACAGTTAGTCAGGAGCTGTGGCACCAGATATGGAAGGCTCCTTAGCCCAAATCATTGCTATTGTTGGTTAGGGTCAGTAACCCCCCCCCCCCCCAAATGGGTAATGTCTATACACAGTGTTGACTTGGCAAGCCTAGCGCTGCAAGCCTGCAAGAACACAAATTCACCTCGTTGGTCAGCAGACTTGAGTCTGCACAATCCCCAGCTTGTAGGTACACGTAGCTATAAGATTTTATCAGCTAGTAAAAAGGTAACTAGCCAATGGACACTGGTATTAGTTTGGCTTAGGTCCATCACCAGTTTTTGACATTTTGACACTTTAAAAGAGCCATTTTAAAAAGTTTTTCATAAACACCATTTTTTGTGCAAATGCTATTTTCACGATATAGCTGGCGCTAGTAAGTTCCCTTTGTTTTCCCACAGGGAAAAATACCTAACTGGTAACCCCAAGAAGCTTAAACTAACCTAGGTTAGGCTAGGTTAGTTTAAGTTATGTATGCTTGGTTAGGTTCCTACCACTGGCAAGCCTCTAATAATGCCAGGTATTTTCTCCCATGGAATACCAATAGGAACCTAAATGAGCTATCTCTAAAAAAAAGAATGCATTTGCACCAAAAAAGGTATTATGGAAATGTGTCTTCAAATGGCTCCCTTAACCTATAGAAAGTGTCAAAATATAAAAAAAACAGGCGATGGACCAAAACCAAAAAAGATTACCTGCACTGTACACTTGCAACTTCCACCAATTAACATAGATTTACACTGCAAATTCTCAGGAAGCTAGGTAGGTACCTACCTTATGGAAAGTGTAAATTTATGGATAACATCTATTTAGCTTCATAGCTGTCAAATGGCTAGAGCAAAATTTCTAATTAATGTCAACCAGGTAGTTACATAGTGTGCTTTCAATTAAATATCTAAATGTGCTGGAAACTCAGTTAACTGTAGTAGGTAGCTACCTAGCTAGTATAATCATAAGGTAGCTAGCTATTATATTATAGTGTGCACTTGCCTGCAGTTGGCAGGAGTGAAGTGCTACAAGCATCCAACACTGTGAACATGATTAGTACAAATCCATGGGGCCGTGTGGAGGTTACATCAGCTATAGCTAGACCTTCAGAATGTCTTTCTTTCGTAGCCAGTTTGCTTCCTTCCCCATTTCATACTCCTACTTGCTCATGCTTTATTCTGTTCTGCCTCTTCTTTCCTGACTTGTTCCCATGCACATTGATCCTGTGTGGGAACACCTTCATGCATGGGTTCCTCGTTTTTCTTGGCATACTATATGTCCCTTGCTCTTTTCTCTGTGATATCGTTTTGCTCGCAAACAGAGGCTCAAACTTCCTAACTTTAACTAATATGATAAGCACATACGAGCAAAGTCTCTGCAGTAGCCAGCCCTAAGTTGAGGTGTAGCTGACCAGCAGAGCCATGGCCTGCACCAGCAACTGACTAATGTAGGAAATACACAAAGCATCACCTCCATGTCTGCTTGCTTCTGAAGCTCATCACAGAAACCCCAACATGTGATCAGTTTACAGTTACACTGCAAAGCTTAGGTGTCATTATTGTGGCTGTTGGTCAAACTAAATATTGGCACACTTAATCTAATTTACTGATTGATGTTTTACTTCACATAGAGGAAGTGTTTTCAAGTGAATTAGTATAGACTATCAGTGATTCAGGTTTCTCTCATTCAGCATGAGCATGCCAGCTCATTATCTTGAATTAGACTTGAGGAAACCAATGAGGTAGCTAAGTAAACTAAGGTGAAGAGTATCAACATTTCCCACACAATATGGTCTATGTACATCATCACCAATAGTAGGCTTAATATCCTGATAAAGTACTTTCTATGACACTGTCTCAATAATATACATAGGCCATAGGGCCTAGGCCTATTATCCAAAAAAACAAAATGATTAATAATCAATGTTAATTGATAAATATTAATAACACCCTATTAATTGGTATAAAAATGCATAATGTGCAGAGCTGTGAACCCTAGTGAAGCCCTCACTGCACCTGACAGCACAAGTCTGCCCTATAAATGAACAATCTCTCTCCATTTGGCAGGCCGTATGAAGTCCAACAAGTTCTGCTAAATTCTAAAGACTGCCTAGCTATAGCTGAACTAAAATTACAATGTTTAGACCTGCAGTAACAGCAGACTAAAGCGTCTGACTTGGACTCACAAGGCTGCAGGCTCAAACCTCCCTCCCACCTAGGCAATTTCTTGACGGCACTTGATGTGATCGGTCAGCATCCAGTCTGCGTATTGCTGTGGGTTTACTGACCTTCCCCAGGAATGGGGAGGGTTGAGAGGTTGCAGATATTGATGCATAGAGTCTTCCGCCACTGGCTCTAGACAATCTGTTGTCGACTACAGCCGTATACTTCTCTGGGGCCTGTTGGTCTACATCTGCAGCACAAACCAGTGCATGCAGGTTTCCCAGTTGGTGGCATGGTCAAGTTGACTTTACATTTAATAGGCCTAACTTCTGCTGAGCTTAGCTACAAGGTACAGCAGAAGTTTTAAATGTATTCAGCTACGAGCTATTTCTAAAACCTCCAGAAGATATATGATGCATTTTACTGTGCCTTTTATCAATGTTCCTGGCTTCTTCCGATGGCCCTGCCAGCTGAAAAAAACGTACTGCAACGTTCTTTGATTAGGTACTTTCAACCATAATAACTTCAGTTCTACGTGGAATGGCCACGCGAGAGGTTGCTGGTGTACCCATCTAAACTATGTCTCTAGCATTCTAGAGTTGTAGTTAACTAGATTTTTTTCTCATTTTTTGTAAAATTCTTCGTTTTTTTAAATATAATTGCAATATTTTTAGTAACATTAAAATAACATAGGCAAAATGACCTACTGGTGGATCACATTGACATTGCAGCAACAGGAAGTTCAGAGTGACTCACAGGTGGGTCATACTGCTGGAAACATGTTAAAGACTGACTACCATAAGCCAGTTATTAAGGTGACTTGGAATAATTTGGGACAGCTGTCCCATTTCACATATTACAGCTGCAAAAACCAAAATAGGGTAATGTCTCAATTACCGAATGCCTTTCTATTACCGAACGCAATAAGATTCCTACCTATATTCGGTAATAGATGGGCATTCGGTAATTGAGACATTACCCTAAGTAGTTTTGCCAATCAACTCTAATATTTTGCTATCTGTTCAGCATAGTGAGCATTCAATTTAGCTCATGCAAATAAAGTAAAAGTACAATGGGGATGCACTTATCACAAGTTAATATATTAAAATTTTTGTTGTGGTGTTACTATAATTTGAAACTATCAAAACTATACTTCATTACATGACAAAAAGTTTATACTTCCTTACCTACACTAAATGCAATTTTTTCTATGTTTTGTAGTTTTCTGGTAGCTAGCTAATGAATAAAAGTGTGAGGAGCATTTAATCCTCATTTCATAGTGTGGCACTTCTTGCCAAGATCTTGGTGACAAGCTTGACGCCCTCGGAAATGCAGGTGGGCCCCTATGAGCGTTGCAACCTGTGCAACTTAATTTCATAGTGTGGCACTTCTTGCCAAGATCTTTGCGACAAGTTTGGCGCCATCGGAAATGCGGCGTCCATTAAGGTGCAAAAAATCCCAAATGGTCACACTCGGTCCTAAATGGACGCAGCTTCAATAATTTTAATATAAGCGGCTCCAGCCTCCAAAATGAATTGAGGGCTATGAAATGAGAGCATAATATTTCTACATATTACAAAAAGTGGGGACCAAATACAGTTGAGATGAAATTTTATGGCCAGGTTTTTCTTTGCAGTGTCATGCTGGACAAAGTTCGTGACCTTGCGAACCATAGTAGAAAGATTGGTGGAAACGTCACAATTTTGGCGACGCATTTGACACACTCTGCCGTCTTGTCGCACAATCGTAACATTTCAAAACTTGGGTAAAATTTTACTTTCACTTACACATGTTTTTTTGGGTTTTTGTTGCTTTCAGTATGTTAATTGGGTCAATTTAAGACAATTTACATGAATAACGTTTCCGTCGCAAATGCTTA
>LQNS02278184.1:4241355-4252765 GCA_001587735.2 Parhyale hawaiensis | reverse complement strand
TTCATTCTTTTGTTTTTCCACCCGCTGGGCTGGTTGCGTGGGGGTTTGTTAACCTCATGGAGTTTTTCCGTTCCTACGTCGCCAGCCTTGTGTGATTTAATAATAATAATAATAATGTAGTATATCAACAAAAATGGAGAACCCGTGCGCGAAGGTGGACTTACGCGCATGGGAACAGCAAGCCGGGAAAGAAGAGGAAGAACAGATGAAATTGCGATCAGTAGAAGTACGAAATCAGGAAAGAAGCAAAGTGGGCATGAAAGACAGTCATACCGCAGGCCTAGCTAATGGCGGAGGTAACCCTGAGGTATTCATTCTTAAGCTAACATAGGGAGCAGACTGCAGATACACAGTAGGCCTCTAGAACTACACTAGTGGTCCTAGTGCACGTCGTTCAAAACATTTGTAAGAGTCATACCGTCGGGCTAGTGTAACGAGTAAAATTTCTGCTGTACTTCAAAATAGGCGCAAGAAGGACTCAAAAGCACATTACGTTTTTGCTTGCTTGGACAGATACAGCAACGCGTTCCAACGCTATCCCAATCAGAAATTTATAGGCATTTATCCGATACCGCACACTATCTACTCGTAGGCAGCTGATCAATGCATATAAATTCCGATTGGGATTCAGTGAAGACACAAGACAAAGGACTTCCATCTGCAACGGGCTTTAGAGAAGCCCCTAGCCAGTGACAGTTCGTGGGCACTGAGTTGCTGCTGTGCACAGATCTATACAAAGATACTCGCAGTTCAGTTATGGATTGTACAATAATGAGAGGCATTGGTTGTATTCTTCTGTCCCTGCCCTCAAGGTTTTTGGGAGAGAGACTCGTGCTGCGTGCGGAGTGCACTCTTTCACTTTGGAGGCTGTCAGATGTCGAACTAATCAGTTCCGTCGGTGCTTCGTGCCCTGGTCGGCTAAGGTTTGGAATTTGTTGCCGGCATCGGCTTTTGGTCGTAGTGGCCTGCAGGCGTTTAAGTCAGCTGTTAACTGTTTTTAACTGGATTTCCTTTAGCAGCGTTTTGGGCTTCCCGGTGTTGCAAGATGCTTCATTTCGGTTGTATAACCTGTCCGTGGGAGCTCTAGCGTTAATTTTTAATAATAATACTAATAAACTTGTTGAGGATGGTAACCGGCATTGGTATAACGAACTGAAAGAAGCCATCCACCAAGTCTTCAAATAATTATCACCCGCGAACGAAGCAAGAGAGATGCGATGATACGTTTGTACTGCATATGTCAATATTTTAATGTCTTCTTACCTTAATACTGCTAGAAGCAATTCAGCTATCATCCCAATCTCGTGCAGTATTTCCCCCAATCGCATGGTCTTACGACACGAGGCGTTCTATTATAGTTCCAAATATCTCGGGTTGGAACCGCACAGGACTTCCAATTCTGTCGCCAGAAGCTGCCACTGCCGCCCCTATCACAGCCTTATGGTGGGCCACAAGGGACCCGGAGTATTTACACATGTACATGATGGACCCCACAATACTTATCCTGTCCCAATGGCGCCGGGGCCACCGACATTACGTGACATCATGGTACTGCAACGTGACATCATGGTACTGCAACGTGACATCATGGTAGCTACTGCAACGTGGCATCATGGTACTGCAGGAAACAATTCCTGTCAGCGTTGAGGCACAGATGAACGCCGCAAACGAGACAGACGAAGTTGGAGCGAATGATGTTCCCCTTCCGGCTGCAGTGCTTGCAGGTTTGTCTGGTCCGGTAGACGGGGAAGTGAGAGAGGGAGGTGTCGAAGCGCACGGACGCGACCGGGGTTGGGGTCCGGTGGTATCTGACTGCCTTTGGAAGTTCGAGGGCACTGGTGGTGCCCCCAGGGGACGCTTGTGTGTCATTCTGCCGTTGCACTCCTGGTTTCAGACTGCTAAGAGACTTGAATATTTCCAAGCGAAAGTCTTTCAGAGAGAGGGTTCGGGTCTGCCCGAGAGCTTTAGAGTCACGCCTGTAGCAGAGCCATGCATTGTAGACGCACAGATCCAAACAGTAAACAAACAGTCTCATGTACCACCTCTTTGACTTTGTAGGACTACCGTAGAGGTGGACCAGCCGGTCACTTTCGTCAATGACGCCCTTGTTCGCATAGTACGACTTGACGACACTGGGGCAGTCCACGTTCTCCTTCTTCTTGGTCTCCTTCGAGTACCGCGGACACTTGGTGACGGGGCACACCCCCGCGTCCGTTGAGATTAGGGTGAGCACGCTGGTGGTGTCCTTCCATCGAACAGCAAGGATACCATCATTACTGGACGCGTAACAGTACGATCCCGGGGGAACAGATGTTCTGCTCATCTCTGGGACGGACTTGAGGGGAGGTCTGCCGATACGGACTTCCCTGGCTGGACCAGTATACCTGCAGTTGCGGGTTTGCAGGTACCGTACGAGCTCCAGACTGCTGAAGTTTTCTCCCGCATAGATCGCTTTGGCGCCATCGAAGGTCGTTGTACTGGCCAGTGCAGCCGCTATCTGGCTAGCGCCCGTCAGGGACCGCTGTTCTGGGCAGAGAGATATGCCGTGGGCTCGTAGAGTCGACTCCGTCGACCCCTGATACAGTATCAAGTCGTGGATGAACCCATCCTCCGATGCTCTGCAAAACAGTTTGAACCCGGGCTTGCATGATTTCACGATGTTCTGTCTCAGAATTCCAGTAGATTTCCCCTTGTGTGCCAATATGATCTCATCAATGCACTGAATCGGAGTCTCAGGCTCTCTCCGGAAAGCTTCGGTGATCGCTGTGAAAAGGGGGCGGACCTTGAAGAATCTGTCTACCGTGCCCTGACCCTGGGTGTTGTCGTTGAAGTGGATGATTCTTCGGATAAGTCGAAAGCGTTTGGACGACATAACATCAGCCACTTGGGGCACTCTAGTGCCGATGGCCCAATAATCATCCAGACAGGGACATTTGACGATTCCCATGTACAGTAGAATGGCCACAAAATTGGTGATCTCGAGTTCATTCGTGGAGAAGGTTGAAGTCTCATCCTGTTGAGAGGCATACAAGTTAGTTTGATAAGTGATATGTTTTATCAGCCGCGGGCTAAAAAACCTGTAGAAATACTGCTGGAGGCTCTCTAGATATATTGAAGGTGTATTGTGTTTGTAGGTAGGCAGTGGGGGATTGCTGATATCTTCCTCTAACCAGGAAGTGGGGAAGATTTGCCGAGTACTCTCTGGCCTGCGCTTGGGCCGAACATTGCCTCTCATTTCGATCTCTTCTTCGTCCTCTTCTACCTCCTCTTGAAATACTGACATGATGGACCTCTTCTTGGCAGCGGGCTCTCCACTGGGGGCCGGGGTATCAGGGGTGTGCGGCTGGTGGGGATATTCCGTGGTATCCTCATCATCGTCGTCCTCTGCTTCATCCTCGCTGCAGTTGGGGTCTAGTGGCACGAGTGCCCTATTCCTTGCATAGAATCTGACGTAGTCAAGCTGAAAGAGAGAATCACAATAGAAACTTGTCAAGAACTCATACATAACGTGACCAAACTAGCTATAGGTTTCACAGATAGAATGATTTCCCGTAAAACTGGTGTTAGTTTTCAAAGGATGAATTTCAAGCAAAATTCATCATAAGGTTTCTACGAAGGACGAATTGCAAGAAAAACTGTTGATGAGTTTTCGACGAAGGACGAGTTTCGAGCAAAACATGCTGTTGACAAGCCAAGGGCGTCGGAACACGCCCTTTTTCTCACCATAGGGGAGACACATCCTCGACAGCTAAGAACTCCTACTCCAGGAGTTGCAAACTCTTAACGGCCAAAGCTTCCGAGGCCTCCTTAATCCGTCTTCTTCTCTCTTCCGCTCTAACTACACAGTTTGACATCTCCAAGCTTCACATATCAGCGGCTCTCGATCGTGCTTGCGTGCATTCATGATCGTTTCCTTAGCAGGGATTCTTCCCCCCTTTTTTTTCTCCAGTCCTCTATATCCTACTAACATAATGGCAATAGCTCATAGAGAGCCGGGACGTAAGTTCCGGTGTCTTTTTGGGAATGAGCCTATTGGTACGTCTACTGCCGTATATCTAATCTAACCCTATGGCCCATCCAATACCCCCTGAGGGGTTTTTACTAAGCAAAACTCAAAGAGCACAAAAACAGTCATTTGAAATAGAAACAAATCTCGTACATAAATAGCTACGCACTCCATGCCTTGGGTGTAGGTACCTATCCAAGATATGGTCAAACTGGTAAACAGTATGGTTAAAGTAAATCCTTCACGTATTGTACAGAATAAACAGATGCAGAGAAAACTGCATATATATATATATATATACATGTATACAACAAATTAATAACAACGGCCAACGTTTCAGGCCGAATTTTAACGTAGTGAGTGGGGGATCAATAAAATTTTATTCCTGTTGGCCTATTGTGTTAAGGAATCTAGAGAATGACTATTTAAAATTTGTAAACGGCTACGGTATCTTGCCGAAACGTTGCGCCGAATTTTAAGACAATGATTCACATATCAGCAGAATAGTTTTCCCGCATCTGGAATATGACGGTTTGAAAATTATTTAGCTGAATAGCATGTTCATGAATGAATGCACAGCAGAATCTGTCGATGCAGGGAAATTCTGCAAGCGGAATACACCAGAAAATTCCTGCGCCATTGCGCTTGTTCTGAACAGTTGAAAGTAAACAAATTTCGCCAGCCCTATTGCGCTTCATTCAACTGATTTGAAGGATTTCATACCTTCATGCCTATTCACTTTAAACTAATTCACTGTCAACTGATGTCACAGTGAACATCAACTATAAATAGACATAGGAGTCAAAATGGTATCCAAAGCCAGCCAGGTAACGGGGTTGGATAGCCTAATATTAAGTGCGACTCTTACTCCTGGTACTGACCAGTGTAAGGCTCCGACTCCTAGTGTCCAAATTTCTCCATTTATTATTAAAACTTCCCACTCAGGCCACCACGGACAGGCACTGCAACCCAAATGAAGCATTATAAGTCACCGGGAAGTCCATAACGTTGCTAAGAAAAATCCAACAGAAAGCCATTAACAGCTGACTTAAACGCCTGCAGGCCAACACGATCAAAAGCTGATGTCGGCGATGAATTGTAAATCGAAACTGATCAGGGCAAGAAACCTCGACTGACGAATTCAGCACCCAACAGAATTACCAACAAATCCGATTCCTATACAAAAAAGCCACTTTATCACCAATATCTCTCAGGAAGCAATGAGTCTGAGTTAGATTAGATAAGCGGCAGTAGACGAACCAAAAGGCCCACTCCCAAAGAGACACCGGAACTTACGCCCCGGCCCTCAATGAGCTATTGCCATTATGTTAGTAAGCAATAGCTCGTAGAGGGCCGGGGCGTAAGTTCCGGTGTCTCTTTGGGAATGGGCCTGTTGGTTATTCTGCTGCCGTCTAGCCTATCTAATCTAACTCAGATTCTCTACTTCTAGACAACATTCAACTCCTTCCAACAAACTCCATAACTTCAGAACCCAAGCCTGAGTGAGAGTCTTGCAAATTTGATGAGGTACTTGAAGTTTTGGAAAGCTGAAGTTTTTGAAACTTCATTCTCTCTATCGCTTTTCTATGGTGTCAATAGAATTCTACGCTTTTATTGACATATTTTGCAATTAAGTCAAGTCTCGCTGCTCCCAAATGACAATACTGGCCTTAATAGATGGCCATGTATGGGGAAAACTTAAGACAATATTCTACTGAAACAACTGAGATAACATGGAGAGTAGGTAAGTAGCTACTATATTAAATGAGTGTAAACCTGTTTAATAAAGCACTTGTAAACTAGCTATTCCAAGAGAGGCAGAGACACTCAGGGTGCCAAGAGAAAAGTGACACCCATATATGAGATCCCTTTCGCACAGGATCAACACATATGAACGTACAGAAACAATAAGTTAAGAAACAAGAAGCAGAACAGAGAGAAGCCTCAAAGTTTTTTGAGGCCAGGAGTAGTGGGACTTGGAAACTGGCAAGGTTGCGGAGTCATACTTGAAACATCCGACTCCCCTAACCTGGAAACTTGCATGTCCCAGGGGTCGGGAGAAGAAGGGTCAATTCTGTTGAACAATCTAAGTCTTAGGGATTACGTTAGTGGAATTCAATGAGTTGGAACTGAACAATGGAGGAAGCCGGAGTCGCAGTTGGATTCGTTCCATCCAATTCTGCAGCCCAGCCTGCAATGCCGGGACGCACAGGCGTCAAACTCGCGATGCGCAATGTACGTTCATGTACGGGCATCGGTGTATGTGCGGGCGGCGTTCAAGTTCTTGTGCTCCACCTGCTCGCTGTATTACAGATTAGGTTAGGTTATGCAAGGCTAGGCTAGGTAAGGTTAGGTAGCTAGTGCTTCTGGTGGTTGTTGGGCGGCAAGAAAGCTTACTTGAACGCACACATAGTGATGAGCGTACACAGAATGGCGAGTTTGACACCAGTGCTGCCAGGGCCATACAATGCATTTGCATGCACAACATGATAAGAGGAATTTAATGAGAGGATACGCAGCTCTCACGCCGAGCATACAATCAACTTCAAACAGCTTTGAGTGAAAAGGATTGATGAACCTCCTGGTCAGCTCTGCCGACTGGGTGAACAGATTGTCAGTCGCCTTTTCTCACGTCCTAGTCGCCCCACGATCTTTCAGCAAGTAGTCTTTGGCTGGACCAACTTATGGTCGCACGTTTTGCCTCTCTTCCTTTCTTTGACTTTCTACCGTCACTGCCTAGGCTCCCTCAAGTTGGCACCAGGAGACCTGGAAGATGGTAACAAACAACAACTTTCACTAGAACGCCTCGGTGGCATAAGACCATCACCCGCTGTGGAACAAATTCAACGAAGTCACGTTTAATGGCCAGCTAATTCTAATTTTTCATATGGATGTTTTGTCCAACAAGGTTAGCTCCATGCTGGGCGCCCCATTCAATTCTCTTAATAATAACAGGAAAAATGGGAGTCGTTGTGCCGTGAGACGATCTACCGCGGTGGAGGCAAATCTTCCAGGTAGAGGAAAATTCAATGCCGTTATTTTTTATGGCCAGCTTGGTCTAGTTTTTTGGCATGAGTCACATCTAGGTCAACCCACCAAACTCCCTACAAAAAATTAAGAATATTGCTCAACTCCTTCAACCACTTATTGGGTGGAGAGGCATATATAAAAGTACTGTAGGTATGTACCTATACTTAAATCTGCAACAAAAACATGATCACCTCCCTCACTTCGTTCGCGGGTGATAAATATGCATCGGGATGATGTACAAGCAGAATAGCTTCACATCAAGTAGTGCGTGCAACTACATAGTATGGGCCTGGCTCAATACAAAGGAAAGAGGCTTACCTGAGATACAGCAACAGTGTCTGGCTCTGCCTGCTCCACAGGGTCTGGCTCTGCCAGCACCACAGGGTCTGGCTCTGCCAGCTCCACAGGGTCCGGTGGACCGTCTGGTGTCTCTAACTTTATAGAGACAAGATCTGCACAATAAAATCAATATGACAAGGTCGCAAGGTAAGAGTTGCATGGCATCACTTACAGAATATGATGTACAAATGTCCACCATGACTTAGCTTGGTGGTATCTCAGAATTCAACATGTAGCTAGCTGGTTCCAACAGGATGGCTGGCGCTACGTGCCACGCAGCACAGGCCCGGATGGACATTCTGCATTAGCGATTTGAATACAGAGTAGCTTGCAGGAATCTTTAAGGCCATTAAATATCTTCCTTTGGGGCTACCTCAAATATGGCTAGATATGTGAGCCAACAGCAAACAGTAGATCTATAGTGTATCTTGCAGGTTCTAGGTAATCATTTCAAACAACACTAGGTTATCTCATTTAGAGTTACTGAAATGTCACAAAAAATAGTTGATAGTAAACACTATAGAATGTCTGATTCATTTTCAGCAATTGATTTTATTTAGCAAGAAGGTCAAATTCAGGGTGACAAAGTAACAATTCACTACCAAGCTATATAATAGCTAGCTAATAGTTTGTGTGTTGCTTCGTCTCAATATCCCAATTTAAAGGATCTATATGGGAGAAGAATTATTTAAATTTTAATGGATAATAAAAAAAAATGAAGTTCTATAAAATTGCCTCGAAAAGCCTGCAGCAACCAATCACGCTAGAAATCTATAAACTGGCAAAAAGTGACCTACAGTACTAACCTGCAGCATTGTAGTCTGCATAGTCCCATATGTCATCCTCTGTCTGCAGCATGGCTGGCTCAGGCAACTTTCCTGCAACCATTTCTTCTTCCTTCTTAACAGAAATGGGAGATGTGGACTTGGCGTCTAACTTAGCCTCCAAGAACACAGGTCTGGCAGACACCTTAAATGACATAGCTACTGGTAATTATTATCAATATAAGATAGAGTAAACCAACAATAAATTAGAAGAGAGGGCTCAGGAGCCTGATGATTAGCCTAACCAGGAAAGTTGGACAGGTTTTAATAGCCTCCTATAATGGACTGTGAGTTGGAATGGTATGAACAGTGTAGCCATTAGCAACTTGTAGCTACCTTAGCAATACGTTGACTCTTTCCATGACTTTTTCTTTACTTCGTCACAATTTAATGTTCAAGATTTACAGCGCTTTATTAATAGAAGAGTGAAAGGAGAGGATCAGAGCAGGTATGTTTTAAGGAAACTTTACAGCAACACAAACTCTGGTGCAAGGTCTGAATTATAAGGCTATAGCTATTGTTTGGTTAATGAATGTAGCCATGGAAAGTCAATCGAAGTACAAATTTACAACAGCAGAAATCTGGATTTATAACTGCACAAAAGAGGCATAACTGCATGTGAGAACAAACCCTGGGGAGGATGCACTGTTGTTGCCAAGTTTGATGAACAAAGTCAGACCCCCCAATCAGGCCAGTTCAGAACTGAGACTTCATGGATCAGCAGAATATCTGACTCCTACCAACTCTTCCCTAACAAAATAGGGTCACTTTCATTGACATCGACCAGTCATGGGCTGGATGTCATTTATTGGACATACAGGGACACGGATGCAATTGTGGATGTTGCCATCTTCACATCCGCAGATGTGGGTGTCAAAAAAGGTGCAGATGCGAATATTCGCCCCACCACAAACACACACACACCCCCTCTCATGACGGCAATTTATTACAACACTTAGGGGGGAGGAAACTTAAATAGTGCTTTGTAGACAGGGACAGCACTTGCACACAGTTCAATACAAATGAGAATTTGCAGTTTTTAGCACTGTGGATGAGCTTAGTGTACAGTGATAGACCTGCCAATCTGTACCTCTTTTGCTGTGGATTTTACAGTTCTGACATCCGCGAATGCAATAGGGGATGTTACATCTTAGCATCCACGAATGTAAATATTCGCCCAATCATTAACTTACACTCCTAGGTCCAGTCTGCTTGCAAATTCCAGCTCCAATTTCTGGCCCTGATATCTAGTATCCAACTGTAACTCTGCAATGCTCAGTAGCTAACTGAACTGCTACACATAGCTTCACATACAGTAGCCTACTAACTGTATCAATAAACCTTGACCAGAATAAACAGAGGAAAAGTAGGCATTGAAATGAAAACAAAGAAGAGAAACAGACAGAGATGCAAAGAGGGCCTACCTAGAGATGGAATGGGATGAGGCCTGTCAGTTCATCTGCAACTCTGGGTTGTAAAGCATAAGCAGTCCAGTATGTTGGCTATTTTCTGCATGATACTGATATAGGTAGGTAGGTAGCTATTCTAGATAGGCAATGAATGAATTTGCAACCAGACTTTGAATGGAAAAGAGAATACAAAACCTGAAGTATCTGTTTCAGCACCAATAGATTTTGTCTTTACACTGTACATAGCAGTTGGCTTCAGGCTTACAAGAGACCTTCATTTACCTTGACATGGTTAAGCACATGTGATCTTAGCTACAGTTGAACTCACTCAGCACTCTGGCAGGGGTGAGGGTAAGGCAATAGTCTAGATACATAGGTAGCTACTGGATGTATCAGGGTGGCAAGCTGGAGTCCTAAATACATAGGGGCCAGGAGTCTGCATCAGAAACTGACTGGACACACACGTCAAAGTTAAGCTTGATCTCCCCAACTCTAAAGCCCTGGTAGATGTTTGCAGTTACATTGTTTTATGGAAAGCAGAACTGTACTCAGCAGTACCTTAATTAACTACAGTAATACAGATATGCTTACATTATAAAGTTACATAGCTACGAAGTAACATAGGTACATTAAATAGAAGTAGTTTTGACTACTGTACACTCGTACACTCACCAAAGAAGGTGGAAATGCTGACACACCATGTTGAGAGTCCTTGGATTCCATCAACCGGCTATGATTGTCCTCCAACAAATCCCCAACACTGGAATCAGCAGTAAGCAGCTCCTCAGTGGCGGCAGTGTTTACAATGCCGTGCTGTCTTCGGAACCGCCACAACCAGCCGTGGTTACACTTGAAGTTGCTGTGGCCAAGTTGCTTGGCAAATCTATACGCAGCACACTGAATATCCACCCCATTGACTGGCCTGTTGGCAGCTCGCTCCTGGGTATACCAATCATAAACAGCTACATCTAGCTTGTCCAAAGGAAGCTGCCTCTTTCTATATGCCTCCTTACTTTTAGTTGCACTTGCCACCTTTAACATTACTTCCTTTGTCTTTTTCTTAGCCTTGATGATATCATGGAATGTTGTTTTCTTCAGCCCATACTTGTTGACCAGTTGAGATTGTGATGAGCTGCTCTCGTGGTCCTGGATTATGTCAAACTTTTCATAGAGAGAGAATCTTCTCTCTTTTTTTTTCCCTCGTGTGATGCAGCAGCAGTGGACTGAAGAGGCTTCAGAGACTCTTGAGATGTGAATAGGGTGGCAGTCAGGGCAGACACTGTTGATGGTACAAGAAGGAGTTCAATTCAAGGACATTCAATACATGCAGTGACTTAGCCAGACTGCACACTCAGCCCCGGCCTGCACAGCATGTCATATGTGTCACCAAGATAGCAACTTTTCCACTAGGTACTGAGTCACCACATGTATAGTCAAAAATAGCCAAATTTTAGTCAAATCAAAACCAAAAATATTAAGATATGAAGAGAAATATGTAACTCGGTCACCATGATCTTCGAGAGGTCACAGAAATGGGGCAAATCCGTTGCCAAAAATCATTGAATCTTTGCCATACACTGCAGTCTGGTAACTTAGCACTAATGATTATTTGCACCTAGAGTAATGTCTCAATTACCGAATGCCTATCTATTACCGAATATAGGTAGGAATCTTATTGGGGTCCCACGAATCACCCAAAGGAACCCAAAGGAACCCAAAAAGACCCAAAGGAACCCAAAGGAAACGAATCACCCAAAGGAAGTGAAGATCTGTTAACTAGTAGACAAGTTTTAAATGATGAA
>LQNS02278184.1:4215193-4235312 GCA_001587735.2 Parhyale hawaiensis | reverse complement strand
AAACTAAGCATTTGCGACGGAAACGTTATTCATGTAAATTGTCTTAAATTGACCCAATTAACATACTGAAAGCAACAAAAACCCAAAAAAACATGTGTAAGTGAAAGTAAAATTTTACCAAGGTAGCTAGTTAGGACCCACATTTCCGAGGGCGGCAAAGTTGCCGCCAAGATCTTGGTAAGAAGTGCCACACTTTGAAATGAAAGGCTAGGGCCTAGTTCAGTTTTCTCCAGTGTTCTGTAACTTGGAATTATGTAGTGCATTAGTATGGACTGTATGGTGGCTTTATTACTTATTCCTTCAATAGGTGTCAAGGATCTGTCACCAAAACAGCTAAATAACTCGTAAAATTGCTGGTACTGAACCAGTTTGGTTTAAACGTACCAGTCACACCACTATGTTATTAAAATGTATCAAACACTCTAAACACTGAGAAAAAATAAATCCCCTTTACTATGAGATGCTGTGAAAAAGAGCCAAAGCTGTGCCAGAGTTGAATGTACAGTATTTATGTTTGTGATGGGTCACAGGAATTGTGGGGGTGATAGCTTGAGGTGCCTCTGCCCCAGCTAGCTACATCAGCCTACATGTAGGTTAGTTGTACCTAACAGAATCTTTGTAATCCATGTGCATCAGCAAAATATCAGGCTAGTAGGTATAAAACCCTTGCCCAAGTTTCTCAATGATATTGTAATATTCTCTCATTCCACAGGCCTACTTCTTAGACAATCATTGTCTTTGACTAACTCTAACCTGTGCACTTCCCTTGCAGCCGAGCGTATCCAGTCCTTGGGGTTTGACTGGCACCCATCATGTCTTGTGTGTGCCGAGTGTGGCAAGAAACTCCATCCTGGACAACACGCTGAACATGCTGCTGAGCCTTACTGCCACCACCCCTGCTATGGTAACGTCGGAGTTACACCCAAGCGTGTGCTGTGCTAAATGTAATGAGGGTAGAGCTAGTGCTACACCAAAGCTGGGTAACTTTTTTGATTCAGGGGCCACATGAACTTGTGAAGATTAGATTAGATGGCCAGCAGTAGACAAATCAATAGGCCCATTCCCAAAGAGACACTGAAACTTATGCCCCGGCCCTCTATGAGCTATTGCCTGACAGATGGGCTGGGCCAGACCATCTGTTAACAGTCAACCCAAAATGCATTTTTGCAGATGGGTTCAATTACAACTTTCTGGAATTCAGAAAATAAAAAGACTGTAACATTGTTACTGCAGATACAATTTTTTTTTAATTCTTGTAATAAGTGCTCTAAGTAAGTAGATTAATAAATTGAAGAACTTAGGATCTTCTGCAGCCAAATTAAAAAGACTAACAGGCCCTATGTGGCATGATCTTTCATGGCCAAATTAAAAAGACTAACAGGCCCTATGTGTTTCCCCACCCTTGTGTTAGCATTTCACATGGTCTCTACTTGTGTTGTAGAGTTGGATGGACAATAACCAACTTGTGGGTTTTGTCAATTTCTCACGACTCGAATGGTAACAATGGTCAGTTCCTTCTTCCAAATCCTTTTCTGTGCATAATAAGCCAAATTTCATCTACTGTAACTTTTGTAGCTAGTCAGGGTTGGCAAAAATCATGTTTTTTATACAAAAAACTTTTTTTTTCTTAAACCAAAAACCATGGCTTTTTGGTTTATGTATTTAATTTTTTGGATATTTTGCTGCTTTTCTCTAGTTCTAGGAATTTTATCCAATACTTAATGGGTTTTCTGCTGTGTAAACGTGTAGCTAGCTATTCATCAGCAATCTTGGTCACTTGAGTCACTTAATTTCAACTTCCTATTGTAGAAGAATGATGTTAAGAATAAGGGTTAAGAAAAAGTAGTTTGCAAAGAAGCTACCTGTATTTGCTATGGCTACCTACTTTTCATATCCAAACTGTAGAGATAACTACTATGATTTATAATTACAATATAATGGCCATTGAAAAACTTGAAAACACTTCAAATTACAAATACAATTTGAGAGAAATAGCTAGCAACTAGCTAATTAAAAACAGAATAATGAACTAAAGAAAGTGAAATAGCATGAAATCCTTTGAAAAACTTACAAACACTTTAAACTACTAAGAGAATTCGATAGAAATAGCAGGCTACTAGCTAATTAAAAGCAGAGTATTAAACTAAAGCAAATGAAATAGCTATATGCCTGTATCCTTCTTACAAGCTCACTAGCTATCTAATAGCAACTCTAACTACTACCACCTCTAGTTTTCATTAGCTGCTAGCTTGCAAGAATATAGGCCTAATTAGAAATGCATCTCTGAAATGAAATAACACAAAATGCAACAAGTGATACAGCAGGTCCTTACCTCCCCTCAGTCTCAGAAGGAAACAGCAAGTCAATTTACAGTTGCTAGCTAGGGTTACTGCCCTTTCGTGGACCTAACCCTATTTCTGAACAAACAGCCATTATTTGATAGGTTTATTACACAAACCTATCAAATAATTGTTCTTTGTTTGGAAATAGGGTAGTTTGGCAATTGGGTAATGCCCCGATGTGCTGTGTTGTCTCACTTGAAATATAGTTATCTAGCTATTATCTGCCCACATCCATGAAATATTCTTTGGCATAAGTTCTGTAGAATAGAATTACATCTTTTCTGTCAATGTAACAAATTCTTGCTTAAATGCTCTACTGCCCACTAGGTGCGCTGTTTGGCCCGAGGGTGTTCGGCCACGGCACTCGTAATGAGTGCCACGGGGCCTTTGGCAAGCGCAACAGAGGAGCTGATCCTGACCAGTGAGTGATTAAGCTCGGTAGCAAATATTCTTAGGTAGGTATGGTATATTAATGGACTGCCTGCAGTAGTGTATAGCTAACTAGCTCTAGGCAGACATCAATTTATGTTTATCTATCCATTGTGAAATTTCACCCTTCCTTGGGAACCCACAGATTGCCTTTGCTAGGCTTTTAATTGTCTGCGCTGTATGCACACTTCATTTATTTTTCCTCTTCTATCCTGACTTCTGGTCCCCTTAGGAGACATAGCTACTCTAGAATAGGCCATAAAATTAGTTTGTCCATCCTATAGCTACCTACCTACTATTGGGAGCAGCACCCCCATAGAGACCTTGTAAGTTACCTTAGCCATAGCTAGACGACCTCTGGACGTTTTTCTTTTGTGCTCACCTTGCTTTTCTCTGATTCCATGCTCCTACTGATGTTACTTTCCTCTGTAATTCCTTTCCTTTTTTTACTTACTATTCCTTTGAGTTTTGATCCTATGTAGGATCATCCTTGTCCACGGGTTCCACATATTGATACTGTATATGACTTTCATTTTTTCCTTCCTAATTTGCTTCTTGTGTTTAATTTTTTCACTTCCACAGACTGTTTTTGCCCTGTTCATCTTCCTCTGACGCTGTTCGCAGTACAGCCACTCACTCCTACACTACTGTAGGTATGCTGTAACTACAATGATGCCCGGCACTACACAGCATCACTGCAGGTTTTGACTGTTTGTTTGTCCAATCTCGCAGGGTGCTGCTAGAGGCCAAGCTGAAGGAGTTCAACCAAGTGTATGAGGGCAAGCCCGGCGAGATCACCTGCAGGGAGGTCAGTAGGAAGACCTAGGCGTTACGGCCCTGGTGTGAGAGGGGAAAGGTTGTTAATCTATGTCAATAATTTTACCAGTGGCGCACTTCCGGCAGAGTACCTCTGTCAGTGGCACCATCTTGCTACTGACAAAGGTAAGTAGTAGGTACTCGTCTTTCAGTTCACAACTGTAAGTGTTTCTTGGAACACTCCTGCTGGTCTCTTACTATATAATGAAGGTAAATTCTAAAGTCAACTTGACCAAGCCCTCTACAGGGAAACTTGTAGACACTGGTTTGTGCTACGGATATAGACTAACTTGCCCCAGACAAGTAAGTGCAACTGCAGCTAACCACGGGCCGCTAAGAACTAACGCGCATTTTAGCGGAAGTTTCAACAACTCCCCTCCTACCCTAATGTAGGGGACGCAAGTAAGTTCCCCTGCAGTAGCTATGCACACCAAGCAAATAGCCCTATGCTGATTTAGCGCACCATGCGCCTTGCACAAACATTGCTCGCCTGATTTGGAGATTGTTCCTGGAACCTTCAGCACAGCTGTGTAGCCCACAATGTCTGCTGCTAACTACTAGTGTTGACATCCATTTCCCTTGCAGGTGAACGGTCGTCAAGTGCTAGAGGGCGCCCTGCG
This sequence comes from Parhyale hawaiensis, assembly GCA_001587735.2. Classification (NCBI taxonomy): domain Eukaryota; kingdom Metazoa; phylum Arthropoda; class Malacostraca; order Amphipoda; family Hyalidae; genus Parhyale; species Parhyale hawaiensis. Next base: position 4,231,105 of record LQNS02278184.1, on the reverse strand, counting down.
CATCCACTGGGCAGTCAACTGCCTCATCCACCTCAAGCAGGAGGATCTGACGGGGGCCAAGTCCCCGGGGGGCGTCGTCCGCAGCCGCAGCAATAGCAGCGTCAACAACAGCGCCCCCGCCTCTGATGACTCAGATGATGTAAGTGCTCCTCTGTCCCCAGGGTAGAGGTCTTGTAGGTTTAACAACCACGGGAGCTTTGTTAGAACAGGCCGATGACGTCACGCACTTGTAGTTAATAGTGCTGCATAGGCATTTGCTTTGTCTTTGTCTGACTAGGTAACGTATATGGGCGTGAAACAGCTTATTGGAACGTGATACAGTTTATTGAAATAGCTTCTTGACTTGAAATACCTTATTGAAACTTGACGCAGGCTGTCAAATCTTGAAACAGCTTACTAACTTCAAACGCTTTATTGAAATTTGAAGCAGCTAACAGTAATGTGCTAAGTTAGTTTGCCAAAAGCCTATCCTACGATCACCCTGATAGTCTTTGGAGGAGGTTCAGGTGGTGTTATTCTCACCACTCCATCAGAAATTCGGAACAGAGCCGTTCGTGTCTATCTTGGCCTCTGCGGCAGACTAACAGCTTTTGACCGATAGACCCCTGGGGGGCCACAGGGTTAGGTTAGTTTAGGTTCGCCCATGCTATGTTATGGAGAGCAGAGCCCATAGGGACCTTGTAGGTTACCTTAGCCGTGGGACGTCTGTCTTTCATGCCCACTTTGCTTCTTTCCGATTTTGTACTCTTACTGGAATTACTTTCGACTGTTGTTCCTCTTCTTTCCCAACTTTGTTCCCATGCGCGTTGATCCTCTGTGGGAACATCTTCGTGCATGAGTTCCCCATATTTCTATCGTCATACTGTATGTCGCTTGCTTCTTCCTCTGTTAGATCGCCATTGTTGTGGAGATGGACTCTTGAACTACTCAATATAATAATCTATGTACAATATAATAAAGACCGATATGTATTTATCTGTTTGTCCATTTTCTGTCCCGCTTTTACAAAACAGATAGGCGGAATTTAGCTCAGGTTGAAGGCTCTGGTCGTCCTCTCAAGCTCCATTGAAACTGATGGGCAGAAAATAGGCCAGGTTGCAGAACATGGCAAACGTATCTTAATTGGGGACAGTTGAAATTAAAAATGAAGATATCGCAGGCTTAGTCTGATACGTGGAGTATTACCTTCTCCATACATCGAATCTATGGCAAAGTATTGGGCGGCCTCAAGTGTAAATGCACGTCTTGCATTGCCGAAGTTGAAATTTCAGCACTGAAGATGTCTGAAGCTTCCATTGGCACTCTCATGCTTCTTGATTTGTAGTTTCTTCCCACAGATGATTTCGTTGCATCAACAGCTATTCTTCCAACTTTGATGCAATTGTTAACGAAACCGGCGAAACATGATTATTCACGGTCAGTGGACAATTATTTCTTCTAGCTTACTGTTTTCTCTGACGAAACAGTTTTCTCTTGATAGGTCAAAATTTGAACACTTCAAATGAAGCAAATATTTGAGGTGGAAAGACTGTATCAATGGTATCATTGCTACGGAGCGAATACATTGTATTTAAGCTGCAGTTTTGTTTAAGTTTATTGGAGTCAAAGAGGTTCCATTAGAAGCTCCTTGGTAATAACCTGAGAAATCATGAAGTCATGTCCCGTCTACATGTGGTACCTACTACCCAGACAGGAAGCTCCCTTTTATAGACGTAAGGCTCTGCCTTAATATTTTTGCAATGCTACGGGTAGCACTAGACGGGTCTTCACAAATTCTTCGCTGTCATTATTGACAGTGCGGGCACTCTAGTATTGACTTAATTCATACCCACAATAGCAGCATAACATGCGTGTCTTACTTCCGTGTTACAAGTCCCAAGTTCTAGTGAAATGCTTGTCAAGAGATCTTTGCTGCGTCCGGAGTGCTGAGTGGGCAATTGTTTGTTTGGTATGCGCAGCTGGGTGGGAGCACTTGCCTGACTAGGAATGGGAGGGTGAGGGAAGGGGGGGGGGGGCTCGGGTCGTTGAACCTTCTGTTTCGGCGCCATAGTTCTTAGCGACCCGTGGTCCGCTGTGGCTTTACGTGCTCCTCTGGGGACAGTTGGCCTATATCTACAACACGAACCAGTGTGTGTGGGTTTCCCATGGAAGGGTATAGTCAAAGTTGACTTTATCTTTACTCACGATTTTGCTTTTTTTTTTTCAGGAGCCTCTGTGGCGAGATGAGTCGCCCCCTCCTTCCTCCCCCTCTACCCCCACCCCAACGTCCACTTCGACCCCGTCGACACCTAACCCTCCCTCCTCCACATCCACTCCTTCCACTCCCAACCCCAACTGGCCTCCCACTCCCTACCCCACCCTCCGACCCTCACACAACTCCCCCAAGCTCTCCCTCAAGACCGGAGGACCCCAAGCCTCCCCTGTTCTTTCATACACCCACAACGTTCCCCCACACGCCCTTCTGTCTCACCCGTTATCGTCCACCGTCGCCACCGAGGGCGACGTAGATGTCTACTCCCGCGCCTTCGACAACCAGTGCCTCAACGGTGCAGGAAATTTCAATGGTAATGACGACATGTCCACCCTCTGCCGGGGGGACACTGCCGAGGGTGATGATCCCGAGGTGGCAACCGACCCTTTGGAGGGCAGTTCTTTGTCACAGAGTTTCATTGGCCCAGACTCGTCTTACGCGACGATGAAAACCAGGACGGTCCGCAGAAGGAGGGACCCCACTCAAACGCAGTCCATGCGGGACTCGTTACTTGTTATTGATCCCAATCAGGGGAATGAACCATCCCCAGCTAATGGTAATGATGGACCTAGCACCTCTGATCCTAGTAGTAATGCGAATGGTACTGAGCCAAGTGATGATGTCAGTGGTACTCAGCCAAGCAACTCCGTGAATGGTACTCAGCCAAGTGGCAATATTAACGGAGTAGAACCAAATGGTAACACTGACCATCTTGGTGTGCCTGGTGGCAACGATGCCCCGGGAATCAGCACAGGGGCGAATGGTACTCTAAAGAGAAACTCTGGTGTTGTGAAGCGAGTCTCCTTCTCTCAGGTAGACTGGAACGAGAAGCTGAAGAGCGCTGAGAAGGAGAGGGAGGAGCCGAAGGAAGAGAAGAGAACCCCCAGTCGAGGCAAAGCACAGCTGCGGCGGCGGCCCGGCCGACGGATGGACAAGAAGAAAGTGAAGCGACGGTGCTCCATAAACGGTCATCTTTATCTGAGAGAGACCTCCAGCTTCCACCTCTCTTCCGACTGCCCCCCTGCGGTGGTGAGGGTCACCAGCATCACCACCACGAACCACATCATCAACACCATCCTCGAGAAGTACAAAATAGAGATGAGCTCGAACAACTTTGCCCTCTGCGTCGTCAAGGATAACGGCGAGCAGAGACGGCTGGGCCCCACGGAGTCCCCGCTGACCCTGCGGGTCCTGCTGGGGCCCCACGACAGCATCGCGCGGCTGGTGCTATGCGACGCCAACGAGACCAGCGACGTGACCCCGGAGATGGCCGAGTTCCTCCACCTGTCGCTGGCGGAGTGCCGGGCCATCCTGCGGCAGTATGAGGTGGAGGAGCGCGCCAGCATACGGGCCATACGAGCCAAGTACGACGAGATCAAATTCTACTGCCAGTACTGGCTGGAGCAAATGGACCAGCAGGGCTGCAGTGTGCTGCCGTGACGGCGCTGCAGGTAGTGCGGATGTCCTCTGCTGAGGGTTCATGGTGTTGTCTGTGCCAGCTCACTCTAGCAGTCGTTTGGTAGCAGCAGATGTTGCGTGCTGCCTAGAAGTGCTGAGGGTCCAGAGAACGATCCCCAGGCCACGCGCCGTCTTTCTCAAGGACGCTTGGCGATTAGAATCAGCAAATTTGCTTGGTGCGCATAGCTTTCGTGGGGGTACTTACCTTAGGGTACGGGGTGGCAGGTCGTTGAACCTTCCGTTTCGGCCCCATAGTTTCCAGCGACCCGTCGTCGGCTACAACTGTACTTACTCCTCTGGGGCCAGTTTGTCTATGTCTGCCGCACGAACCAGTGCGTGTGGGTTTCCCAGGGAAGGGTGCAGTCAGAGTTGACTTTACCTTCAACTTGTTGATCTTAGATGAAATCTCATGAAGTAGGTATCATATCTATTTGTAGAATCTGATATTTTCTTGGCTGAGGGGCCTCGCTGCTCATTCAACTGGCTGATGGAGCTTGTCATTTCGACAACTTGGCTATTAAAGAAGTTAGTTGTCTTTATAAGTGGCTGGTTAAGTGCCTTGTTACTCATTCAAGTGGCTGTTGAAGTGGCTTTCCCCTACATGTGGCTTGTTAGTGCCTCTAAAAGTAGCGTCTTATGATATCTATGTGTGACGGACGATGAAAAACAATGATCCCTACGACTGGCGGATTAGAAGGCTTGTAACTCCCACAAATGGCTGATGAAGAAGCTGCTAACCACTAAAATTGTTTGATGCAGTAGCCCGTTCTCTCTACTACTGGCTGCTTGTGCACCGAAGCATCTTGTTGGCACACAGCATTAGTATGAATATGTATATATTAACTCCTACTCAAGACAATAGAATTATGCTTGCCTGTACAAAGCGATCCGTACGACTTGTCTGTGTGTAATAGAACCTGAAACGTCGCGCAAGGTTGAGTAATAGTGCAGTTTTTCACTAAAAAAGCCGCTTGCGGCTTTTGAAACTCGGGCAGTACCTATAAACAGTTTGTTATATCGTAGGCATTTAGTACCAAATGCTGGCTTGTTTTCATTTCACTGCCTCTGTTGTTAGAGTGCTGAGTGGTTAGAGCGCTGTACGTGTCTTAAGGTGCAAGGTTTGCTGCCTAGCCAGCAATGTAATGTCTTACAGTGATTAGGATTGCAGCGTCAGCGTTTCTGATATTCATAGTCCACTGCTAGGGCAATGATCCTTCCAGCAATAAGACAATTGGGGGGTTGCAGTTATCTCGTGAGTCTCCCGTCTCTGGTGCTTTAGCTCGGACTATCGGTGGTAAGCTGCAGCCGTGTGCACGCTTCTGTGCCTAGTGGGCATTTGTATGCATGGCGAACCAGTCCATGCAGATTTCCTAATTGTTAGGTACATTTAAGACACTATTACCTTCCTTTACCAATGCTTATACTAGCACTTCATTGAAATAAAAGACTATTTACTATTAATAATGTTCTTTTCAGCATCCTCAAATTGCCTAAAATACCTAATTTCGTCTGGAACTTTAGGAAACTTGAGAATGTTGAGAATATTATTAATAGTAAATACTGTCTTTATTATTATGCTTGTGACTGTCCTTGTACACAATACGCTTCAGTATTAGAAACGGAGGATAATGTATGCATGGTGTAGGCCATAGGATTAGGTTCACCCATCCTATGTTATGGGGAGCAGCGCCCCGGGGGGATTGTATAGGTTATTTTAGCCATTAGCTAGGAATCGGGACGTCTGTCTTTCGTGCCCACTTTACGTCTTTCCATCTTCTTATTCCTACTGATGATGCCTTCTTCTGCTCTTCCTCTTCTTTCCCGACTTGCTGTTCCCATGCGCGTTGACTCGTGCCTTAGCTAGTCTTCCAGGACATCTTTATATCGTGCCCACTTTTCAACCATCAACTTTTGCGGCGTAACACCCCAGTGGACCTCATAGGTTAGCTTTGCCTTCGCTAGTCCTTCGGGACATCTGTCTTTAGTGTCTAGTTTCCTTTCGCTTGTAACAGCTTCTGATAATCCTTCCTTACTGCTCTTTCTTCTCTTTTCCGATTTCTTCTTCTCATCCACAGGTTTCTCGTTTTTCTTCTGGACAAGCTCCATGTATCTTGCTGCGTCATGTCCTTGCGTCGCCCCCGCTGAGGCTTAAATTTTGATTGCAAGTGAGCCAGCAGTGTAGTAATATTAATTAATGATAATAATCTGATGATAATTATTGTAGTTTCTTCAACCATCTTCCATAGTTACTCATCTACCATATTTCTATGCGAATATTTAATGAGAGACAAATATTTATTATATGGTATGTGATCTCTAGTGTCTACCATATGTCCATAGAATATGCTCTATATCCTTATACGTAGACTAATATATAGCTACACATGTTGCTGAAATAGTTATAGGTGTGTCCAGTAGACATTTCTAATCACTGACAACCTTTGATAAAGTGAATTGTTTTGGTTAGCGGAACCCCTTTATGCCAGTCGATCTTCCCTTAGCAAACCGGTCATGTGCTCGATTCGTTAGGTGCCTCTCAGAATGTGACCGGAGTACGGCGGCGTGCAGACGGTGCCTACTGGGGGGCGTGTTGGTGCACACCCCTCAGGGGGCATAGGATGAGCTATAGGGTTAAAGTTCGCCTATCCTATGTTATGGGGAGTAGCGCTCCCAGGGGGTTTGTGTAGGTTACCTTAGCCATTAGCTAGGCCTTCGGGACGGCTGTCTTTCGTCTTCACTCTGCTTCCTTCCACTTTCATACTCCTACTGATCTTACTGTTGTCTGTTCTTCCTCTTCGTTCCCGACTTGCTGTTCCCATGCGCGTTGATCCTGTGTGGGAACACCCTCGTGCATGGGTTCCCCTTTTTTCTATCGACATACTATATGTCCCTTCTTTTTCCTCTATTAGAAGAGCTTAGTACTTATTTAGGGAGGCTTAAATCTTATAATACCACTACTGTTGGTGCACACACATAACCAAACGATTATGATTATTCAAGTCAGTGTTGAGGGCCAGTTGTAGAATCCCTCGTCGTACTTCCCCTCGCCTCTCGGTGCCGGTGTGCTCCATGTAGTGTAGCCTATAGCCGATGCATTCCGGCCGAGACTCAAATCTGGGCCTCCCAGCTTGCGACCCAATTCTTTGCTGTACTATGGGGTTGCCTGCCCCTTACTCTGGGGTTGCCTGCTCCTTACTCTGGGGTTGCCTGCTCCTTACTCTGGGGTTGCCTGCTCCTTACTCTGGGGTTGCCTGCTCCTTACTCTGGGGTTGCCTGCTCCTTACTCTGGGGTTGCCTGTTCCTTACTCTGGGGTTGCCTGTTCCTTACTCTGGGGTTGCCTGCTCCTTACTCTGGGGTTGCCTGTTCCTTACTCTGGGGTTGCCTGTTCCTTACTCTGGGGTTGCCTGCTCCTTACTCGGGTTGCCTGCTCCTTACTCGGGTTGCCTGCTCCTTACTCTGGGGTTGCCTGCTCCTCACTCTGGGGTTGCCTGCTCCTTACTCTGGGGTTGCCTGCTCCTTACTCTGGGGTTGCCTGCTCCTTACTCTGGGGTTTCCTGCTCCTTACTCTGGGGTTGCCTGCTCCTTACTCTGGGGTTGCCTGCTCCTTACTCTGGGGTTGCCTGCTCCTTACTTTGGGGCTGCAAGCTTGGTTATGGGGGCTGCGAAGGTGAGTTACCTCCCTCCATCGGTAAGGCCTCAACCTTAATATGTTCGAGTTGAATGAGGCGTAACTACAGATTTAAGCTTGTAGTAGCTATAGAAGGTATCTGTGGTGTTTATTATAGAAATTAACATGAGTGAAACAAGTTAAGGCAATCGGAATTTTATTTTTTCAAATTGTATTGCATCACATTACGTTGATGTATAATTATTGCAAAGCTGAAAAAAGTCCATTTGCGAAATTCAACGATGTTAGAGAAATAACTAGGTATATATATTATAACTACATGATGCATTACAATGATGCAAAGTGAAATGTGTATAATGTGTGACATAATAATGTACCGGAACTTTTCTTCCTTTGTACGTTGTAGCTAAGTTTTTCTACGGTCTAAGGTTTTTTGTTTGTTTGTTTTGGTTGGTCTCAGCATGTGTCATGTTCTTATGTGTAGAAGTAGACTACTATATATTGTGTGAGGCTTCTCGAGGCTCTGCGCTTCCACTGAATGACGTTTTTCTTTCTCGAATTCGGATACCGTGCGGGGTTACTTGGCGTCGGTTCGTCCAGGGAAGAAAAGGGCGTGTTCCGGCGCTTGGCTTGTCATAAGCGTCGCACGTAGGTTTGGCATTGGGCATTGATCGTGTGACTGCTGCCCTCGCTTGTTTATAAAAGTAAATAAATGAATAAACAACATAGCCGCAGGCATACATACATACATACATACACATTTCGGCTACAGCCAATCAAAGAACACGATTTGACCTTGACGTGGTATCAACCAATCACAGAACGCAATGTAGCCTTGACGTTCTTCTGTGTTTTATTCTAAGGCCGTTGTGTGACTGGTGCACGTGCCGTACCATAGCACTGTCCATGCGTTTTCAACGCGGCGCCTCCCGCATTGCATTTATTGAACTCGTCAGCAGGGTTGCGGAGTCGGATAGGCTGCGTCCAACTCCGACTACTGGATCGAACCAGTACCCGACCCAGATTCTTTGAATCCCAAACTGTCGAACTCCAGTTTTGGACGAAGTAGACTCATATTCACGGGCTCTCAGAGCAAGCGAGTGTCGGACTCGTGGCACCTAAAACATATCCGACTCTGGCTCCTCAACCCTGGTATTATCTTCGTACGAAACTTTGTCACGTCTCATTTCTTAACGTCTCCTAGTGTATAAGCTGACGTGAATCTGCGTGCGTGTGACACGTCATCATATAAATGACATTTGTGTTTATATTCGTAAGTTCAGTGCTTGCTATGTGTAGATCAGGGATTCCCAACGGGGGGTACGAGGTGATCCTTCCGGGAGGCGCAATATCTTAGATTAAGTGATTGATTCAAAATTGGGTTCAATTCGTTGCTCAGATTTACTGTAATACACTTCCTTACCATATGAGTTAACTTTGTAAAAACAATATGTTGCGCACGTTTAAATTAAATTCAAGTTTTTATCATCATTTACTTATTCAATGTTGTAGCGAGTGCGATAACTATTAAAAGAAATTTTTTTGGGGGGTCAGACAAAAAAAAAGGTTGGGAACCCTCGATGAAGTTGATAGGTTACTTTGTCGTAGACAAGATAAGAGATCCTTTCTCAGAAAGGAGCCGAACTCTACGGTTCTGTTTGCTGTTATCCAGTGTGTGTTGACGCTCAAGTAGGGGGGGGGGGGAGGGGAGCTCGCACACCCCCTTTTCTATTCAGCAAATCTGAATGTGCGCATAGCTATCGTGGGGGTATCCGCCTTAGGGTAGGGGGTTGGCGGGTCGTTGAACCTTCCGTTTCGGCGCCATAGTTCATAGCGACCCGTCGTCGGCTGCAGCTGCACTTACTTCTTTTATGCCGGTCGGTCTACGTCTGCCAAACCAGTGCGTGTGGTTTTCAGAGTGGAGGGTGCAGTCAAAGGTGACTTTACCTTTACTTCGATACAGTCTTATAACCTCCGTAGGGATACAATAGGACAGGGAAGCCTTGCAGCAATAGGGATTAGTGATGCTTCCTCCAGGAGTAGAGGTCAAGCCATAGCCTTATGTTTGTCCATCTTATATTATAGGGTGTGGCGCCCTAATGGATCCCCATAGGTTTCCTTAGCTAGGCCTTCAGGACGTGCGTCTTTCGTGCCCACTTGCTTCCTTCCATCTTCACACTCCTACTGATGATGCTTTGTTCTGCTCTTCCTCTTCTTTCCCGACCTGCTGTTCCCGTGCGCCTTGACCCGTACATGGGTGCCGCGTTTCTCTTGACACTCTGTACGTCCCTTCTTTCTTCCTCTCCTTGGATAACAGTGTACTCTCTGGGTAGGGAGGCTTAAACCCGTAATATAAATATTATAATAATTAAGTAAACTTCTTTTTGGGGATTTTTGCTCGTTGTGCGAATTAGTAGTTATGAAAGACATTGCTTTTTCTTGCCCTAACCGACACGGTATGAGTAAAGTATTTTCTCATCATTTCTACTCAGGAGATTTTTGAAATTTTGTACTCGTTTTACAATATACTCGTGTAATAAGTTTGAGATGAGAAGTTTTATTCGTTTCGAGATTTTTGTACGTTTTTGTATTTTTAAAACATTTTACTCGTTAAGCGGAAATTTAGGAGAATTTTCACTCGTTTTTCAATTTCTTCATATGATACTCGTTTTTTTTACTAATTTTGCAATATTTGTTCTTGATTATCACTCGAACTGGAATTGTTCATTACTCGAACTGGAATTTTACTCGTTCTTTCGCACTTTAGCTGCTCGTTTTTTTTTTTTTTTTTTTTGTTTTGTTAGTTAGTTGTTTATTTGTACTCCTTTGGACATTTATGTTTGCCTGAGATATGTTAGGCAAGTTTTCGTCCCATTGTGTGCAAGTGTTTGGCATCCGTGCGAGTCGTCCATCCTTGTGTACTGCAGCTCTTCCATCTGTAGTCGTGGCCTTAACCGCGCCAGTATTGCCTTATCGTGCGTAACTCGAGTCGTGTACTTCCCTTTATGTTACTGTGGCGCTTATCTTAGCTTATTTCCTTCGTGAATTTCGTGAGAGAAATGAACGTTACGTCCGTGTAGTGTATCTCGGTCAGCTACTTCGTGTAATGGACTACCAAGGACACTAACAATAAACTTAAATTCTACCTTCGATATTTACTTTTCATAGGCCACAAAGCGAGCCGTCCACTCCAGTGTCTTTTGCTATTCCTTGCGCCTTTTTCCCGTCAGTAGTAGCGCACTAATCCAAATTGAATTCTTCCGGCAGGAATGCCGAGATTAAATATTCTTACAGATGACATTATATTAAAAAATTGAAATTCACTGTTGAATCGCCTGAGTTGCGGCTACGGTGGTAAAACTGAAATCTAACTAACTTACTTTTCATACTGCGCAAAGTACCAACAGACGACGACAAAAATCATTGATAATTTAGAAGGAGACATACCTCGCGTCCTCTGGCGCACGAGCCTGTGTGGAACAGGAATAGTTCGACGCAATATAGACAAATTTTGTACTACCTTCTACATTAATTTAGCGTGAAAGAAGTTTTATATTTTAGCGAGAGTGAAGTTCATGAATAGAACCGAGTCACGTTTACTTAAGATAATAAAAGTTAAATGTTTGTTATCGATACGGTGTTTTCTTTGCCTCCTTTTTATTGAAAAAACTTTGACCGTTGTGATACCTGGAAGCTATTTTTCGTCTTCGTGTCCCACGTTAGGGTCATATTTCTTAAACAAAGAAGCACTCTGAGAGCGCATGCCTCTGTCAAGCAGAATAATTTTGACGAAAAAGTCAAATTAATCCTGAAAACAGGATTCCTGTTTTATCATTTGTGCCTCTGGACAATAAAACCGGTTCCTATAATTTTTTAGAATATCTGTCCGTAACTTTGGAGTTATATTCTGACAAACCTATAGTCAAACTGACGGACTGATCATCGCCAAAATTTAATCAGTATCAGCATTTCTAACATTCCTGAAATTTTTTGTGAAGATCCGTTCCTGACTTTTTGAGTTAACTATATCGCTAACAGACATAAAATCAAACACAGATAAACAAAATTTCATTATTTACTCTTCGAGATTACCCAACAACGCATCAAAATTCATGAAAAGCCGTCCTAACTTTGAATCATGGCCTTAAGAAAAGAGAAACGGGGGAACAAAGAACGGATCTTCACCGATAGCTAATCATGTCAGGCCCTACTCCTAGGTTGCCTAACAATCCCTGTAAATTTCATGAAGAGTCGTCCAAAATTTTATGAGCTATCTTGGTGATAGATACGATGAGAACATCCTCCTTTGGTGGAGGCTATCCTCTGCGAAGGGAAAGTATTTGAAAACAAACAAAACAAATATTTATTATCTCGTATACAGGGTACAAGGGATACACCTATCGAGGTTTTATTTTAGCCTTAATTCTAGAATTTTGAAGATCCAGTAGTGTGAAGAGCAGGAGAAGCAGTCCGTGCTGAGAGTCAATTTAGGATCCCTCATCGTGCATCGCCTGGCCTCTCGGTGCTGGAGTGCTCCACGCAGTGTAAATCAGTAGCGTGCTGTCCGGGGAATCGAACCCGGGCCTCCGTTGATGCGAAGCCGAACCGTTGTCACTTCACCACCGAGAGGGTCACTCGCCGAATTGCCTCCCCCCTCTCGGTGACGGAGGGCTCCACGCAGTCTAATCCATTGGGTTGCACCTGAGATTCGAACCTGAGCCTCCTAGGGCGCGATGAAGAAATTCAGTCACATCGCCACTGAGACGGATAGCTATGAACACTCTTGTTGCTCGGCCTCTCGCCGACCCCTTCCAGGCTCTCGACACTTGTGAGTTAACTATGATGGGGGCGATTAAGCCCACTAGAGGCTCTATGGGTTGAACACTTTTGTGCTTGATGTATGTGTAAGTGAAAATATGAAGATAATAAATCACAAATTATTCTTAGCATCCAAATGAAACTCCTCTCGAGTATATAAGGAAAAAAAACAATGCTTATTTTGGTACACTTTCACTTACACTTCACATGTTTCCCCACTTTTTTTTACCTGCGAAGTTTTTTATAAGATCGCCACTACTGATATTATGTAACGTTAGGCCAAGTTCACACGTCATTCATATCGACACGTTCACTCATCCGAATGCTTTGTAGCGTCGTTGACAGCACAACTTTGTGTACACCACAAAAAGTTTCTAAAATGTTTACCACCAAATCATTTCCCTGTACAAGTCTCACAACGCAAGTTACGGATAACTTTTCAAACCTGGAAAGAAATGTAACTCAGAAAACAGCGCATTTTTCTGCTATTTCTAGCTTACAGTAAAGCCCACTGCAGACGATAGTCTTAAGTCCTGTGCTTCCACTTCATCGAATTCGAATATTTCGTATTGTTCCTGCAAACACGACTGTGTGTCTACCAAAAGTTTCGATAAAATGTTTACCGTCGTATTCTCTGGCTTAGCCCGTGTCACTAGTGCAGCGTCTTGTGTCTTTTCACGATTTTAGCGAATGTCGTCTCAAAGAGCAATGCTTTTTTTTTTTTTTTTTGTTTAAACAGACACAGCAACGTCTCCGAACGCTGTGAAGTCCAAGCACAGAACAAAAGACTATCGTCTGCTGCGGGTTTAAAACATACAGACGAGTGGATGAGCGAACTCGTTTATGTGAATGACGTGTGAACTCGCCCTGAGTCGCATGTGCCTTTATAGGCTATTCTTATGGAGATATCGCAGCTACCTTGCCTTGCTCCGTGACCGTTCTGACGGGACATCCAGTGTCTCAACCAGGAGTACCAATAACGTATTATTACCTGCGCCAAGGAGGTAATATTTTTGTTGTGGTTGTCTTTCTTTGTCTGTCTCTCTGTCTGTCTGTTACTAAGTTTACTCAAAAAGTTATGAACCGACATATACGAAATTTACAGGGATTGTTGGACATGATAACAGTAATAGGCTAGATGATTAACTTTTAGCGAAAATCCGTTCATCTGTTCGTTTGTGTGTTTGTTTGCCTATCTGCCTATTTAGCTCAAGGCAAAAGTTATGGACGGATTTTCATGAAATTTACATGAGTTGTTAGGTATAATAAGAAGAGCAAATGGCTAAACTTTTGTGACGATATGCTTGTTCGTCTGTCTGTTTGTCACTGTGTTTGATTATATGCTTGTTAGCACAATAACTCAAAAATTATGGATAGATTTTTATGAAATTTACATGAGTTGCTAGTAATGTTGAAAGACTGAAGTGATCCATTTTTAAGGATAATTGGTTGGTCCGTTTGTGTTTTTGACTAACCTTTGTCATATTTGTTAGTGGTATGACTCAAAAAGTTATGAACGGATCTTCAAAAAAAAAAATTACAGGAATGCTTTTACAACCAAAGGCACAAATGATTAGATTTTGGTGCTGATACGAAGAAAATCATGGGTTCAGAACCAAGTTGAATTTTTCGCTACCTTTGCCTTGCTTGGCGGAGGTATGCGCTCTCAAAAGTACGTGCTCTCTAGTTTGTTCTACGACTGTTCTTATGGGATTTTCAATGCATCAACTCTCAACCAGAGAGTCATAATAACAGATTATGATGTTATTATTATTCCCTGATCTCAGCCTAGAGAAGACATTCAACTGAACAGTTTGCGACCGTTACTTGAAAATATAAGATGGTGAATATGCATGACTGATGCCCCCCACCCTTCCCCCGATGCCCTAAGCACGTGTTTACTCGGCCTAATGGTTAATCCAACCCTGGTTGTAGTGTGGTACTATTGATGGTTTTAAAGTTTTATAAATCGGAATAATTGGTAGCTAAGATAGCACTGTAATTTTTTGTTATTCAAACGGACACAGCACCGCATTCGAACGCTATGCAAATAGATTAATACATCTTTCTCCTTAAGCGGAAGGTGTTCTTGGGATAATATGATATGCAGTTAAATAACAGAATAAGAGCATATCTTCTGCAGTAGACTTTAACAGCCAAATAATTGCTTACCGTTCCGCCCTACAGCTGCTACTGCTGCTCTCGTCCACAGTTCCGGTCTTTTTTCTCGCCATTACGCGAATTTTTTTCCGACTTTTCCATTAGTCGGAAGATTGTTGAAGCGCCGTCCGAATTCCGACAGAAGTTGGGGACTTAAGTAGGCGGCTAATGTGGCAGTTTGCTAAGACCTCATTAGGTAAAAGTTTTGGTGAGGTCCTCGTTAAGGAGGGGGAGGGTGGGGCGAAGTTGTTCCTTATGGAGTCCACTTCGAAGGATGTAATCGGTGGACATTGTTGACTCCCTCGCCACAGGTTACCGTCAGGTTCGCACGCCAGTCTTTTGGTGTCCCTAAGCTGTACAAATTCAAATTTTTTGCTGTTGTTCAACGATTCAGTTGTGTCGCAGAAAAGGTAAAATCTGGGAATTTCATTTAGCTAATGTAAAGTAAAACCATAGACCGCAACACTACTTGACTTGACGTATCCAAGAAGGTATCTTGGATACGGCGGGTAGCACTTGGGCGCTTGCCTGCATGACCGTGTCTGGACATGTTCATAATAGCTCTTGAGAAAATCCCATTTTACCCAGCGTCAGAGGCCACTAGGACTTAAGAGTCATGTATTGTTGCTGTCTGTGGTAAAACAATAACTAAAGGGCAGACTCTCCAGCCTTGCTCGTAGCAACATCTCGTGCATGGATGACATCCAGAACTGACTCTTCGTACTGTGACACAGCGAAGTGAAGATGTAATTAAGTAAATTGTTTATTTCTACTCGGGCGGGGGGTGTTCTTCTATTAATTCTATTACAGCTTACACCATAAAATGACACGTACATTCTTTGCTTAATAATATTACAGCTGTAACTTTCCAACCCTATTTGCAATTAAGGCCCACACACCCAACTAGTCTACCGAACTAGCCCCGCAATAGTACTACCATGCGAATACCCTCCTACGGGGAGGGGGGGAAATTGTATATTTTCATGTTAATATTGTAGCTTGTTTCATTGAAGTAAAGTGAGATTATTTATATTCCCCGAGTAGAGACTTTCATGCATGCCGTAAATAAATTAAAAAAAGAACTCCGCAACGTTTTGTGCAACCCTCAACCTGAGTTCTTCCCCACCGCCTAGGAAGGTAGAGCGTTATGTAGATAGTCGTTTCAAATTTTTGAAATTGTTATAGCGGAGATTTTCCACTATAGAGCTTTTTGTTAGATTATCAGTTGTGTTGTGTGGTGCCTAGCTCCGCTACTTAATTGGTACGTTCAATCGGACGTTAAAATCAAGCTTTCGAGGTTCGACTTGTTCGGGATTTCAGACTGAAGCTTTGGCTTCGAAAATTTGATTCTGAACTTTTGGTGCGGAAACAACCCCATCACTTTGAGCCATCTGAAAGTTTCACTTTACAAAGCAAGATGGTATTAGTTTACTTTAAGTGCATATTTTTGTTATACAGTAAACTCTCTCTATAACGGACACCCTATACAACGGACTTTCTATATAACGGAGGATTTCATGGCCCTACCGGACGACTCTTTATATACCGGAATCGTCCGGTATAAAAAGAGAAAGTCCGGTATAGATAGAGAGGTCC
>LQNS02278184.1:4155061-4203098 GCA_001587735.2 Parhyale hawaiensis | reverse complement strand
CACAGCCGCAGTGCATGGCTGCAGTGCAGAGCCGCAGTGCATGGCTGCAGTGCAGAGCCGCAGTGCATGGCTGTAGTGCACAGCCGCAGTGCATGGCTGTAGTGCACAGCCGCAGTGCATGGCTGCAGTGCACAGCCGCAGTGCATGGCTGCAGTGCAGAGCCGCAGTGCATGGCTGTAGTGCACAGCCGCAGTGCATGGCTGCAATGCACTGCCGCAGTGCATGGCTGCAATGCACAGCCGCAGTGCATGGCTGCAATGCACAGCCGCAGTGCATGGCTGCAATGCACAGCCGCAGTGCATGGCTGCAGTGCAGAGCCGCAGTGCATGGCTGCAGTGCAGAGCCGCAGTGCATGGCTACAGTGCACAGCCGCAGTGCATGGCTGCAGTGCACAGCCGCAGTGCATGGCTGCAATGCACAGCCGCAGTGCATGGTTGCAATGCACAACCGCAATGCATGACTGCAATGCACAGCCGCTGTGCATAACCGCAATTCACAGCCGTACTTCACAGCTGCACACAACATGGCGGCAGTGCATTGCATAGCCGCAGTGCATGGCTGCAATGCACAGCCGCAGTGCATGGCTGCAATGCACAACCGCAATGCATGACTGCAATGCACAGCCGCTGTGCATAACCGCAATTCACAGCCGTACTGCACAGCTGCACACAACATGGCGGCACCTGTCAGCACTTACCGCACTTGTGCTCACAAATCCCCCACAAGTTTCCTGTTTAAACTTTCATCCTTCGCACCCTTCGTTTATTGCGGAATGTCAGGCCTAGAGGTCCTCCCTCCCTCTACCCCTCCCTTCTCTTCTATGCCCTTGCTCTCCCTTCCATACCCTCGTTCCCTCTTATTTCCCTGACCACAGAGCGTAAGTTTTCCTAAACATCTAACTTGTAATTTTCATGCAAGTCATTGCGCAGCGCCACCTGGTGGCCGGTACGCTGCCTCCACTTATGAAACTTTAGTGGAATTAAAAGTTGTGTATGGAGGTGGGTGCGGCCCTAATAGCGTACTTTTGTGGCTTCCAACGCCCTACTGCCCTTTATGACAGCTTTGCGACCATAGTCCGTCCATCCCTTTGAACTAAAAGTCGAAAAATTTCAGCCATTATCTAAGCCATATTTCGAGCAGCAATGGCTTAATAATAGTAAAATAAAAAGTACTAATAGGACTGTGCATCCTTTCCGACCGGATCAAGAAGTCAATTATTCAATCATAAACACACGCCATAACGAAAACCAGTATGTGTTTATATGTTTCGTGCGTCTCTTCCTGATTGTGGATAAGATAAACAGATATATTCAACCCAGCATTCAACAGGCGTAGATGTTGATCAATTGTGGCCCCTCCCCCCACGATCAACTAACGCGCATTTTCCCTTCGTAGCTACTCAATTTCCCTTCGTAGGTACTCATTTCCCTTCGTAGGTACTCATTTCCCTTCGTAGGTACTCATTTTCCCTTCGTAGGTACTCATTTTCCCTTCGTAGGTACTCAGGAAACTTCAGCCGCAGCAGTAATTCTTAATTTTCTGGAAACTGGGCGTCAATTTCGTTTGGAAGACTCAAGTACTTTTCCAACGTATCCATGCTACAGTTATCACTCTAAATTTATTGTAAAATTACGGCTGCTCACTAAAATGTTAATGTGGTTTCCTAGTCGCCAAACTTAGACGGTGAGGTGCAGAAGCTCTATAATACTAACTCATGGGGAAGCAGGGCAGGGCCGATGGTCGTGTGGAGTACAAAGAAAAGGGGGGGGGGGGTTCAGTTCGGGGAACAGCAGACATAAGAACTGGCTTTTATAGCCCCTTGCTCAGCTCTAACTAGCATATAACTAAGACAGTTTGAGCGTTTTTTCTAGAGAATTAATTGCCAAACAGAAATACGTAAGCACACTCTCAGTGTACTTACTATTTATCATGTCTAGTCTACCCACCCGTCAAAACTGATGGCGGAGAATATATGATGATATACCTAGTCATAATTGCAACTATTGCCCTATTACAATACGTACGTAGTGTGGTGACTCACGTTATTCTAAAATGTAGGCAGAAATTATTTACTTTAACACAGTTCCCTTTTTCTTAGACTTTCTCGCTGGTTCTGCTCTGAAGATCGTTTTGCGTTTGCCTCGTTTATATATTCAACTCATTTGGGGCATTATGAAATCAAAGGAAAAATACATATGTACTATAGTGGACCCGCGCTTGAAAAAATTCACGCAATAATCAATAAATTTGCTCAATACAGGCCAGTGCAGAATCTTCTCTTCCTTGACTTGCTTCTTATTCATCACTTGACATTTGTTATGACATTTCTTAATTGATTGTACTTTCCTTACTAAACTACAAATAAAGGTAACCGCTACCACGGTCAACTCAAATTATTATCGTAAGAGATGCGTGCTTTCTTCCAAGCAGTACACTTCAATTCGTCTGCAGCACACTCCTTCCTTCCCTTAGATGACATGCAAAATATTAACTGTATTCGCAAGCGCTGAAACATCACCGAATTTCATTTCCGCTGCGTATCCAGAATACACAGCGAGATAGTTTCAGCAGAACACAATTTTCGCTCCCAAGAAGTTGGCATTAAGACATACTATGTACGTCCACTACACCGGAAAAATGTGTGCATCGTAAACCAAAAGAAAACATAATTTAGATGTAGAGAAAAAGTAATGATTATCAGACTCCATGGGAACGGCAAGAGAAGCTGCAAGAGCAAGAACTGCATTCAATGGACCCGCGCGTGAAAAAATTCCTGCAATAATCAGTATGTTTGCCTACTACCTACATATAGGCGGAATCTTCTTTGACTTACTTCTTCATTTTCTTCATTAAACCTTTGTCGTGCTCTCAGCCTTAGGTCTTCTATATCGCAAGGCAGAAGTAAAATCTTTCTTGAGTAAAACACTCCAATAAACTTGAATGCTACGTCAGTCAGGTTGTCTTATATACAATGTTGGCGCTCCGTAACAATGATACCGTTGATATCGTCTTTCCAACTCAAATATCTGCTTTATTTGAAGTGCTAAAGTTTGGCCTATGAAGAGAAAACTGCTTTGTCAAAATATGAAAAACAGTAAACTAGAAGAAATGATTGCTTACTGCCCGTGGCAAATCACCCCCTCCGGAGC
Organism: Parhyale hawaiensis; assembly: GCA_001587735.2. Taxonomy (NCBI): domain Eukaryota; kingdom Metazoa; phylum Arthropoda; class Malacostraca; order Amphipoda; family Hyalidae; genus Parhyale; species Parhyale hawaiensis. Next base: position 4,199,949 of record LQNS02278184.1, on the reverse strand, counting down.
GCTTCGTTGACCAGCTGCCGAATTTATACGTCGTGATCTGGTCACCTGAGAAAAAAAAAAAAATCAGACTCCAGAAGCTGCATACATAGTATTCCGAATTCAAGAAGAGTATCAATCAAAAAGTGTCTTCACATAAAGGAATAAGGATCAGCCTTCGCCATCTTCTGCAACATGGCCATCGATTTACAAAAACTACAACCTGGCTTATTTTCCGCTTATCTATTTCCTTCAAAGCGGATAAGAAATAAATAATTACACGAAGCGTTTAATTATATAAGGATTTCGAAATGGTAGTGAGATTCACGATCTGTGGAATTTACATGCTTGAAGTAATGCTTATTTTCAAACTATGGTCCAGATACTTGACATGTATCAAGTCATGCGCCTCTGTATCCTGGCCACGGCGGTATATATTCGTCGCAGTTTCTTTTTGTATCAGTTGTGCAAGCAGAAATAATCCACTTTGAGGAAATCGCAGCAGGATAACACAGCTGCAGTGCGTCTTCCTAACGGTAGCGTGGTCACCCCAAGCATCAATACTCGAGAGGTGCCCGCACAGATTCTTTGCCGGCATTTTTGAAGGCGGGCTGCGCTGGCGATAACAGATTGAACTGCAGCGGCTGATGAAGATATTGATGAGACGTTAGACTTGTATCACCTCGAAGTTAGCTATCTTACGAGCAGGTATGCTCCGGTGCACGCACTCCCTGTTACCAACAAGAGTTGTGTTTCTGCCCCTGGGGAGCGCGCTGCCCCCCAGAGGGGGTCAGAGGGCGCTGGGAGGCAGGGGGAGGAGACCCCCTAGGCCTTCAGTGGCGTATTTGTTTACTTGTTATGAAGGTGGTGCACAGAATATACGCGGGGAACTGCTTTTGCTTGGGCTATTGGAATCATCGATTGCAACGTTCTTTCATATTAAACTAGAACACTCTGAGAGCGCATACCTCCGCCAAGCAGGGCATCGTGTCGGTTACGAAAAATTAAAATTGGTTCTGAGACCATGATTTTCTTTCCATCAACACCAAAATCCAATTATTTGTGCCCTTCGACAGTGTTAACAGCTTCAGTATTTTTTTTTTTTTTTGAAGATCCGTTCATAATTTTTTTAGTTAAGCTGCTTATAAATACTCTGACAAAACTTAGTCACTCTCACACACGAACCAACTGATCATCACTACAATTTGATTTATGTCTTTTAACATTACTATCAGCAACTATAAATTTCATAGAGATCCATATACAATTTTCTAGTTATTGTGCTAACAACCATAAAATTAAAATCAGTGACAAACAAACAAACATGACTCCTGAAAAGTTCATTTTTCCGACTTCAAAACGTATCTTCTCCCACAATTTTGAAGCTAGAAAGCTGTAGTTTTTTGCAGTGCATTCATAATTTATGTCTCCTTTATTTGAATGAACAACATTTTTCAATTTCGATTTAATTTTTTAGATAATTTCATTTTTTTCTTTTTGAAGTTGAACAAAATCGAAAAAATCAGAAAGCCGAAATGTCTCAAAAACTAAATCCAAATTGAAAAATGTTGTTCATTCAAGTAAATGCGACGCAAATGAGGAATACAATGCAAAAAACCGCAGCTCTGTAGTATCAGAATTGTGGGAGAAGATACGTTTGGGAAAAATTTTCAAAATTTCGTTTTCTATGAATAAGTCGTTTTCTGTGCATCTTGCAAAAAAATGATGCGAGCGAAAAGTGTTTCTTTCGGCGTGTTACACATTGTGTAAAAGTTTGGGAAAAATTGCTTCGCAAATAAAGAACTTTTATCACGAGGTGCTCGGTCCCCTTAATCAGAATGTCCATATTGGAAATTAGTTCTCAACATGGAGGGCGGCGAACCCATGCGAAGAGCCTCTAGTTAACAGCTGATCAGATGAAACCTTCATCACATCAAGATGAAGACGCCACGAATAAAAGAAAGAAAAATCAAATCGTTTATTTTCTCATGCGGATGCAGCAGCCAACAAATTAGGGGTGCAGCACTCTGAGGTATTCATTCTTATAAGTAACATTCTTGAAGTTAACCCATGGGACAAGAGTTACAATAGGTCTATGAAATGACACTAGTGGGCAGTCAGAGTTAGCCCGTTAGAAACAACGACTAAAAGCACTTTCGATTGGACACCAAAATGAAGCATTCGAAGCTTCACTTGGCTGAAACTTAAGGCAGCCGCCCTGACATTGACCCTGAATCGCTTGCCTTCGATTTAACCCAGTTAGAAATTTATGCGCAATTATGAGATATTATCGGATAACCTGCAGTAATTACTCATAGGCAGCCGATAAAGGCCTGTGAATTTCCGATCGGGAAGACATCCACAGTATCCAAATATCACAACATCCAAGTGCCACAATATCCAAATACCACAACTTCCAACTCCCAGAATATCCGAACACCGCAACATCCAACTCCCACAATATCCAAATACCACAACATCCAACTCCCACAATATCCAAATACCACAGCATTCAATTCCCATAATATACAAATACCGCATCATCCAACTGCCACAATATCCAAATACCACATCCAGCTACCAGAATATCCAGATACCACAATATCCAACTGCCACAATATCCAAACACGGCAACATCCAATTACAAGAAGAATTTAAAATGCCCAACTTTCCCACCATGACCTCCACGCAGTCTGCACTCGAGAGCGTCAACAGGAGCTTCCCGTGCGCTTTAGGGCTTGTCAGATTGAGCGTCGGAATTAGGCCTTCGAGGCTTGGCTGATTCGAAACTTCACACAGAAGCTCTGGCAGTACAGCTCTAAACCACGAAGCAAGATCAGGATCTGCCGGATTACGGTGAGACTGCTGTGAACTGCATTTTAAGGAGCAAGGGTCAGTTTCCGGATATTGGGTTTGGATATTGTGGGAGTTGATTTGTTGTGGTATTTGGCTATTGAGGTAGTTGGATGTTGGGGTATTTGGACATTGTGGGAGTTGGATGTTGTGGTATTTGGATATTGTGGCAGTTGGATATTGTGGCAGTTGGATGTTGTGGTATTTGGATATTAGGGCATTGAATATTAAGGTTATTGGTTATTAGGCAGAATAGGATATTGTGGTAGTTGGATAGTGCTGTATTTGGATGATATGGCATTTGGATGTTGTGGTATAGCGCTATGGAGTACACAGTCCTCTATCGTCCATGACACGACAGAGTTCACAATAAGCATAGGTTCGTGCGCACATATTTTATATACGTGTATGTTAAACATTTGCAGTTCCTCCGCCAGCTGCATGATCCATATAATTTACTTGCCACGGCTTCATATGTTAATTACTCTATTGCCTTGAGATGGCAGTACGTAAGATACTGAAAATCCAAAGAGAAGCATAGGTAGAAATTTAGTTACCCGCGATGTCTGTTTCGCTGTTCCTCAGCTCATCAGGTGGGAAGATGGAAGGTGGTCAGATTTGATTCGTGTAAATTTTGTGTGCATCTTGGAAGGTTACCACTGGAAAGTGCGACTATGATACAGAGTTTCCAAAAGATATAAAAGCCGTTCTCACTCTAGCAAACGTTTCTTCAGTTATGAAAAGCTGTCCGTTGAGTCAACACCAATTCCTGCACGGAATGCAGACAAATACTTCTCATCGGTTTCTGCAATGTCTAACGTAACGCTATCTCGAGATAATAATTATTATACTATTACTAAGTGGTCTGTATAGCTGGTCTACATCTTCTAAGTATCGCATCTCACATTCTCCTTATTTTGAAATCTCTGTAAACGTACTGTTTACTAATACGCAACGTCTTGCCCTAGCCCACTTTATTCTGCACACTGTATTTCATACTCTCAAGAAACCCTTTTCGTCCCAGCTCTGTGTAACCGACGTTTCTCTCAATGGAAAACAATGTCAATATCATCTCCTTATTAAAATCCAGGCATTTTACCACTCTCTGCAAACCAAATGCTAATTCTCTCTTACGTTAGTATTTAGCATTATTCATATGTTAGTACTAAAAATGAACATCTCAGGATGCTGTGCCTAAGCCTTGTTGGTCACCGTATCCATATGAGAAATACATGATATTTGATTGATTAGTGTAGCTTGCAAGTATCGCTTGCCGAAAACACGCTGGCGTGTACCCCAAGTTCCAACTCTTAGTAACTGTGTAGCACAACACCACCTCCCCCTCTCCTCCTCATCCCCCTGCTCCCGCCCTGTGGATCCAGAGGCACATTGAGCCTCCCCAGGGGCCGAAATACAACCCATGTAGCTGGTGGGGGGTTAGAGAAAGGGGCGGGTGGAGATAGCGCAGGTAGCACTGTGTCTCTGACTATAACATCTTCGACTCCATGAACTTTGCAGGGTAATTTTTCATCACATATGTTTGTTGCCGCTAGATGAGGCTGCTGTTAGTTTCCAGCAAGCTTTTAGTTACCTGATATATGTATGTATAGTTAGAAAGACTAGGAGCATTTAGCTTAATTTTAGAATTTTTCAACTGTTGAAAGCCTTTAATTTTGAAAAAAGGGGAAATGCTGCCATAGTTTATCATTTCTCCGCCAGAGAGCGCATATAAATTAATTGTAAAGACTCCAGCACGGCACAGTGTGCGGTGCACACCTCCAGAGATGATCCCTCGGTTAACGTTTCTGACACGAGATAATAAAAGAAAAAGTGCAAGCAGTTCTCGATCTCTGAGGCCCTGGCCTGCTGTGGAGCTTGAATTTCTTCCGCAGCAATGCTCTATTTACTAAATGTTGTTACAGGCACCCTTGTTTGTCTTTACGTTCCTTTGTCTGTTTAGACACTTGCGCATTGTGCACTTTAACAGCAACTTATACCATGTCCCAATTTGTTCCAGAAAACGTGTATATATTTATTTATTTATTTACCAATCTATTTTTACTATGCCTGTTTATTTATCTTATTGTAGCTAATACCGTCATCAAATGATGGCAAAAAATATTATCTTCGTTCCATGGTACTTTTCCTAGGCTCTGTTACCGAGAATATTTCTTTCTTTTTGCGTAGTTTGTCTTCCATTTTTAGCAAACAGGAAAAAAATATTAGAAGTTAGAATGAAGAACATTCTTGTATCTACACTGCCAGTCGTCTTCAGTACTTAGATTTACAAGCTTCGGTGAAGCAACGGCTTCGTGACCAAACAAATGGGTATTTCCTATCTAATGCTTCAGATCGGGACGAAAGGACCAACCAAGCAACCAACCAACATGTTGTGTGTGAGTATGTAATGGGGTTTAGTAATCTGCCTGTGTATCCTTTTTTCCATCACGCTTGAAGCATTTGCATACACCCTGTTGCTGATAGCCAGTGTGTCCGTGTCATGGATGCGGAGGGGTACCGGGGTGTCATTTATTGACGTGGGGATACTCACCTTAGGGTGAGGGGGGATGGGGGGTTCGTCGAACCTTCCGTTTCGGCGCCATAGTTTTCCGCAACTCGTCATCGACTGCAGCTGTACCTACTCCTCCGGGGCCAGTTGGCCTGTATCTGCAGCACGATCCAGTGCGTGTGGGTTTCCCAGTGAAGTGTGCGGTTAAAGTTGACTTTACCTTTGACAGTTGAATGCCGCATTGAAGGGTCATAATGTTTGTTTGAATGTTGATGGCGGTCATCTCTTCAGATATTTTAAAGGGAATCGATTTTTGTGATTTTTATTACCTTCGCCTTGGATGCTAGGTTATTGTCGGTGTTTGTCAGTTTACCTCTCTGTCTGCCAGCAAGAAAACTGAATGAGTTATGAACGGATCGTTGTGGAATTTACAGGTGTTTCATGCGTTATGAGAAATGAATATTAACTTTTTTGGTGAGGAATTGCTCAACCGTTTGTTTGTTTGTCTCCTTTGGTCTACTTTTTCTCTTCGGCAGCAGCACTCAGAATGTTATAAGCAAATTGTCATGAAATTTCCAGGAACTGCTGGAGTGTTACGAGAAATTGATGATTAAATACATGCAAAGCTCTATTAATCTGTGTGACGGTGTGGTTGTTTTTCTGTTTGTCAGCTGCATAACCTAAAAAGTTACAAATGGATTTTTGTGAAATTTGCAGAAAGAGGTATGAATGTTAAGAGGTACAAATGACCATTTTTAGGTGATTATTTATTCATCCGCTGTTGTGTTTGTCTCTGTTATTTCTTTTCTGTTTGTCAGAATATAACTCAAAAAGTCAAGGGCAGATCTTCAAGAAAGTTACCGGACCTGTTAGAAATGTTGCGACTATAGCAGCCTAGAAACGAAACAACTCAACTATCCGTTTACGTAGCCGCGGCACGGCTTCGGCTTGCGCAAAATTTAACTGCGTAAAAATTGTCGAATATCTCCGTCGCTACTGCAAGTTTTACGCCGCAGCAAGTGGCTGTGGTGAACTTGTAATTGTAGTCCCTAATTATGAGGAGTTTAAGTTCACAAAGATTATTATTTCAAGAATTAGTGCACGATGTTTATAGTTGCCACGCCGAAGTCACGACCACGGCTACGCGTAGTCGGATAAGAGGAGTATGTAGGCTGCTAGCGGCAACGAAAATTGTTAGTGGGCACCGGGCTTAAGGGAAGAAAAAGAGCTGCAGTGCGCTGGTCTGCATGATGAATTTGAAAAAGAGAACAATAATGAGTCGGCCGTTATATTATTTTATTTCCTTGTTTGTTTATTTGTTTTTGATGAGCATATAAGTAACGGAAGCATGATCAATGAAGAAGTGTCATTAGCAATTCCACGCCGTTATTTTTGACGGCACAGGTAGTGCAGTTAGAGAATATTTAGGGAAGGCAACCATGTTATTGGGATTCATTTGTACCATATGGAGTTCGGTGGAGAGAGCTGGGCGCGGCATCTTGTTGGCCCCTCTGTCCCTTAGTCATTTTGCGAAGGATTTACGGCCGTTTGTCCTGACGCAATTATTTTAGGCTTTATATGAATAGCGGCCCTCCGGCCCCTTTCTGTTCCTGCAGTAACTGAATTAAATATTTTAACCCTACGCAAACTCAGGTGCCATGCATGGATAGCATTCAACCAATCAAATGAAATAACTTTTATTAAGAACACAATAGGTTCACCAATACCTTCGCCTACAAGTACAAAGACGCAAAATTTTCCTCTGTCGATTTGGTCCTGCCAGATAAATAGGTGGCCACGCACAAGGAAAATACATGGTTACACTGAGCCTAGACCTAACATGATTGGCATTATAAGCAACTCTTTCTCAGGTCGATGGGCGATGGCACACGCTAGTCAAATGAACGAGTATCCGAATTTTACGCGCGAAATCGACGTCTAAAAACCTGTACACTCTTGCTTGTGCGCAAAATTCTAGGATGGAGCATGCAGCACTTTTGCGCTCGATTCACTGGTCAAACTCGCGAAATTCTGTAAACAAACCACCACCAGCAGGAAGCAAAGAGCTACTGCCGAGGCAACTGCCACAGATAGTGGTTAACATTTTCAGCGCGTATTCTCCATCTTTTATTCAGTTTTATTCATTTACATCGTATTGCGTTTTGATTACACTACTTGCTTCCTGGCCACCAGAGACTTCTATCGGAGGGTAGGGCGTTCAGTTCGCTTTCGGAGCAGCAATGGTTTATTATTTTCAAGATATTCTATCATGTAATTGTACTTAACATTACTTATGAAGGCATTGGATACCATCTATTATACTATTCTGCTTGTCAGAAGTATTTTTATCATGGTGTTCAGTCCGTAGCCATGACAACGTCTTTTGGATGAACGGAGCTCGAAGTTTCTTAACCAACGGACTATTCTCACGTGTGAATAGAGAGGTGCTTTTTTGTGCAAAAAATCTTGTGCATTTGCGAGAGTTTTCTCAACGTTTGGCTAGCGTTTGTCATCGCCATTAATGTGCCAATTTTTATAGCACACACTCGCAAAGAATTTTGAGTTATAAATTTCTGCAGACGTAATGATACGTCCGAAAGTTAACTAATGGCACTTACGGAGTAAACTGAAATGACGGTAAACATTTTTACACCATTTGTTGGCAATCTTTAAGTTGTATTTACAAAAATTCAACATAACGTTTGGATAAAAAGATGACGATGCTCGTTCTTTTGACTAGCGTGTGGCATCGGTATTACACACACAGACGAAAAAAATAAAGAAAAGAGAAAAAAGAGTAATGCCAATGCCTCACGGTTGTCAAAAGAACGAGTATAGTTATCTTTTTGTTCGAACGCTATGTTAAACTCATGTAAGCACAGCTTCGAGTTTGCTAAAAAAAATAGTGTAAAAATGTTTACCGTCAGTTCAGTTTACTCCGCAAGTGCCGTTACTTAACTATCGGACATATCATTAGGTCTGGAGAGATTTATATCTTAATATTCTTTGCAGGTGTGTGCTATTTAAATGGCACGTCAACGCATTCAAACGAAAATATGACGATACTTTTTTTTTTTTGACTAGTGTGGGGCGTCGGCATTACGGAACAAGATTGAGCATCTGAACTCAAATCAGAACGTCGAACCCAGTGCACCTGCGTGAAGTCTCAAGCAAATCAAGTCTCTAGGGTTTAGTTTTGGTGCTCAATCGACCATGCCCTAAATGTATGCTTTTTAGCTTAAAAATCTAACAAGTTGCTCTTTAACGAACTTCTGACGTGGCTGTTTTGGGAAAATTTTTGTTTGTACTCACAAACAAGTTTGATCATCTCCTCGTCCAAATGTTGTGTCCATTTAAATAGCGCACACTGCGAAGTTATAAATCCCTTCAAGTGGAAAGAGATATCTAAAACGTAATTAACGGCACTCTCTGAGCAACCTGAATTGACGGCTAACATTTTAAAAACATTTTCCGTAAACTCGAAGCTGTGCTTACGGGGCTCAACAAATCCTTCGGACGATTGTCTGAGGAAACTCATTTTTTTTACCAACGAGTGTATAGGTTTTTATAGAACATAACTGCTGGATATAAAAAGGCTACCTATAGGTATGACCTAGTGCTTGGATTCATCACTTACTGCTTAGATTGTCCCAAAAAATGTTTTAATATCTCATCCTGGCGAGTTAAGAAAAAGTTTGTACAATATTTATAAACTGTTTTGCATCTATTTTTGAAATTATTGGTTGGTAATTGCAAAATAAAACTACACTACAATGTCACGTGGGCAATTGCTGTGCGCGTTATATCTTCCCGCAGGATATAAAGATAGATGTTACTGCGTCTATTCTTGGAAGAGATTATAATAAAATACTAATCTTCATTTTCCTTTGTGGATGGAATCATGGATTAGTGCGATGAAATCCATACCAGCTTAGTCAAAGAGGTTTGAGCTAATAAAAACTTCAGGCAGGAACGTTTGTTTCGTTAATCGATCGACTTTTACGCGTTAACTTGAAATCGACGACCGATGTGATTGCTGGAAACTTATTCCGGAATCAAATCCTGCTCCGCAAAATGGAATTTTCAGCCACCTCAAGAGTGATCAGGTTGCTCGTAGCGTCTAAAAGAACATGATCAGGTGTGACAAAACCAACTCTCCTCTTGGAAATTCCGCACAAGTCTAGCCTAGTGGATTTAGTCTAAGCGGCAGATGAAAGCGTTCGCATGAATAGCACTATGAAACTAACCATGCACGGTCACTTGACCAGCAAGCGGCTTACTCGATCTCGCTGAGCAATTCGACGGTGCTGCTAATTTCAACGAGGCTATGTTTCTAAACTCACGCGAAATATTTTACTACGTGTTGTTGACGTATATAAAGATTTATTATTGAATAAAAATCTTAGCACCACATGTCTAAGAAGCTCCAATGTAAACATTCAAGCGCTTCGGGAAGAATGTATAACCCATACAATAATATGTGAAATTTTTCATTCATATTTTCGTAGTTAAGATACTTTAACCATCTTTCTTCCACATTTTTTGGCGGGATACTTTGGATGTTCGTGCGTAAGTCACAAGGGACGCATAGTTGTTTACAATGACTTCGCTGAATCCTCGGGAGTCAGTGTTAGGTTGAACGTGCTTGTGTGAGGTTGTGCTGCTAGGCGCTCCTGATCGCCGTGTGTTAATTGGCGCTGCCACGCCTGTTGTTTAGGTTTTTGCCAAAATTGTTGTTGTTATGCGAAATAAATGAACTTTATTTATGTGTGTGTGGATCCTTTGAGCTGACGACACGGGTATGTATTTCGTTATACGAACGAAGTACGCACACTGTATACACTCCAGCAGCTTCATACCTTAGGGCTGGATGATGATGCCTTCGTACATTCAAGGACATAAGGACAAACTTCTTACGCTGTAAAGAACCTTATTTACTTCCTAGTCGTGGGGATGACTTCACCTTCCTATGTGCCCAATGTCGTGAGATGCGTGCGCGGTTAAACGATTTCGTGTGGTTAAAAGTGTTGTGCCTTTGTTCGTGTCTGGTATGTAGGTATAACCGTTAGCTGGGGCGTCCGTCCGTCCCATCTACACACACGTGTGTCCAAGCCAGGCAGCTGTTCCCTAGTTAACCTCAGATTCTTTAACCTTCTTAACGTGCTCGTAAGTTGGTCGCCATGAACTTGAAACTGTGATGTCTTGTTTGGGGACTTAAAGCTTTTGGTTCGTGGCTGGAACTTCAAGTTTTCCGTGGAAGATAAAATGTTTGCGTTCTTGATGTGCTGTGGTGACAGTCTTCCTGTCTTACGTATTGCAATAATTACATCGTCATTTCGTATTTAGATTACCGATATCCGTAGGCGTTGTCGTTGATACACGAAAAATTGGTTAACTTTCTGACGTGTATTCTCGTCCTGGAAAGTACGGTACGAACGTTTATTGATTGAGTCACCACTAATTTCCGGTGCATCAACCGGCTATGGCAGCTGTTCCAGTCTCGCACTTTGCGGCTACGTATCCTGATCGAAACAATTGTAAAAGTTTGGATATATGAACATGAAATTAATTTTTGGCTGGGATTACCTTTGTTAAACCTCTACACCGAAGAAGCATTTCGCAACTACTAGGTAGGGTAATGTCTCAATTACCGAATGCCTTTCTATTACCGAACGCAATAAGATTCCTACCTATATTCGGTAATAGATGGGCATTCGGTAATTGAGACATTACCCTAGGTTTGGATTGAGAAGTTATTCGATCCAGATCCATTTAAAAAATGATCAGATAAGAGGTTGTAGGAAGTGAATCTTGTCATAAAATTACTTCCCTACGTTGGTTTTTGATAATACTGTGAATATGTGCGGTATTTTTTCATCTCCTAGACCTCTCCAGCCCTAAAACGAATTTTAGGCCCTCCTGGTTGAGTATCGTCGACACCGTATTGAAGTTTTGTTCGAATTTATTGTTACAGTCGTTGCCAGTCATCGGAGTTTGTTCGTTTCCCCGTCTCTTTTGTTAGGTTTTACTATATATCGCAAATATCGTGCAAATTATATGAAAATTCATGATAAGCCGCCTACGATCGTCACGAAATGTGCATAGGCTAACTACGCTGGGTTTCATTGCTGTGCTAGCGGTATAGCATCACATTAACTCGATAATAGGTCAATTGTTACGTTATATCGAGAATAATTTCAGACGGCCAGCCTAGTACTGTAAATAATGTTGCAGTTGTTTATAACGTATCGGTATTTGCTTGAATTACGGTCTGGAATCCGTGTGTTTGAGTCAGAGAAGACTGACACTTTGGCGAATACTTATGTCAACTTTTGTTTACTAGGAAAATTGATTTGGTAGAATGGTTCTTCTTTTCAGACTCTTGACTCATTTCATAGCAGTTACAGACACATCGTATTTGTTTGTAAATTGTTGGCCTTTGAATGGATTTTAAAGAGAGAGGCCTCGAAAATAGAATATAATTTTGATTGCTTGAAAAACGTAACAGAATGGTGAAATTACCTTGGTTTTCTTTTCAGGTTTTAGTAGTATTTAACTCTCATAGTTAAAGGCATCTTTTTGTGGCCTCGCTCGTGATCAGAATTATAAAAAACGACCAATTGTGTTTCGTAAACAAAGGAGGGACGCCATGTCTATTTTCGAAAAATCGATTTCAATCGTATTTTTGTGGTAAATGGTGTGGAATGGATTTTTTGGAAACTTTTATTTATTTAGAAGTCAATATAACTATAGGCCTAAGTAAACTAGCAGTAGGTACTTGAAGCATTTTCAACATACACAGTCATAAAAACTAACAAAACTATAATTCTGGAAGTCAATATTACCAACAATCATAACATTATGCAAGTTATCCCTAAATATGAGAAAATATCACGAACTTGCATTTCAAATTTTGAATTTTTACTTGCTCTATGGCTGGAATCACTGTTTGATCACGCATGATGTACCCGCGGAGGAAATCACGCTGCGATCAATTTTCACCACTGATCACGGTTGATTGCTATCAGAATCACGTCAAAAGCGGTCACAGAAACTCACGGATCATGTGCAACTAGGCAGAATCATCAACAAGGTGGTCACAAAATGACGCCGTAAATTGTTCTGCCTGTTAGTCTTTTGAACGACGCGTACATGGCGTCGTGGGTCTACTGCTAAATTGTTGAAATGCTTGTGGTCCAGTCAGCGTGCTCGAAAACTGTCTGTAGCTATTGTAGTCGCGGATGTCTGCGGATTTGTGGCTATTGTAGTCGCGGATGTCTACGGATTTGGAGTGCAGTGAAGTTCGTCGGAAAACTGTTCACATTGCTGCTCTTTATACCCAACTGTAACGGGTTCGCACGACTAGCTGAACGAACGCATTCGGACGACTAGCTGAACGAACGCGTTCGGACCATTAGCTGAACGAACGCGTTCGGACCATTAGCTGAACGAACGCGTTCGGACCATTAGCTGAACGAACGCGTTCGGACCATTAGCTGAACGAACGCGTTCGGACCATTAGCTGAACGAATGCGTTCGGACCATTAGCTGAACGAACGCGTTCGGCCATTAGCTGAAAAGAACACATTCGAAAGACCAATGTGTGGACAGGCCAGTACTGAAATGTGCGAACAGACGTTTTGCTGTTTGTTTCTAAAATGTTATTCTTTGAGAGCTTTGAAATGATTAACAGAATTTTTCAAGCTCTTAAGTCTACACGCCTTTCTTGGAGTTGAAAACTTGTCCTAAAACATAATTGAAAATCGAACTTAGGCGTCGTTCCCGGTCTCCAACGAAGTGCTTTCTCGGAAACAGGTTGAAAGCAAAGGCTAGCTCGTGCTAATTTATCGGAAGCAGTTAGGTGGCGACGCTATCAAATCCATTAAATTAAAAAAGAACTTACACACAATATGTTCACAAATACGCTTTCTAGTACAAAGTACCGTAACCAATATCATAACACTATTTATAGAGGACAGTCCTATGAATAGGTGACCACGCGCAAGGGAAATAGCTACAGTAGGTAGCCTACATGGATACACTCAGCATAGGCTACTCATACAGATGTACCTATCTAACCACACGATCGCACATCTATAGCCAGCACGAGGGAGCTGCTGTGGCTGTTTTGCGATACCTATGTGTTTCTTAAAATAAAGAGCAAGGCGAAAATCGCTAATCGTAAAGTCATTTTATTAAGATACTTGAATTCATCCTATGATAAAATTGAACGTTTCGGACAAACCATCCATCTTCAGCAAATTCAGTAAATGCGTTGGTAAAGGGAGTACTTAAAATTTTAAGTACTCCCTTTACAAACGCATTTACTGAAGATGGACGGTTTGTTCGAAACGTTCAATTTTATCATAGGATGAATTCAAGTATCATAAAATGACTTTACGATTAGCGATTTTCGCCTTGCTCTTTATTTTAAGAATTAGAAGCATTAATGCTGATGTAATTTTAGCTATGTGTTTGCTGCGGAGTTCTGTATTCGCACCGTACTGTTTCGCTGCTACATATTTAGCTCGTCGGCTTGGGAGCGCCCATCCTATATTACGGTTAGCAGCGCCTCAGGTGTACCTACCCTGTAGGTTACCTTAGCCATTAGCTTGCCCTTCGGGACCTCTGTCTTTCGTGCCCACTTTGCTTCCTTCCCGATTTCATACTCCTACTTGCTCATGCTTTATTGTGTTCTTCCTCTTCTTTCCCGACTTGCTGTTCCCATGCGCGTTGATCCTGTGTGGGAACACCATCGTGCATGAGTTCCCCGTTTCTCTTGGCATAGCCTACTATATGTCTCTTGCTTTTCCTCTGTAATTTCGTTCCGCCGTAGACGGAGGCTTAAACTTTCTGACTATAAATAATTAACGTGCTTCTTGGGAGGGGAGGAGTCTGAGTCGGAAAATGACGGGATGTGGGAGTCGGAGTTGGTAGAAATAGTCCTTTTGTGTTCAGAAAAAGAGTCGGCATATTGCTACCGTATCAAGTTTGGGGTCGGTCTATCAGAAGTGGAAAACCGGCTGGACCAGGGAGTAGGAGTCGGACTTAATTCTGCCGACGCCGCAACCTTCTTAAATGAAAAACAAAGCTGCAGATGCAACATTTCCTTTATAGTAACATCCGTACTATCGTCGAGACCGCGGTATTGCAAAATCTGCACCGTCATTTTTACTGCCGGAATCACTTGGCATCCCTCGAAGACTGTCCTTCCCCTCCAGTGTCTCCCGTTGAAAAGCTCCCTTGTTATAATTTTCTGAGTTAAAATCAGATACGGTGCAGTACAGTTGGCGATGTTAGGGTAAGAAAAGGTTAGGATAATCTGCTGGAAGTAATCGCGCGCATTCACAGTATTTTTAATAATAATTGTTACAATTTTATTTTCTTTATTCTCTTTTGCTTCAGCCTTAATTAGGAATTCTACGTTAGGCCTAGGTAGGTATATGACGGAACGGCAATAGCTCATAGAGGGCCGGGGCGTCAGTTCCGACTGCTCTCTGGGAATGGGCCTGTTGGTCAGTCTACTGCCGCCTTTCTCATCTAAATGTCTTGCCTTTAAAATTTACATTTTGAACTTTTTCTAAGTCCAAAAATTGAGAAACTTGGAAAGAATAAATCGCACATTGAAAATCACAGAAGGTGCCTACCGATCTTATTTTGTACTTTCGACTCTACGGCTTTTTCTTTCAAACGAGAATTGTAGGAGAACCTATTTTCCTACACCTATCCTGACCTAATAGCTATTTGAATACCTAATGAGATTCTCTAACTCCCAAGATTTAAGCAAAATTAATAGGATTTATACAGTTTTTGTGTTACAGTAGGTGCCTTATTATTTTTGGACTGTTAGAATAGCCCAAAACGTCACTATTATTGGGGAGGCAAGTAGGATTACCTTATAGCTATGCTTGAGTATATATGATGAGCGCGTTTGGTGGATTTGCGCGATCGATCGATCGCACTGCGCGTTTGGTGGATGTTGTAGGTAGGTATTAGGCCGTAATTTCGGGTAAGTTGGACTATATTCGGGTTTAATGTCGGGTAGGTTAGGGGAGGCAAGGATTGTTTTTTCCCATTTAAAAATTTGAACGAGCCACCAAACGCGCACAACATATCCGAACTTCACCTCACCTCCGTACCTATGTTCTCAATAGGCTAGTAGATCTTCCTCCCTAACTGTAGCCAATTCAAGAAGTTCCGCCCCAAATTCCCTCGGAGCGGTGAAGTGTCTTCAATTGTCGCTTCGTAAGCTTGGCCCACACCCTCGATGGATGAATGAAGGTAAAAAAAAAAAACTGGGTGCATGTTTTCACATTTCGTATGCATGGTACTACGGATCTGAGATATCTTAGAGGAACAGTGCTATTGTTCTGTTTGATTTTTATAGGTTCCAGCTATAGTGATTGCTAATATATTCAAGAATTCGTTTTACAGGTATGGTGTTATTAGAGTCGATGTGTACCAATATAACCGTGTTATTGTGCGTGTACCATTGGTACCTACGTGTTATGGAGTGCAGCTACAGTAGAGTACTACTCCAGTGTACTACTTTCTGCTAACCAAATGTACCCCTGCTAATGTTCCAAGTGCACGTTAAGCGTGGCTAGCTGTACCAAAAGTGCTACTTAAGTACCAGCGTTTTATGTTTCGTTTATGTGTACCAAGGTACTTTTATAATCTGTAATTTATCGGTTGTTTGGAGAAGGTACCAACTTCTGCTATGTGTACCAGTGCATTTAAGTTCTATCTGTGTACCTACCCTTCTCAGTGCAGTGTTCCAGTGTCGTATAAATAATATTAACGTCACAGTACCACATGAAGAGTGTTTAGGGTACCAGTACCTACCAATTGCAAATATATTGTGCGAATGAAATTGTTCAGGCGTACTGAAGTTGCAGCAGAAGTTTTACCAGCTTCGTTTGTACAACTGTAATAATTTCGAATCTGTACATTGTTGAAGTAATCGTACTAACGTAGTGTCACATAACAGTGTAAAAGGTCTTACTGTTGTACAATTGTACTAGAAATTGTAACGAATTCCTGCAGTGTACGAGTGAAAAAAAAACTCGCATTTGTACGCTTGTACTAAGTTGAGTACTTCAGAGTAATGGCCTCAGCGGAGGCGTACAAGGATGGCCTTCCTTTTCTACGTAATCACGTGACCATGGCTCCCCATCCAGTCCCCTTCTGGGGGACGGAACCCCCTCGACACCTGCACCACCCTCCCCCTCCCACACCTCCCCCTACCTCCGCGGCTGCCCCGAAGGGGACGGGTCCCCTGGTGGACCCGTCCCCTGATGGGACACAGCCCCCCGGTGGGACAGCGGTCCCCAAGTGGGAACCGGACGAGAAGGAGGCCATCAAAAGGAAGATTTACGAATTGAAGAGAACTTTCCACAACGGCAGATACTTGATCGTGCGCCACCTGCCCAGGGACGCCACTGAACAGGTGAGTCGGTAGACTCGGTACTGCCTCATTATATATATATATATATAATGTGTATATAATATATATTATATATATATATATATTATATATATATATATATATATATATATATAATGTGTTGTTTTACATACACATAGGAACATGGTACGGGGCCACCGTGGCTTAGCCTAATGGTAAACTGTCTGCCTCTGGATCAGCAGGTCCTGGGTGCGCTCTCGTCGTTCGCGACGATTTATGTGCGTGTTTGTGTACGCGGATCGTGTGCGTACGGGCGGCGTTCAAGTTGGTGCGCCGCGCTGCTCGCTGTATCGCAAATTAAGTTAAGTTTGGTAAGGTTAGAATGTTAGGTTAGGAGGTTAAGTAAGGTTAGGCTAGGCAGTGTTTATTTTAGTGGTGACGCGTGCAGGAAAGCCTACTTGAACGCAAAATCGTCGTGAACGACGCAAGTGCGTCCCGGGTTCGAATCTTATAAGCGTCACTGGTTCACGACAGGGAGGGCATCCGGTGAATAAAAGGCCTAAGCTCCAGCAAAAGTCCTGGCATTGGCTGGGCACCGTCCGAGCCCGTAATCCTTCCTTACTAGCGAGATGCGGGAGATCGTGACGTAACACCGTTTAATAGGGACATGGTAGCTACACAAGGAACAGCTCATTACTAGAGTTGGATCAGATACAAAGATCGAGTAGCTAAATGGTAATACCGTCATGGCACACTACACTGCATTGTGGTGGATCAAGTATGATAATGCAAGGCAGGGATTCCAAGCCAGTGCTGCGAGGTGACTCCCTAGGTCCGGTCAGAGTCCGACTCCTGGGTCCAGCAACTGTCCGAATTCGACTCCTGGCTTTCAGAAATGTTCGGTTGTACGACCATGGTAGGGTAGGCTAACATGTCGAGTACCCGTCCACCATGCTAGTAGCCGTCCACTTGGCACTAAAAAACTTCTTGTGTGAAAACTAGCAGTGGTAGAAAGCCGCACATAGCCTAGGCTTAAACTGTAGGCTAAGTAGTGCCGCACCATCCATGAAAATGACTGGCGAAAAAAAAAATGAAGCAATTGGTGGTCGTTTTCACAGTTTTTCACTAAAAACACGGAAAAATGGGAAAACCACCACCATTTTTTATTGTTTCATTTCTTTCGCCCGTCATTTTCAGGAAGGGTGCGGCACTACTTAGCCTACAGTTTAAGCCTATGTGCGGCTTTCTAGCACTGCTAGTTTTCATACAAGAAGTTTTTTTAGTGCCAAGTGGACGGCTACTAGCATGGTGGACGGGTACTAGATATTTTACGCTACCGGTACTTATCTTTTTTTATCATGTGAGTAGGCTAAGCGTCGAGGTATCTGGGTTGTGGAGTCAGTCAGACGATAGAACTCCTGGGACCAGCAGGCGTCCGACTCAGACTCCTATTCCTGAACGAAATTAACCTGCCAACCAGAGCTGCAGTGCAGAAGTCTGTAGAAGTAGGCATTTCTGGGAGCCAGGAGTCGAAACTGGTGAGACTCAAGAGTCGGAGAAAAGGGACGTATTTTGTTGCGAACAAATATGTATGTTGGGAGATTTTTGGGTTGCAAGAAGTCGAAGTCGGAATTGGCTTGACCAAAGTCTCGTAGTTGGATCGATGAGTTCGGTTGGTCGGCATGGTTCCCAAAACATGGCGTTCGCTAGGTAGCTACCATTCATTACAACGTCGAGGTCATAGCGTTTGTTGAGGGCCCAATAAGATGTAGGTAGCAACATTTTCCATAAGACGGACCTCGATAATGGATACAACTGGGGTAAAACGCTGATTGAGCTCAGTGACGTGTGGATGAAGTGGACGAGATTCGGTACGGTTACCATACTTTTGTATTTTCGATACGACAAGGCTGTTCCGTACAGGCCTGTGGCGCGACCACCATCGCCTTGCGGCACTCTTCTTCTCTTCCGTCTTGTTCGTGTCCTGTAGTGCAGTGAATACGCTGCGTTTCCAATCCTTCACAATAAAAACCAGGTAGCAAAATGTATAGTGAATAGGTCCATATAGCATCCAGGGAACAACTGACCGCATAAAAACTAGGTAGCAAAATGTATAGTGAATAGGTCCATATATCATCCAGGGAAGAACTGACCGCATAAAAACTAGGTAGCAAAATGTATAGTGAATAGGTCCATATATCATCCAGGGAACAACTGACCGCATAAAAACTAGGTAGCAAAATGTATAGTGAATAGGTCCATATATCATCCAGGGAACAACTGACCGCACGCGTAGGTAACGGGAACAAGCGTGACATGGATATGCTCTAAATGGAATAAACGCGCACATTGGCTGAATATAAAGTCGGATTTCGTGAAGTTGTGGTTGCTTATCCTATAAGGGTCAGCGTTATCTCTAAACGACGTCTCAAATAGTGTTTGTCAAAAGCGACACCTACATTTAGTTGATCCTTGAAGGGTTAAGTGTCGGTGAGGTTAGGTTCAGCTTGCAACAATTGTTCTGAACCTAACAATTGCAACAATTGTTCTGAACCTAACAATTGTTCTGAACCTAACAATTGTTCTGAACCTAACAATTGTTCTGAACCTAACAATTGTTCTGAACCTAACAATGGTTCTGAACCTAACAATGGTTCTGAACCTAACAATTGCAACAATTATTCCAGTTTCGCGGGGTGATTATTCCTGTCCTGGCCGGAGAGTACCGTATGGCAAGCGGCTCGTCGAGATCTCTGGCCACACTCATGTGACTATAGGGTAATGTCTCAATTACCGAATGCCTTTCTATTACCGAACGCAATAAGATTCCTACCTACATTCGGTAATAGATGGGCATTCGGTAATTGAGACATTACCCTAGTTCCAGTCACGCTGGTACCCCTTGGCGCGTATTCCAGTCACGCATTTTGAGCTACACGTGGGTCAGCTCCCCATATTCCGACTCCGACTCTTCTGCCGCGGGGATCCTTAGGCCTGCCACGTAACCTATCCCCCTACACCTGTACCTATGTCCTCGCTGCTATATATAGGAGGCGTGTCATGGTAATGCAAACGTGCGGCTACGGAAGCTGCGCGTGGCCTTCCCTGCGGCCCTGACCCTGGAGCACCGTGCATGGGCATACCCTTCACGCGCCCCTCTCGGTGATGTGTCTGTTTGTATGATGTCACGTCAGTGTATAGGTTATTGTTGGCCGGCCTGCGGGGTCGGATGGGCCTAGTCAAGGCCTCCTACTCAAGTCAGGGTTGGCATGGGGGTTTCACCAGGACGGGTTAAACCAACAAAAAACTGTTGTTGATCGAAAAGCGACGAAAACCCTGGTAATTTTTAGTCCTGGTATTCCCAGGGTTTTCGATCGACAACAGTTTTTGTCGGTTTTACCATAGTTTTCGACAATTGCTTTGGTCGGTTTTACAAGTCCTGGCAAGACCCCCATACCAACCGTGCCTGAAGTACCTACAGGCCGGGGTCTGTACGACGCCAAGTTAGGTTGATCGGTAGACTAGTCACTGGACAAATTATTATACTACACAGCCTGGGGGTTTTGCCTGCTCTGTATATTTCAGGCTTATCTGGATGCCAAGCTCGTTTTAGTTATCGTAATTTCTAACCGTTAAGTTGAAACTAACTTTGCTATGCAGATAAGTATGTCCGAAGTACCGTATGCAGAGCGAGCACCAGAAATACCAGACTGCCTCTAATACTTTGTGCAGAGATTGTACCTACTTGGGTAAAAATACACTGATTGTCTCAAAGTCAGGACCAGGAAATGCGCATTGAGCCTGAAAAACAGGATTGAAAACTTCAACTCATTAATAAAAGCTATCCGTAATGGCCCTGGCTACAAACGGTCTAATATGTATACACAATGGCAGCGCATACTGTTGCCTGACGGAGGCCAAGCAGTGGGGCGTAATGCTGCCTAATATGTAAGATCACTGCGACATGTGCGGTGTGTAACCTAGGAATAAGGTACCGTACATTCTCTTGTGTACCATATATCATTCCAATGCTGTAATGTCTATGAGTACCGTATAACGGGGTGACTTCGGACAAAAACAGGTAAAAGGAACTTACTGCAGTGACAGGAAAAGTATCAAAAGTTAGAAGGAAACTTCTACAGTGTAATAAAGATTGATATCTCTGTAGTGTATCACTAGGCCTACACTCAAACTCGACTAGCATAAACACAGAAAAGAATACGTTTTGTAAACAAAACAAACAAAAATATCCCAACAAACAAAACGTATTCCTTCTGTGTTTATGCTAGTCGAGTTTGAGTGTAGGCCTAGTGATATACTACAGAGATACCAACCTTTATTACACTGTAGAAGTTTCCTTCTAACTTTTGATACTTTTCCTGTCACTGCACTAAGTTCCTTTTTATCTGTTTTTGTCCGAAGTCACCATCGGCGTCCGAATTCACCCCTTTTTACGGTACTTAATAAAGACTATTACTGTATTAGGTAATCGGACCTTTTCCGAAACGCAGGCCCACCTGCATTTTAGACCATTTTATCAAGGCAGTTCGGCCGTGAAATACCTTTCTAGCGTTGGCAAATCTATTGGTATTTTTGAGATTTTGTTCGGCCGATAGGTAGGCTATGTCAGCCTGACTCCAGAGGGGGGGGGCACAGACTTTCGAAAATTGCCAGACGGGCCGGACCAGCTCCTGATGCATACTTATCAACGATAACAAATAACATATTTGCTGCAGAAATGTAAGTTTTGAATAAGTTGTATAACACGAGCTTAAAATGAGTTGATATATCTAACTAGATTAAAATCCTAAAATCTTCCTCAGGCCTGATTAAAAAAAAATAAAGCACAGTTCATATGAGCCCCGTGGACTGTCGTTTGCTTATCCACCCCCCTGGTAGGGTATAGACTATAACTATATGCTGGTAATATCGGTGAGACCGGAAACATCCGTAGCTTTCGGAAAGATCGCTAAGGGGGTTAGCTACTTTGCAGTGTTTATTCGAAAAAGAAAAAAAAATGAAAGTCAAAGTGAGCAGATCCTCTTCATTATTGTGCAAAAGAAAGGTATTAGTAATCGATTTATTTCGTTGTGGTGTTCCAGTTCCCGAATGAAAAGGGAAACCTGAAATTGTTTTGTTGTCGTTTGGTGTATGCAAGGCCCGCAAATTACATAGGTAAACATTTGTTTGCATCGAGAAAACTTGCAACTGCCTCCATTTGCGCAATTATGTCCCAATTTATTTGGTCCAAACGCCAATTTCTTTTTTTTTTTGCGTATTATTGTGGCATGCTAAGTTCTAAAGGTTATGTATTTGTGTGACGCTATTAACCGTCTCGTTAATGCTGACGTCTCCCTACTATTTGTGTCGGCGCAGCTAGTCCTTCCATCCAAGAGCCATTTTCTTTCTCTCTGAATGTTCTTGCAGCTTGTAAAGTTTCATTTATGTCTGCCGTTTTGTACGTGTGGACCATTTACAACCTTGTGGTAAATGAAGTCGCTGCCCGGTGCTTTTCCTTACCGCTGTCATTTGCACAATTTTGAATTGATTGCACTCGTCGCAACGAACTTACACACTCTGAACGCTGGTAAAAGCTAGGTGGTACCTGTGATATCGGAATGAAACAGCTTAGTTTGGGAAATTTGCCATTGCGGCATTTTGTAGTTTAATAACAATAGGCCCTAACTGGTTTTGGTATTTTTCTACTAAAGGTCACAACTCGATATTCAAAATTTTTTCACGTACTTATGTAGAATGAAGCGTTCTAATACTTTTTTCAGGAATGACGCTTTCGTCGGAAATGCTTAGTTTTCGAGATATTTGACTTTGAAGTTTCCAGTGTTTTTCTATGGAAAAAAAAAAGTTACGTTGGGTAAGGTTAGGTAAGGTAAAGTAAGGTTAGGTTAGGTAAGGTAAAGTAAGGTTAGGTTAGGTAAGGTAAAGTAAGGTTAGGTAAGGTAAGGTAAGGTAAAGTAAGGCTATGTAAGGTAAGGCTATGTAAGGTAAGGCTATGTAAGGTAAGGCTATGTAAGGTAAGGCTATGTAAGGTTAGGTAAGGCTATGTAAGGTTAGGTAAGGCTATGTAAGGTTAGGTAAGGCTATGTAAGGTTAGGTAAGGCTATGTAAGGTTAGGTAAGGCTATGTAAGGTTAGGTAAAGTAGGCCTAAAATTAGTTAAGGTTAGGTTAGTTCAGTTTAGGGTACCTAGTTTATATCCCTATGCGGTCTCTGGTTATTTTTCCCATAGGAAAACAATGGGAATTTCAAAGTTAAATATCTCGGAAACTAATCATTTGCCACAGAAACGTCATTCGTGAAAAATGTCTTAGAATGCTTCATAGTACCTAAGTATCTCAATACTTTTTCCTAAATCGAATTGTGACCTTTAGTAGAAAATTACCCTGGTTTTAAATAAATACTGTACATACCTGTATATGTTTATACACAAGTTTTGAAAAAAGTACAAACTTTCCAAGTTTCAATCACACACCTGGGGCTTAGCCCCCTGTCCCCATCTCCTATTTCTCAGTCTTGGTGACGGTATTATGTAATATGTACGATGTTAGAATGACATGTAATGTGTAACTACAATGTTAGAATGATATGAAAATTAGTGAAAACTAATGTTAGATAATTTCAGTTGCTACCAGCTGGAAGAACGTCTCGTATACCTGCCGATAACCTGTGTATTTTGTATAGCCTTACTAAAATATTCCAAAAGCCAGACTTTGTGACTCTGGGTAGAGTTTGGCGGTGGAAAGGTTGTTCCTTCCTGAACTTGCTCGAGGTGTTTGACCGACGCGTTTCCCTGGCCTGCCGTGGGGAAGCCAATCAGACATGGCCGTGTTTTCCTTCGCACGTTTTCGTTTCGTGCCTCGTGATTTGGCTGATCATGTGCACGCGGCATGTGTCGGAGTCTGTTGCACGCATGTACGTGCACCTTGGGGCACGTCCGACTCCAGGGGTCCTACCAGGTTCCGACTCCTTCACGAGCCCGTTTCGATGTCCTACTCCTACTGATCTTACTTTCTTATTTTCTTCCTTTTTTTCCCTCATTTCTGTTTCATGCGCGTTCATCCTGCGTGAGAGTGCCATCGTGCACGGGTTCTACGATTATCCTGGCTTACTATCGCTGTATGTCTTCCTTTTCCTATCTTACAACAACTTATTACTGATGTTCGGAGACTTAAACTATCTTATGTAACCATGTGTCCGTATACGCATTCACACATACGCACCTTCGCCAACATTCAGGCCTGCGTACACGAACACGTACATACCTACGCGACTATACGCACACATGTACACATGCCCGCTCCGAGACGC
This sequence comes from Parhyale hawaiensis, assembly GCA_001587735.2. NCBI lineage: Eukaryota > Metazoa > Arthropoda > Malacostraca > Amphipoda > Hyalidae > Parhyale > Parhyale hawaiensis. The sequence goes on along the minus strand of LQNS02278184.1, from coordinate 4,175,879 downwards.
ACACCCACACACGTGTGCGCACGTACATCCATGACTCTTGCAAAGGTCTAAGCTGCATAGTTGATGCTGCTGTTGCTCTTCCTGTGTGTGTGTGTGTGTGTGTGTGAGGGTCTAGGTGTGCACGCCAGCACTTTGACACATTCCAGCCGCCACGTCTACTAGGGACGTAAGAAACGTTTCAATCATCGCTGTATAAGAAGCGTTGATACATGGTAAAACCAATGATTTTATTGTAAGCACAACATTTGTGAGTATTTCTTACTAAATTTTTTAGATAAAAAGAAAAATTAAAAAGAGAAATTATCAAAAATACCGTATCCGGTCTAGATTTACTGATGCTTAAGAATTTTCATGCACCCCTCGTATTTCTTAGGTTTGGTTGTTTTATCTGTTGATTTTGTGACACTTGAAAGTACTGTGCTGAGACAGTGTACACTTTTAAAAATCGCCTTGATGGACAACATAAGGAGCAACACCCTCCACCGCTACGAACTCCTCCGGAAGTCACAAACTCTTAGCGGCCAATGTCCAGGACGGCGGGAAGCCACTGTAATTCTTTCGTGCCCGAGCTAAGTAAACGTCTCTGAGCTCCGCAGATCTGCAGCAATGAATTTTGCTTCCATGTGCAGCTCCTTGGCTGAGTTTATTCTCTTTTTCGTTTCTTTCTCGGATATCGTAATGATACTGACACAATGGCAATAGCTCATAGAGGGCCGGAGCGTAAGTCCCGGCAGCTCGCTGGCAATGGGCCTGTTGGTCCGTCTACTGCCTGCTATCTAATTTAATTTAGTCTTCCTTAAAGTCTCTGCGCAGTACGCATTAATGAGGTGCAGCTGTAATTAAAATTATCCTAAATCATAATCACTAGTAAGTACACAATAGGTTCACAAGTGTGCCGCGCTACAAGAACACAAGTAAAAAATGCAGTTGAACACATGGTGTGAGGCCCTGGTACATATGAGAGCTAGCCACGCACAAAGAAAATACATGAATACACTCTATGTCTGCAGGCATCCTAACCCATCTACACGAGACCCAAAGTTGACATTTCACGTTTTTTATAATTGCGATTTCGAGAAAACCAGACCTTGCTTACCTAACCTAACATCTTGAATCCTGGTGTAACTAACCTAACTAAGCAATTTTTGCCTGATGTTTCTAACCCGACTTACCCGATTTTTGGACAGAAAAAAAAACCGAAACGTCAATTTTGAGCTTGTATGGAGGTATCCATGGCTGAACTACGTTAACAGGTTGACTCACGCGCAGGTCGGTTTGCCAGCCCCGCCACTTCATCTCAGCTGTGACGTCACGTGGGGACATAGACTCCAGTCCGTGTTCATTTTTATCTACCTGTCACTTGCTTTATAAATACCGTGAGCCAGGGCTTACATGGAGGAGAAGCAATGGTAATCATTTTCACACAGTCACAGCTCTTAACTTCACCGTGCATATATCTATTAGTGAGAAATGAAGTAATAGAATGCCAAATGAGCTCAACGACGAAGGAATCAAGTACAGCAACATAGCTACGACTTCTTCGGCATTACATTTACATAGGTTGTTCTTCGTCACCACATTACTGTTTTATATACTAGTGCACTCCACTGTCAAAAATAATAGCAAAAGAACACGTTTTAAAAAACAATTTGGATACAGCGCCAAAATCATGTCGCAATTGAAAGTTGAAATTGGTTTGATTACTTTGATAGACGGTGTAGTGAACACTTTGCTCACTATTAACGTAGGAGTGCAAGTTAATATATAATCTCTCAACTAAGTTATTGCGTAATAGAGCATTGATAAAGGAACAATTACCAGCGAAGCAATAGTAAGTCACATCGCCCTCAATTCTCCATGATTTTTGTCGCTGCATTGCTACCGAAAAGTCTCACTTGAACATACATCAGGTGGGACGAGACTTGAAAGCTCTAAAAGTAATTTTCGAGTACAAATTTAAGAATTTTAGCTTCGAATTTATTATATTAAAACATTAAAAGGCTTATCTTAGCAAGAAAATCCAATTGACAAGCGGATGGGTGTGATTTGCCGGTCTCAGCGTTACATATCTCTATATTCCGGATATTCCGAAGAGGGAGCACCTCCTCTCTCACGTCGATGCCACACGCTATTCAGAAGAACGAGTATCGCCATCCTTTCGTCCGAATGTTTTGATTTGCCCATTTAAATATAAATAGCACACACTTTCAAACGATTTTGAATTATAATTCTCTCCAGATATAATGATACGTCGGACGGTTAACTAACGGCACTAGCGGAGTAAACTGAACTGACTGTAAACGTTTTCACGCCATTTGTTGGCAATCTCAAAGCTATGTTTAGAAGAGTTCAACATAACTTTTGGACGAAAATATTACAGCACTCGTTCTTTTGACTAGCGTGTGTCATCGGCAACAGTAATAAAACAGTATCCCATTATACTTGTCTCAATTTTCTTGTTGCGATAATGAAAAAACTTAATCCAGGCCGTTCTCATTACGAACGCATTGGCGTACAAACAACGAGCTTTTTCTAATTTGAGTAATTTTCATGAAATTCCTGAATAAAATGAGTATTGACTGGTGTTACTTGGGTAAGCCTGAAAGGAAAATTGTATCGTTCATAATTATTATGAGTGCTTTTTGAATCATTAAATAGAGAAATAGTAGAATGTTGAGAATCAAGAAGCCTTTAGTGCTACACCCTGAGGCCTTGTTTCCAAAGCCAAATATCTGCTCGCATTATTTGTGGCATCAACAACACACAGATGCACATTTTCCTACTTTAAGCATCGTACTGATGAGAGATAGGCGGTAATCATATTGCTGAGGCGAAAAATAGTTCGAGCACATGCGGCCTGCCACAGCGGAACGTAAGTTGGCTCATTTGCAAGTCCAAACGCTCTTTTTTGCAACACCAGTAGCTCTTTAAGAACACGATGAAGCTTTAATAAATTGTTATCAACATGTTCAGAACAGCCAAACATCAAACGACNAAAAAAAAAAAATTAGAAATGATATCGATACTCTAGCAACACTGACGATTTTCACGAGCGTTCTCCCCACGTGACGTCACACAGGGAGATGCGCAGAACCGTCTCAAAATGGTCAAGTGATGAGTTAACCTGTTGACGTAGTTCAGCCATGGAGGTATCCATAGCGGCCACTAGCTTATCGCAAAAGGAACTAATGGAAGCGCCACCACGTGACACTCGCACGTGGTATGAGAAGAGAAAGATAGAACCGTTACCGCTATGATCTGTTGCACTTTGCTGTATTATTTAGTTTAGTGTCTAATGTTATGAGGAACTGAAAATTTTCACTCTGTGCAAAAATAATGATTTCATTCGAGTAAGTTATATCCCTTCTAACTATATTTTGGACGGTTAACGGCTTACGTTATCTAAATAGAGTATCATCTCCCACTATAACGAAAACGATTTTTTATTATATTCTAGTTAGCTATCACTCACGAGCGGAGCGACGGGTGGTGATTAATATAATGTTTTCGTAGCAGTTGTAGGTAGCCCTTTGTTTGTTTGTTTGTTTGTTTGTTTGTTTGTATGTCCACCCAAAAAGAGGGAGAAGGAGTTGAACAAAGTTCATAATACTTTACAGGGAGTCAGGCTGGTTGATCTAGATGTGAAAAACTCTATACTAAGCTGGCTATAAAGAATGACGGCGTTGAATTTCCCCACCGCGGACGATGGTCTTACGCCACGAAGCGTTTTAGTTTAAATCTGTCCATTTTGCTAGGTAGCTACTTATAGTTGGCATTGATAGTTGTAACGTATCTTAGATAGGCTGAAGGAAGTGAATTCGTCAAGACTAATAGACTACCAATTTGAAGGTTGGCAGTGAGCAAGCGACAGAACGGCCTGTGTTGCTCTGGCGAACTGGAATTGGCGGCGCTCGTCTCTGCTGATACTTGGAATGGGAATGGAAGATCCTGCAGGCGGTGCCCTGCTGCTGCAGCCACCAGCATATGAGCTCTGCGCAGCTGTCTATATACTTTCTTCGCCGTCATTTTTAACGGACTAGTGGCATGCATAAGTAACATTGTTGCAAAATGGCGCGACACAGAAGCGTTTCCTTTTTAGAAATCTAAAGTTGAGAATGGGTAAAATAATCAAGCTAGCGATTAGAAATGTTCTATTTATCTTGATAGTACTATTTAATTATTATTACCAGCAATTAACGTTACACTTGTAAATGTAGTGTGCCCTAGCCCACTTATGTACGCTGCCCCATACGGTGCGGAGGAAGAGATCACGCCGTACTCTATACCGGAAGTGTTTTTCTGTAGTTGTGTACGTTACAGGGCATGGATACGTACATGTGTGTTTCTCTACACGTGCACGTCTGGGGTTGTACGTACAGATGAGTGTGTGTCGGAGCACCGTCGGTTGGTTCAGTTTCGTAACGATGGTTCTTAGACTTACGCAATGCACGAAGATTTTCAAATCTTGAAGGAATGACAGTCACACGAAGCATGGATTATCGGGATGTATTTTCTAAAGTACGGGTTCCCAAACAGGGGCGCGAGCGTCCCCTTGTGGAAGGGGTGCGAGATGACTTTTAGGGGTTGCGAAATCTTAAGACTATTGTATGTGATTTCATAATTCCTAACTGGAATTTGGGGCATAAACTTGGGTAATTGTGAAGTTTTTGGAATTAGGGTAATTACCCAATTGCCGAACTATTTCCGAGTTATTGTTAGTTGATAGGTTTGTGTTGCAAACTTAATAACTAATAGCTGTTTGTTCGGAAATAGGGTTAGTTCGTCAATTGGGTAATTACCCTATGAGTTATTAATTTTCGCAAGGGATGCGAGCACTCATAAAAAAATTTCTTGTGGTGCCTGGCATAGAATAGGGCGAACACCACTGGTTTAAATTATCGCAGAACACACGTACAGGCAGTTGGAGATTTTAATGATATTGACATAATGGCAATAGCTCATAGAGGGCCGGGGTGTAAGTGCCGGTGGCACAGACCAAACTCTCCAATCGCTTTGTACGTTTGCGACGATTCTGTGTGCGGGCGGCGTTCAAGTTCGCGTGCTGCGCTGCTCGCGGTATCGATGATTAGGTTAGGTTAGGTTACATTAGGTAAGGTTAGGTTTGGTAGTGCTTTTTGTAGTGTTGTTCGTGGTTTTGACGCGGCAAGAAAGCTTACTTGAACGCACGCACAAAGAATGGCGAGTTTGGCACCAGTATGTCGCGGTGTCTCTCTGGGGACGGGCCTGTTGTTCCCTCTACTGCCAGGTATCAAAGTAATCAAGTCTAGTCTAGATCAAGCGTTCCTTCCATTGGTTCGTCCGAGTCCCTCTAAGCCACGCCCACCCAAAGCCGCAGACAGGAGCGTTAGCTTCGCCTCGTTTAGTCGAATTTTAGGCGTTAACCCTGAACTGATTACCCCTGAGACGGTCGGAAACCCGATATATGCTCCTTGAAGTGGAGTTTCCAGTTGTCTGGGACGTACGTGCATTGCTTATAACATCTTCAACACGATCCAGAGTGTCGGAACCAACGCTCTTGTCTTAGATTTGGGAACGAGTCGTATTGGTCAGATCGTAGGGCCCCTGGGGGTTTGAGTAGGTTACCTTAGCCAATAGCTAGGCCTTCGGGACGTCTGTCTTTCGTGCCCACTTTGCTTCCTTCCACTTTCATACTCCTACTGATCTTACTGTTGTCTGTTCTTCCTCTTCTTTCCCGACTTGCTGTTGCCATGCGCATTGATCCTGTGTGGGAACACCTTCGTGCATGGGTTCCCCGTTTTTCTGTCGACATACTATATGTCCCTTCCTTTTCCTCTCTTAGAAGAGCTTAGTACTACTTATTTAGGGAGGCTTAAATCTTCTTATAATACCTAATTGGTTAGATCGACTTTACCGGGCCCTTTGAACGCTTCCTAAGCAGTCTAATTCACTCCTATCTAACCAAGACTCAAGAGTATGTACAGCTCTGCACTGTGCGTGGACACTTGTACTTGAAAACAATGAGAGTGAGTTACGTTCCACAACACTTCGTGAGAGGTTTTCAGGACAAATTGGCAGTGACTGTATTGGCAGCAGTGTGTGGCTAGCGCCTGTCTTGTGTGTCATGTATGCCTACGTGTGTGGTAGTGCAAGCTGTGGTTGTGTCTAGTTACAATGATAGTACTACGGTAGGTGTGATTGTGTCAAGAGTCGCGTACTGAATCTCCGACCGTTATGATGAGCGATTGTGCTGTGCCGCTGGTGCGACTTAGCTTTCTGTGAATGCCCTAGCGGCGAGCTGTGAGTGTGCGGATAGGTTATTGTTTTTTATGCCCCTTAACTTTTTTTTCTACTTAACGTACACTAGAGATTTTTTGTGGCTGTATTTTCGGGACTTGCTGTTCCCATGCACGATGTTCCATGATTGGGTGCTGTGTTTGACTTTCTTTACATTACAAGAAATCCCAAAACGGAGAATGTGCCAGAAACGGAGAATGTGCCAGAAACGGAGAATGTTCCAGAAACGGAGAATTTTCCAGAAACGGAGAATCTTCCAGAAACATAGACACTATAGCGATATCTATCGTATTTGTTGTTTTGGCGTCTTAACTGCGAGCTCCGTATGGAGGACGAGATAGTAAATTGAGAAAGACAGAAAGGAAGGATGAGAAGAGAGGAAGACGGAAACGTCGTGTGGATCCTCCCAGAGATGCACGGTAGTGAAGACCGTCGGAAGCACGTTGCACCCAAATAGGTCGGCAATTACGGCAGCATCCGAGCCATACTGAGTGACTACCGGACTGGTGCAGTCAAGATTAATTGGTAATCTGTAGCTATTGCAATGCAGGGTGCGGCTTGTTGTGGTGTTAATCAAGGAAGACATTGTACGAGTGTGGAGGAATCGGGTATCATCCGGGTTGTAGAGTCGGAGTCGGCGAGAGTCGGGGATTTTAAGGGGAATCGGAGTCGAAAAGCCACTTGCTCCAGGAGTCGGAATCGAATGGCCACTTGCTGCAGGAGTCGGAGTCGAAAAACCACTTGCTCCAGGAGTTGGGGTCGAATAGCCACTTGCTCCAAGAGTCAGAGTCGGAAAAACGGGAGGGCCAGATGTCGGAGTAGCAATTGAAACATCAGACTCCGCAACCCTGATAAATAGGCTGTACTGCCGAACTCATTTTTTAGAACCACCGGAGATTCCCCTGAAAGGCAGGTAATATCTATCTACTGCTGTGTACATTTTTGGATTGTTAGGTACTGTAGCCTCGTTCCGCTCTCCTGCCGAAACGGCGCGGCGGGTCGCACTGGCACCTAACTCGCCACGCTGTGTACGTTCATCGCTGTGCGTGCGTTCAAGTAAGCTTTCTTGCCGCGTCACCACCACCAAAAGCACAACCATCATCACTACCTTACCTAACCTGCGATACAGCGACTTGTGTCAATGACACCCACAGCAGCACAGCATACGTACTTGAACGCAGCACGCACGCACAGCGATGCACGTACATAGAATAATCGCGAACGTACATTGCGCGTGGCGAGTTTGGTGCCTGTGCCGCCGGGTCTACAGGGAGGATTGGGCCTACCACCATGGTTTGGGCTTGCGTGTTACCTTCACAGTACCTCTAGTGCACAGTTCTGTCTGTGTGGGTCAGGCTGTCGAATCGGGTGAAGTTCGACTTCCCTAGCAACATTTGGGGCCGCCGTGGCGCCGCCCAGAAGCTAAATTGGGGTTTCAGCTTCGGCGACCCTAGTTGGGTGTCAGGTTATAGTCTCCAAAAATATGACAGAGTCCGGCTCATTAACCGTCGTAGGTGTACACACACACACACACACGCTCACGGAGTGTGGGTGGTGGATACGTGCACGTCTCAGGTTCAAGGGCAGTGCACGTAAGGGCTGTGGAGTTCCTTGTCCTGGAGCTGCAGGGCAGCCGTGTACAGCTGCAGGGCAGCCGTGTAGAGCTGCAGGGCAGCCGTGTACAGCTGCAGGGCAGCCGTGTACAGCTGCAGGGCAGCCGTGTACGGTAGCGACATGACAACCGTGTATAACTGCAATCATAGTCATGTATAGCTACTTATACAGCTGCACACACAAAACCGAGTACAACTGCATACACTTCCGTGCAGCTACACACCCAACCGTAGACAGCTGCCTGCTCAGCTCCATACTGCGCTGTACAACTGCACACGGTCGTATACACTTGCACACACGGTCATGTACAGCTGCACAGCCGCCGTATACAGCTGCCGTATCCTCAAGACTCCCTCCAAGGTCATAGGACGCCTCGGGCTACCAGGAGGTTCCTCTCTGTCTGTCGTGTGGTGGTGACGGCGTGTGATGGTGTCGGGCTGCGGGGGCTGAACCGGTGTGATGGTCCGTGCATGTGCTGGAGCTGCGGGGTCGGAGTCGGAGTCATGACAGGTTGCTGGGTGCGCGGAGTCGGTATCCTTAGGTTAATAGGAGTCGGGTCAAAGTGGGAATTGTAGGTTGGTAGGAGTCTGAGTTGGAATCTTGGTTAGTGGGAGTCTGGTCGAATTTGGAATTGTAGGTTGTTAGGAGTCTGAATTGGCATCCTTGGTGAATAGGAGTCGGATCGGAATGAGAATCATACGTTATTAAGAGTCTTATTTCAATCCTATGATGGGCCGAAGTGGTTATCATTGGTAAATTGGGCTAGAATAGGAATCGTAGGTTACTGGATGTCTGATTTGGAATCGCAGGTTGGGGCAGAGTGGGAATCGTAGGTTATTTACGACGCATGATCATGAAAAAATGATGGCAAAGAAGAATATATGTAGGTACATCAAAACCTGACAACATCTGCGCCTACAAAACCTATGCAGAAGCGGTACGGTACCTATTGATTAATGTTCAGTGGCTAATACCTCCTTGTCTCAGATGTAGTCGAGTTACGTTTCCTGCTCGGTTTTCTTTTTTACAAGTTTCAACATCAAAACATAATGCCTGCATTTATATGTTTCCTTTTCTTGAAAAGCTTTTTTTCTTATGTATGGTATATTGTGGGCCGCATGTATATACGAGTCGTGTGGTGTAGGTGCAGTGGTTGCACCACCACCATCGTCACCCCATTGCCACCATCACCACCACACCACACAAGGATGATACAGCTCCTGCATCTCTTAACGAAGCTGTTGTTCTCCTGCTGATCCTCTCCCTCCCCCCTCCTCCCCCCCNNNCCACCCCACTATTGCCGCTTCCTCCGCCGTTTGCGGTGTTGCCACCTCTTCCGACATATTGCTTCGCTTCTTTTCATTGTCTCGTTGCTGTATATATTTCCGTTTCATTCTCTAAGTCGATATTCGTTTTGAGATTTGGTTCTGTTTCTTTGTAGCTACTTATTACCTCCGCCAAGGAGGTTATGTGTTTGTCGTGTGTGTCTCTTTGTCGCCAAGATTACTCAAAAAGTTAGAAACGAATCTTTACGAAATTTACAGGTATTGTCAGGCATGTTAACACTTTAAGGACCAAGTTTCCGTTTCTCTGAGATGTTTGGAGATAGTCTTAAATTGTAGTCCTCCGACTACCGTCTCATAGTCGCAGCGCTCATAGGTCCAAAAGTCACTGATCCCTTTATTGAGAAACCTAATTTTTGCGCAACGGGACTCGTGAGGCCCAGTGGTCCTTAATGGGTTAACTGTAACAGATGATTAAATTTTGGTGGAAATCGGTTTTTCTGTTTGTTTGTCAGCCTGTTTTTTATTAGTGCCATAACTCAAAAAGTCATGGACGGATTTCCATGAAATTTGCAGGAGTTGTTAGGCAAATGACCAAATTTTTCTGATATATTCGTTCGTTTGTTGCTGTGATTGATTTTATTGTTAGCACAATAACTCGAAATGGTATGGATGGATCTTTATGAAATTTACACGAGTTGTTAGTAATGTTAAAAGACATGAATGATACAGTTTTGGTAATAATTGGCTGGTTCGTTTGTGTGTTTTACTTATGTTTGTCATGTTGGTTTACAGCATAACTTAAAATATTATGAACTTATCTTCAAGAAAATTACAGAAATTGCTGATACTATCAAGAGGCACAAATGATCAGATTTTGGTGCTGATACAAAGAAAATCATGGGCTCAGAACCAATGTGAATTTTTCGTTACCGTTGCCTTGCTTGACGGAGGTATGTGCTCTCAGAGTGCCTCCCTAGTTTCGGTAGCGTTGGTTCCTACCAAGCTGGTCGATATGGTACGTCTTGGTACCGAAATGAAGCCGTTGAGGCTTCACTTGTTGGACACGACAAACAGAAGGTTTGGCCCTGTTGTTTCGAATGTGTTGCAAGTGCTATAAGCGACCCTGTCACGTTCAGCCTATTTTGCTGAGCTGGACTGAGTTGTGGTTGTCTCAACACTAACTGATTCAGGAGCAATGCCTGAACGCCAATTCTACAGGTAGAAGCCAGCGCACCTGCCTCAGGTTTCTAATAAGTTAAGCCTCGACGGCTTAAGTTCGGCGCCCAACCGAACGGGTCCTAGGTTGGCTTAGGTTAGTTGTGGCTAGGTGAGCTTTAGTTTTTATTCTAGGTTAGCTAACTTACCCGTAACCTAAATTCGCGTATAAAAAACTATCTGAAAAACGACTAGGTTAAGTCAGGTCCCACTTGTTAAAGTGACTCATTAGGTTAGGTTAGGTTCAGCTATAGAACCGTACCTTTTAAAGCCGGTTTTTGCGTCAATTCTAAGACGGTGCATCAGTTTCAGGCTTATCCTAGTGTACTTTAGGTTAAGTTAAAGCGGTTTAAATATTCAAGGTTGAGTTATTTAACATTAGGTAAGGATAAATTCGGTTCCGCCGGTACTATAGATATCTACGTAACCTGACTCACAGGTACACATAGCTATTATATATACTTGAATCTCAAGCCCCATTTAAGGATATGTTCGATTGACGTTAAAATTACCCAAGCCTTTCAGGCCTGACTTATTTGAAACCATAGGCAGGTGCGCTGGCTTCGGCGTACTGAATTGAGTTTCAGGCATTAATCCTAAATCGGTTTCCCTTGAGACTTCCAATAACTCAATCTTGCTCCGTAAATCGGAGTTTTCAGTAGGCTCAGCGTAATCGGCTTGCTTTTGGACCTTGCAGCACGATTCAGTGTGACAAAGTTAACGCTTTTGTCTGAAGCATCGCAGGCTTCATTTTAGTGCCCAAATAAATATGCCCGCAGTACACCAGGCTGTCACCAGCCCTACCGGTACCGAGTGCTGTCTATCCTAGTCATTAGCCAGGTGTTATATGTGAATTTCGCACATACAACATTCCAATGTGTTAGCCTTAACATTCAAATGTATAGACGCATTCTTTGTATCATGCGAGTCCTGGCCTGGCGGAAGTAGCCACCGTCTTTCAGGTCAGAAGGTCTCAGATAAAGAACTCAAAAGGTCGTTTATGACACCGTACAAAATGTGCTTGTTTACCAGCATCGCTAATGTGAGCGACATCCATGATTCTCAGTAACCTTCCGGCCGGAACCTATATCAGTAAAAGCTGTCTGGTAAAACCTGTAACCAGAGTTTCGGTAATATTTGTTTTTCTCATAAACGTACAGTGATTTGCCAGCGGACTTACCGACTCGATTCTGGTGGAAGCAACCAGTGTTCTAAATGAAGTCGGCAATCATCGATATTTATGGCGCTTGTGCTGTCAAGCGTCAGCTTATTCGGTACTTAGCCTCACTGTACCAACATTGTCCGCTGCATTCTACTTGTAGCACTTATTCAGATGTAGACTTTGTACTTTGTTATCTGTATCTATCAGTATCATGCTTGCTACTTATATTGGATCATATCTTCTAAGCCTTGTATAATAGGATGTAAATAAACAAGAAAATCTTGACATTCCTTCGCCATCCTGATAGCATTACGTTGCATTGAAGTTAACTCTCACAACCAAGTACAGTGATGAATTGAACAAGAACTCACGCACGCCCTAGGTCTATCGTGCCTGTAGGCCTGCACTCTACAGCGTCATTGTTCTTCGCGATTTTTGTTCGCTTGCAACCGTTCACTCCTGGGGCCGGATGGCCCATATCTGCATCACGAACTAGTGCGTGTGGGTTTCCTAGTAAGGGCTGTGGGCAAGTTGTTTCTACCTTTCTGTAAATCTTGCCTCGCTGACTACCTATGTATGCCGCGTGGGTACGAAGATAACTATGTAGCTATATAAATGTCGAGTATACGCCTTCTACACTCTATATATTTATTATAGCCTCATTATGATTCCAGATGCAATTTTGAAATATGATTGGCCGCCCACAACTCTTGATTTATTCATATTTTCATATTTATATATTCATCAGTCTGCTTATTTACTTGATATTTATTCGTTTTTTATTTATCTATTTATTTACTAATTTACATTTGCTCTTATTTATTTGCTTGTAGGTTTATCGATTTATTGAAATTATTGATTTGTTAGTGTGTCTACGTATTCACTTGTGGTCTCATTTAAATTATTTATTATGCAGTTAGACTACTTGTGTATTTGATTTGTTTTCTTATTCATTTGTTTGGGTTTGTATTAATATATTTCTGTCTCGTCAACGGAACCCCTCAGCGCCCCCACGTATTGTATTGTCGAGCATAGGAGGCTACCCTCCCCCCTTGCTCAGGTGTCAGCAGCAGGCACCAGCTGCCCCTCGAATGCCAGCTGGCAAACAAGATGTCAGCTGGTGCCTCCGGCTGGCAGCTGGTAGGGACAGCTGGAATGCAAGGAAACGATGGGGAGGGGGGCGGCCCGAGGGTTAGTTGGCGGCTGAAAAGTTTGCAGGCCAGGCAGTTTGAGGACCTACAACCCTTCAGCCGTCCACATTACGCGGGCGGGATTCTCGTCCGCTCCTCCAGAAGCTGCATTTCTATTATGGCTATAGGGGCGGCCAAAAATTTGGAGTCAGAGCCGAATTCGATGAAAATTTGTCTCTGTGAAGAGAAACGCCTCTGAGTTGTTGGGAGCCATACTATACCTGAGGAGGATCCAAGGAGTCGCAAGCGGGTCGTACCTGTAGTGCTTAACGATGCAAGAGGGAGGGGCGTAGTTCCCAGTTACTCTCTGGGTATGGGCCTGTTGGTCCGTCTACTGCCAGCTATCTAATCAAATGCATTTGTAAGTAGGGTATGGGTTTATAATTTCTTTCCTGTGGAACATGCCTTTACGCGTCCGTTCTGCACAAAATAAAAACACTAAATTACGTGTGCTAACTTAAGAAAACAATATACCACCAGGCGCAACGAACATTCGAATCTGTATTTTATTTGTAACGAAACTTGGCAAACTCGAAACATGTTGAAGCAAATCGCTTGAATACATATTGTCGAGTTAGGGAGATCATCTGTACTTTTTCGCTCTGTGCCTCATTTCCTGCCAGTAATAGCGCGCTGGCCCCCTGAGACCAATAGAATTCAACTGAGTTCCCATTAAACTCGAAATCTTCGGGTAGAAAAGCCGGGGGAAAAAAAATCTCTGAGAATTTAGCGCCGTGCGACCTTTTAATACTGCACTACTAATCCTACTACTGGCGTGCCGTGTTGCGAGTTGTTAGTTTCCGCAAGAATTCCAGTTTATTTTGCTAATAGCTAGCCTACCGTTTGAGGGTATGAAGTTAAGTTACAAGTGCGAGGTACACACAAACAAACAAACAAACACGCGCGCTCGTGGTCGGTGTGGTCGCTACGCGAATTCGAGGAATAACAGGCTCTTCTCCCGGCCTGACAGTTATTAAATGGTCGTCGTTTTCTTCGCTTGTTGATCTTGGCGAGTCGAGGGGGCTCCCAAACATTCTTGTGGCCCCTCCTCCTCCCTTCCTCGTCCTGCCTCACGGGGTTGCAGTGTCGGCGTCGGACACATGCTGGTCCCAGGAGTCGGTGTCCGTCACCCTCTGGTTCTAGGAGTCGCAGTCTGGCAGTTTGTTCTAATTTCGTCGGAGTCGGAGACATTTGGGTACCTATACTCGGAGTCGGACATGAGTGACACTCGTCCGTTCAACGAACCGCAAGTTCGTCGTCAACCATCAATGGTTCAGCCTCGGGAACACACAAGTACGGACTTTCTGGCAGGTTACTGAGTTGTTTGCTTCAACTCCGGTGCCCCCACGTGACCCACTCCGGCTTTCTTTTTTTTACAAAATCTACTTTCCGAAGCGGCAATATGTACCTACCTACAATCCGTATATCTCTGAAGAGCTAATATGCATCTGCTCCCTTAGTGGAAGGTGCTACGCGTGTATCTTGCGTACGGTTCTTAGTTTCTTAGTTCGTAACACCTATCATTAGTTCGTGCTTCCATCGCCTTTATAACGGCACCTGTAGATGTATGACGGTATTATCTCTTGAGCATCGTCTATCCTCGTACGAGGTTGGTTTCTCAGCTTACCTCGAGCTCTTATCCGCAATATTACTTATTAGTTAACTCAGTAGCATATTCATACTCGACTCCACACTTAGAAGTATACTGTATACTCGGTTAATATGCAACACTCGGCTCTTAAGCGGTAGTAAAGACTCGGAGACTCGTACTTCAGGCTATGGCTATTGTGGGAGAGAGATATAAATGCCTATATCTCGGGTGTACGGTGTAGACAGTGAAACGGAGTCGTCTTGCACGGTGGCTTATATTGAGATAGAGGGAAGGTGCGCAGCTTGCGGTGCACAAAAACAAGCTAATTTTACCGACTGCTTGGTACAGACTCCGACTCCTGGCCCCTCAGAATACCCCACTGCGACTTGAGCTTGTTGGACGTCTTTAGAAACAATGGTGACCTGTATTGCCGTGTCAATTATTGATAAGGGAAGCCCAGGCGCCAAACTCGCCGCGCTGTGTACGTGGGTCGCTGTGCGTGCGTTCAAGTAAGCTTTCTTTCCGCGTCACAATGATCAGAAGCACTATAATAAGCACTACCTAACCTAATCTGCGCTGCAGCGACTTGTGTCAATGGCCCACAGCACACGTACAATGAATGCAGCACACACGCACAGCGATGCACATTCACAGAATAGTCACAAACGTACATAGCACGCGGCGAGTTTGGCGCATGTACAGCTCGGAAGCATGAGAGGAAAAATATGACGTGTTGGTTTTCATTAGCTGCTTTTCACGGGTCAAAACTCCCTCTGCTTCATTAAGATTAGTAATTTATAAATTGATTGATTCAAAGTGATCTAGTGCCATAATAATAGTCCACCCCGATAAACATAGCCTGTTGGTAGGCCGTGTAGGTACCTGCGGCACAGCATAACTTCCCACCACGACAGTCGGACATACACTGAACCCGGACAGAGACCTGTGTTCCTAACATTGTTCTCAATACAGTTCATTTACAGAAGATAATTGTGTCAAATTTTAATGTATGCGTTGCTTCCCTAAATTTCCAGGATTGTGACGTCACAATTGCGTGACGCCACTGTTGAAGCGAGGAATCTTGGATGTTTCCAGAGTGGCGTGACGCAGTTGTGACGTCACAATTCTAGAATTGTAGGGGCGTAGTGCATACACTCAAATTTGACGCAACTATCTTTTGTAAATGATCTGCGATTCCCACTACAGCCACACTTTGGTTCCTTCTGCAGCTCTGTTAGTGTCCGTCTTCAATATGATATTATTACTTGAACTGATAGTTTGTTTTCTTCTTGTTGCAGGTAAGCAACTACCTACCGGAGAAACGGAGGCCTGGCTATGTGAGTTAGCGTGCCGCGTTATAGTATTTAAGAGGCTAAACTATTAATGTAGGCCTATTATTCCGGTAGTTATTCCCGTAAAAGATTTTTTATTTATCTATTTGGGTATATATGTGTATGGTTTTAGTTATTTATGGGTTGTTAATAGTTGAACTGCGATGGAAGAGTGCTAAGAAAATCCGTTCTGTATAATGTATTTATTTGTTAGCTAGTTTATGTATAATCTGTTCCGCCTACGGTAGGTACTTACTGATAACCCGTCTAACCGTGTCTTGGATTCAGCTGAGGCGCAGGCAGGGATTTACAGTAGTTGTTTGCATGTTAGAAAGTTCGACATTTTATTTTCGTGTTGATGTTTGGCAGCACGGGAAGGACGATGTCAGGCACGCCGTTTCGCTCGTTCTTTTTGTAAGGTCAGATGTTAGGTTCCTCACCAGAGAGGAGGAGTCTTGACTCCCGGGAATGCCGCGTCAGCGTTCCTGTCATATTCATATTTTGCTGCGAGGGCACTGACATAGCCAGCGATCGGAACGGTTGAGGGCCGCATTTGCCGTATTAATCTTCCGTCTTTGGCTCCGTAGCTCGTCCGTTTTAGACCATCTGTGATCGACTGCTGCCACTGACGATGCTTTAATTTGTTCTGCTTCTTCTTTCCCGATATGCTGTTTCTCATGCGTGTTGGTCCTTCGTGTATGGGTTCCAACTGAAGTTTTCTATCATCATATACCTATGTCCCTGCATACCCCTAATATTTCCTAACCCGTTTTCACCCAAGAGCCCAAAATTGACGGACCCTAAATTGAAAAAATAGGCGGTTAGTAAAACCAGACCTGCCCTCACCTAACCTACCCGAAGTTATGCAGGGTTCTAATTCGTCTGACCCGAAATTAGTTTGGGTTATTAGTTCGGGTTTCCGAGATATACGGCCTAAAGCGTGGGGTCATTGGGTACGTGTTATTTTTAGGCCAGGGTAAGGTACCCTTTGCTTTTTCACTGTTGTGCTGAAACCTGAAGTTTGGAATTTTCATTTGCTACAAACAGAGCATGCAATTTACCGAGGTGGGTGGAGCCGTTACGAGGAGACTGGGTTAATTTTGAGAGAGCGCCGCACTCCGGAAGTGCAGACCTCTACCAAGCGACACCATGCTAAGAGATAGTGATAAAGAGACAGACAAACAAACAGATCATCTCCTGAATTGATCATCTGCTCGCAGTGATATTCCTACCAGTTTCTGTAAATTTTATGAAGGTCCGTTCATAGTTTGTTGTAAAGTTATTGATTAACTCCGACAAAATCCTAACCTTCTTGGCGGAGGTACGTAGTAATCGAGCTTGATGGAGTTCCTTTCACAAATAATTCACGCTACTTAAGTTAAAACTTAATGATAGGTAAAGCTTTTTGGGTCCATTTGTCTGACGTTTGGTGTAGTGAGTTTCGGTTTATAGGGGTGTGTATATATGTATTGAATAATTAAACTGAGAAATCCCATCCCAGTACAACATACAGTAAATAGAAAAAACAACAGGCTCCATTCTACCGTACGTATACAGCGACAGTGCACCCCATTACTCTAATGTAAACCATGAAGCGTATGCAGTTTTATAGGAGATTAGTTTCACTTACAATAACGAGTCGTTCTCACTTGTTCTTTACACACTTAGTGTGTTTGTTTTGGCAGCGGTGGCGCTACGTGCTACGGAAGTGGGGGGTGGGGTGTGGCGCCGTGGGGGGCATGGGGGACGGGGGTCGCAGTTAACAGATTCCGACACTAAGAGTGTGTGAGGGTCCGCTTGTAAACAATGGTGTGTGTGTTTGTGTGTACGTATTCAACCTGTGTAAGTTTGTGTGTACGTCTTTGTCTTGATATCTCTAGTACTCTCATATAAATACATGTAGCTATATTTGTATATCACTAGCTGGAACCTGTGGAAATTATACAGGTCAAGACCTTCATTCTTAACTGTAACCCCGGCGCGTATCTTAGCTACGCATTATGAGAAATTGCTACATATCGTTGAAGTCGAATAGCACCTCTATGACCTGTGCGATAGCAGTGGTAGTAGCAGCAGCAGCGTTAAATTTGACTCCTGTCGTTCCCATCCAGAGGCCGTATCAAGGATACCACATTTTGCCCTTATTTAATGCTGAAAGCGCAACGGCCCGACCGACGGATACGCGAACGTATGTACGGAATCGCGTGCAAATTTGCAAAACACAGCAATGTTATAGGTGTCGGTCTTCACCGCTGTTCATTTACGGAAGATAGTTGTGTCAAAGTTGAGTGTACGCGCTACGGCCTAAATTTTCAGGTTTGTGACGTCACAATTGCGTCAAGCCTCCGTTGCAGCGAGGAATCTTTGATGTTTCCAGAGTGGCGTGACGTAATTTTGACGTCACAAACCAGAAAATTCGGGAGGGCAGCGCGTAGACTCAAATTTGACACAACTATCTTCTGTAAATGAATTGTGGTCTCCACTAAATGATTTCATCTAATGTCTACGCTGATTACCTCCTTGCCAGTTTTATTCTATTTATTTTGAAGAAATCTTTTTTCGGAACTGAAGTGTTTTGGGCTGAGGGAGTGAGTGACTGAAGTAGCATTATTATAACCACTCCAGCCGTATCTTGGATACGGGCGGTGACCCGGAGCACGAGTTGCCGGCCTACGGGAAGGTTGGTAGGCCATACGCATTCCGACGGCAGGTTCAGCGAGCGCGACTGAACTGCCTGCGCTGCCCTGCCGAAGTGGAATTGGCGGCGCTCCCCAATCATAAATTGATAGGCTTTTATCGGCTGCCTACAAATAGATAGTGAGGGTATCGGATAACATCCGATAATTGCCTAAAATTTTCTGTTGAATCTCCTCTGATATTTGAAATGCTCTGCAGCCACAGGCATGAACAGCGAAGTGCTGTCGGTACTTTTTCTTCTCCTTCATTTTTTACGACCGACGTGGCGTGCAAGTAATAAACTTGATCATATTCTGAGTGAGGCGAATGTAACAATTTTTCCGTGTAAATTTTGGTATGTCAGTCACGCTTTGTAGGTGTGTGTGTGTGTGTGTACGTGCAGCACCCGTCCGTCCGTCTGTCTGTCTCGCGTCAGTGGCCGCCTGACGGAGCACCGCGAGTGTTAGGGCTGGTCAGCTGTTGGCACGTGGCAACACTGTGGTATGTGGCAACACTGCGGTATGTGGCAACACTGCGGTATGTGGCAACACTGCAGTTTGTGGCAACACTTCTTCTTCATGTGTGTATGGCGACACTGCTCCCTCATGTCTGTATGGCGACACTGCTCCCTCATGTCTGTATGGCGACACTGCTCCCTCATGTCTGTATGGCGACACTGCTCCCTCATGTCTGTATGGCGACACTGCTCGCTCATGTCTGTATGGCGACACTGCTCCCTCATGACTGTATGGCGACACTGCTCCCTCATGTCTGTATGGCAACACTGCTCCCTCATGTCTGTATGGCGACACTGCTCCCTAATGTCTGTATGGCGACACTGCTCCCTCATGTCTGTATGGCGACACTGCTCCCTCATGTCTGTATGGCGACACTGCTCCCTCATGACTGTATGGCGACACTGCTGCCTCATGTCTGCATGGCAACACTGCTCCCTCATGTCTGTATGGCGACACTGCTCCCTAATGTCTGTATGGCGACACTGCTCCCTCATATCTGCATGGCAACACTGCTGCCTCACGTCTGCATGGCAACACTGCCGCCTCATGTCTGCATGGCAACACTGCTCCCTCATGTCTGTATGGCGACACTGCTCCCTCATGTCTGTGTGGCAACTCATCGTAGAAATGACCTCCCATTTTTCCTCTTCTTTCCTTACTTGTTCCCATGCACGTTGATCCTGAGTGGGAACGCCTTAGTGCATGGGTTCCCCGTTTCTATCGACATACTATATGTCCCTTGCTTTTTCCTCTGTGATATCGTCCCGCTCGGAAACGGAGGCTTAAACTTCCTAACTATAACTATGTCTGGACGCCAACTCTTGCACGAGTGTAGCTCATGTTCGACTCCTGCTGTGTAATAAAATAGATCCGTTTTTCTTTCGGGTTCCTGTCACGCTAAAAGAAAACAACTCCTGCTCCGCAAGCCTGGCTATTTTCCTCTGCGTAGTCTTCACTAAGATATTATATTGAGGGTCCCCGCCGTTGTCGTGTGGAACACAGTACAACGGCGAAGCTGACATGTTACTACACGTACAGTCAACACGTTAGTAAACTGTTCGGCTGCTGAGCGCATGAGGTACCACACATACACTTGCTTACATGGACAACCAGGAGATGGGTATCTGAATATGGATGCGTACATGCCTGACGGTGCCCTAATATTGCTATATCGGCAGGGAGGGGGGGGGGGTCGAAGCGTAGGACACGCGTTGTCGTTACAGTATTACTATTGGTGGCTCGACGGGACCTTGCGAAGCTTCGTTACCCAACTGTGGTTTNGGGGGGGGGGGGGGGGGGGGGGGGGTCGAAGCGTAGGACACGCGTTGTCGTTACAGTATTACTATTGGTGGCTCGACGGGACCTTGCGAAGCTTCGTTACCCAACTGTGGTTTGGCGATAACGTCTTCACTTTGGAAATTTTAGGTTTCCTCGTCTTCGCAAGGGAAATTTAGGAGTTGGTGATCGATGCTTGGGGAAGTTGCGGAGGTGGATTTTCGTCTGACCCTATATTCCTATTTAATCCATGGATTTGAGTTAGTGAGAATCGTCTGTCCTATGTTATGGGGAGTAGCAGCCCCAGGGGTGCCCGTTAGTTGCCTTAGCTAGACCATCGAGACGTAGGTTCGTCTTTGTTTCCTTCTGCTTTCGTACTCCTACTGATGAGCTTTTGTTCTCTGGTTCGGCTTCTTTTACTTTCCGTTTACTTGCCGGCCGATCCTGTGTGTGGAACGCCTACGTGCATGGGCTCCGCGGTGTTCCCCCCCCCCCCCTTTCCTTTCTTATCTCATATCTCACCCCCCCCTGTCGCTGAAACAAGAGATGGCTGGATACGTGCATATATAGCTGGATACGTGCATGG
Source organism: Parhyale hawaiensis (assembly GCA_001587735.2). Classification (NCBI taxonomy): domain Eukaryota; kingdom Metazoa; phylum Arthropoda; class Malacostraca; order Amphipoda; family Hyalidae; genus Parhyale; species Parhyale hawaiensis. Next base: position 4,155,159 of record LQNS02278184.1, on the reverse strand, counting down.
GTAGCTGGATACGTGCATATATAGCTGGATACGTGCATGGGTAGCTGGATACGTGCATATATAGCTGGATACGTGCATGGGTAGCTGGATACGTGCAT
>LQNS02278184.1:4124271-4135432 GCA_001587735.2 Parhyale hawaiensis | reverse complement strand
TAGCAAGTGACAGACGGGCCCGTGTTTTTCTCATCGGTTTTTCCTGCCTGTCAGGAGTGGTGTTGGCTGCTGGCACAGTGCCGGCCTCGTTGCGATGTTTGCCGACACTTGCCGCTCGTCTTCGTAATTAGCCCCGTATTGATGGGCCTTTTTCTCTTTTTTAGTTTTGTTTTACCCGTTTTTGTGAGGGACTTTTATTGAGGTGTTTTGCTGCAGTGGGGAAGTGCACATTGGTTATGTGCAATTTTTACGTTTGGTTTCTTTATAGACGTAACAGAAACGTGTTTTATGTTTGTTCTATTAAATTAATGCACGAGTGACTGAGATACGAGAATGAAAGTGTGTTTATTTGTTTATCGATTTCGTATCGCCGGGAGACATTGCAATCAGTCTGCTTTATTAAGTGTACGGATGTAGGTGGGACACTTGTATTGAACACAGCTTATCATTCGGGTTAGATTAGGTAGCTACTTACAGAAAGCTCTTCAAAGTATCGGCATAGGCACGCTAGCTACACTCCATTGCGGCCCATTATTTGGCCCCTGTTTGTGTACGTAGAGCAGGGAGCAAGCGCTCCAGACTGCAAAAAATACTCAAAAGCCTTTAAATTTCCTCAAAACGCTTCAATTTTCAATAAAATAAGAGGGCTGCGGCCGGCGTGAAAGGGTTAACAGGTAAGTCCTCACGTTAGCCGGTGAATCCGAGCCCGTATTCGCCCAATACTGACGAACCTCTTGTCCCAATACTGACGAACCTCTTGTCCCAATACTGACGAACCTCTTGTCCCAATACTGACGAACCTCTTGTCCCAATACTGACGAACCTCTTGTCCCAATACTGACGAACCTCTTGTTCCAATACTGACGAACCTCTTGTCCATTTGTTTGGGCGGTATTGGCAGTGTTGTTCTTACGAGCAATAATGGGCGGTATTGGCAGTGTTGTTCTTACGAGCATTAATGCTTTACTTGATGCTATGCCCAAACACCTTCGCCATCGTTGAATGACAGAAAAAAATTACTTGATTATTTGATTATTTTTCCTGTAATATCTTTCCTTTTCCTCAATTCTGCAAGTCGTGAACTGAGAGAACGGAAATGTTGCTGGTGTGAAGGCAGTAATTGTACGTTCTGGTGTTTATCGTAAGACTGTGAGGTACTTTCGTCTGCTTTAATTCTTTTGTTTTAAAAACTTGGCAATGCAGCGGCCCCACTATCGTTCAGCAGTTGATTGCTGTTTGTATCAAACGCTTCAGTTGAATTTTTTCCTCTGTAATAGTTCGGTTAGTGACAGTCCAACCCACCGATCACGCCTCTAATAAAGAGCCAGCAGATTGTATGGTGGGATGCCAAGGAATAGAGAAATTACAGTGCTATCTGCAACGTTCCTTCGCACCCTCATTTTGCTTCTCCCTCCATACTTGTGCTGCGTAACCCCCCCTCCCCCCCATCTCCCCCTATGCGTCGTCCCCCGCGCTGGAGTCGTTCGGTTCCATAGCTTCTCATCCATAGTGTCACCAGCACACGGACCCTCCTCCCCCCCTCCTGTGGAGGGGATGCAAGGACCCCCTTTGCTTGCACGCCACAAATTTACACTACATCACCCAAATGGGGGACCCCCGCCCCCCGCTGGGGGTGACACACAGGCTCCGGCGACTTTGTACAGGCGGCCTGTGATCTATTGCGCCCATCGATTGGTGTGTACTCCGGCCGTATCCATGATACGACACAGTGCTTCATTGTAGGATGGTCCCTCGTGTGTTGGTGTAGTGGCTTCTGGAGGTGGTGGGCGTCTCAGACTTTTTGCGGCCTTTCATAGAGTATGGTAAAGTTAAGGGCCGCCAGCGGCGGCCCCGGGCTTTTTTTTCCCCGCACGGCTATCACAAAAGTATGGTACATTGGCCGCAGGTTTGCAGTCTCGGCCCTTTTTTACTCTAGCGGCCGTCGCGAAAGTATGGTACATTGGCCGCAGGTTTGCAGTCTCGGCCCTTTTTTACTCTAGCGGCCGTCGCGAAAGTATGGTAGGTACATTGGCCGCAGGTTTGCAGTCCCGGCCCTTTTTTTACTCTAGCGGCCGTCGCGAAAGTATGGTACATTGGCCGCAGGATTTTGGTCCCGGCCCGTGTTTCTCTCTGGTAGCCGCGTCACGCAGAAGTACTGAAGAAGGGCTCGGATCTCCAGGGGAGATCCAGTGCGTGCTCGTACTGGGACGAAATCAACCAATGTTTGTCAAGACGATTTTTGAACGCATTGAATGTCTCTCTGCTCCGACAATTTTAGGGAGTTTGTAGGAGATGATTGCTATGCTACGGAGCGCGGGAAATAAGTACTGTTGGCTTAGAGTAGGTCAGCGATCTATGTATATGTTGGGCCCCTGAGGAGGCATAAAATGGATCGTACGCCGACAAGGTTACGTTAGTCAACTTCGTCCATCCTATAGTACTCGGAGCAGCGATTCCTGTATAGGTTGCCTTAGGCTTAACTAGGCCTTCAGGACGATTTTCCTCTCTGCACACCTCGCTTCCTTGCGTTTCCATACTCCTGCTGATGATTCATCTTTCGTTCTCTCTTTTTTCTGACTTATTGTACTGATGCGCGGTTATCCTGCGTGGTAACACCCTCGTGCGTGGGTTCCACGCATTTGCTTGACCAATTGCATATCTTCTTCTTCTTCCCTGAAACAAACATGTACGGTATGCAGTCACGACTCACGAGGAGGTTGCAAGGCGTTTGTAACTTTGTAACGTAATGGTGCAGTTAGTCGCTGGGGTAAGAAACGCTCAATTTTGTAGCTAGCTACAGTCACTCTAGCAAGAATTACTGTTCATAGCCTACTGCAGCTATCTACAGTCATGTAGCGAGATACAAAAGGTCGTTACTATCGCTAACTACAGTCTCTGTAGAAGGTAAAAGTCAGTACCGCACTGCAACAAGAGATACGGACAATACTGCAGCCAGCTACAGTCACTGTAGCAAGAGATATAGTCAGCAGCTACTGTAAATAGCTGCAGTCAAAACTGCAGGTAGCTACAGTCACTGTAGCAAGAGATACGGTCAATACTGCAGATAGCTACGGTCAATACTGCAGCTAGCTACCGTCAGTCCATCAGCTGACCGCCCGACAGCTCGTATATCGCCGCTTATCGCGAGCCATTACGACCCCGTACCGGGGCCCTGGCCCCCTCTCCCCCTACCTTTTAGTGCTCCTCTCTTGGGGGTATTCTAATGGACCCCCATTTGCCCTTGGAAATAGACTGCCTTGTGGCCTGACGCTCAGGGGTCGTTGCGTCAGGTCGCCGGACCCGCTCGTTAGATTAGTATGTGTAGTTTGGGTGTTGTTTTATCTACGCTGCCAATAGCTAATTGTTCGTTGCGTCTGGCCGCCAGCGGTGTTGTTGGTTACTATGAGTAGCTTCTTATTTCTGTTCTTCCTCATACTTCCAATTCATTGTTGCCGTGTACGTTGATGCTATGAGGGAGGACCGTGCTTGCGTTGCGTGTTGTATGTCAACGTACTACATGTCCCGCCCTCTTCCTGTCTCGAGATACGGTACCCTAGTTGCCTCTATACTCTGTCCATTTTATCAAGGCAGTTTGGGCTTGGTTAAATTCCTCTACAGCGTTGCCAATTCTACGGGCCTCTCTGAGAATTGGTTCGCCCTCCATATCTTAGCTCCGCCCACAACCTTCATATAGAGAAATCTGAGAAATGCCGATAGAATTGGCAACGCTGTAGAAGAATTTGACGACGTCCAAACTGCCTCGATAATTCCATAATTCCTTGATTAGCTTCACTATAGTGAAGCTTAAGTCTGTAAGACGTCTATAGGTACCTCTCAGGAGTTATAGGATGGGCCATAAATTAGGTTAGTTAGGCTCGTCTGTCCTAGGTTATGGCATCTTAGCCATTAGCTAGGCCTTTGGGGCATCTGTCTTTTGTGCCCACTCTTCTTCCTTCCTGATTTTACACTCCTTCTGATCTTACTTTCCTCTGTTCTTCCTCTTCTTTGATAACTCGCCGTTCCATGCGCGTTAATTCACCTTCGTGCATGGGTTCCACGTTTCTATCGACATTCTATACATCACCATATATAGTTGTGTGTAGAGAGCCTTTAACAACTAACATGATAAAAACAATAACTATAGCACTGTGAGAGCGCATACCTCCGCTAAGCAAGGCTACGGTAACAAAAAGTCATATTGATTCTGAAACCATGATTATCAACACCAAAAACCTAATCATTTCTGCTTTTTGGGAGTATTAACAGTTTTGTAATTTTCTTAAAGATCCGTTTGTATTTTTTTGAGTTATGCTGCTAACAAACAATATGACAAACGTAAGTCAAACATAGAAACGGAAGTATAGTGTATAAGGCCGCGAAATGGGCATTTTGTGATCGACTGCAGCCGTACCTTACCCTCGCACGTGGGCTTCCGGTTTAGAACGGCCAATGCACTTCCGGTGTAGCGGGGGTCAGAGGGGTGGGGGCGAACAGAAAGTGGGCGGGGACTAGGAAATCGGAAGTAGGCGACAGCCAGGAACGGCTGCAGTCGATCACAAAATACCCATTTCGCGGCCTTATACACTACTAACGAACCCACCGATCATCACCAAGACTTAATGATTTATGTCTTTTAGCATTACTAACATTTCCTGTATATTTCATGAAGATCCGCCCCTATCTTTTTGAGTTGTTCTGACGAGCATAAAATCAAACAGCGACAAACGTACAAGCTATTAGAACATCACAAACATTTGGTCGTTTGCTCCCCGTAATATACCTAACAACTCGTGTAAATTTCACAGATGTCCGTCCATAACTTTTTGATTTATGGTACTAAGAAGAAATAGGCAGACAAAGAAACGGATGAACGGATTTTCATAAAACCTAATCATCTGTTACTCTGCCAAACTATCCCTGTAAATTTCGTAAAGATCCGCTCACAACTTCTATAGTAATCTTTGTGACAGACAAACACGACAAAAAGCGTAACTTCCTTGGCGTAGGTAATAACGTATACCGTATACATATAGGCCTACCCGGTTTTTGTTATATGCAAGTTAATTGTATACGATTGCTCAATTGTGGCCCGTGCTAATTAATCTTCATATGAGTAATTTGCTCTCCAGTGATTTATAACACGCGTTCGTATGGCACCGCCACTGAACAGTACGGTATTATTATATATTTTTTTAAAAGTTTTGTTCGTGCACATTACGGTATTACAATTTACGGTTACTGCTGTGCTATAGTTGGGCATTAAATAATGCAGTGTATTTACGAAAAACTGCCGGGACTAACAGGAGAGGGAGGGGGGGGGGGAATAATGGCTGATGGAACGTAACTCTTTCTTTATCAGGCAGGTCGAGTCGTAGTGCGCACATTCAGTTCATGCGAATTTTTTTCTGGGCCGTAGCTTCTCCGCATAGGACGAGCACCAGATGTACCTCGGGAAGCACGGACTCCAAACTCGCCGCGCGCTGTGTACCTACGTTTGCGACTGTTCTGTGTACGTGCATCGCTGTGCGTGCTGCGTTCAAGGCGCGTGTGCTGTGGGCCATTGACTCAAGTCTGTATCGCAGATTAGGTTAGGTAGTGCCTATTGTAGGGCTTCTGGTGGTGGTGACGCGGCAAGAAAGCTAACTTGAACGCACGCACAGCGATGCACCTCCACAGCGCGGCGAATATGGCGCCAGTGCCGCCGGAAAAACTACCTAACTGAGAGGTATTACTCCACATGTACACAGTTTACCTGTATAAAATTTGTACTAAAATCTCACTGAAACCTTAAACATGGGAATCTCCTTGTATTGACTTTATTAATTTTTTTTTTCGTTTCGTAATAGCAGTACGGTAGAAGTAAGTGGCGGTAATGTACAGTCGAATTTTTTTAACAGTAGGTACTTTAAAAGTGGCAGTGTGGTAAAATTTTTTGAATTTTGATATAGTACAAGTAGTGAAAAATGGCGGTGGGCTGAAATTTTTTATGTTTCGTTAGAGTGTAAGTTATATAAAAACGTCTTCACTCTCGCAGCTCCTCCCCCCCACCACCACCCCCTAACTCACCCCCGACCGAAGAACCCTGGTGCCCCGGCAACTTCGGCACCTTTTTGCGTCTCCTGATTGCTAATGACAGCAATTGGCGTAGTCTCTGCTGCCCCAATTTTCTGTTCGCTCTGTGCAACTTGTAAAGAAAATGTAGGGACTGCTTGGGGGCCCTACAGTCGTACATTGACGGGGGTTGGGGGATGGATATTCAAGACCAGTGGCGGCACTCAGAGTTTTTCATTGCAGGGGCTGGAATAAAATTGAGGAGGGCTTCAAGATACAGTGCATGAATATATGCTATTGCGACCTGAAGTTAGGATTAGCGAAAGAGGGTGGGGGGGGCTTCACGGAAGGTAAATGATGTATGATGGTTAGGCCGCGTCTACACGATCGATCTTTTCGTCGAAGTTTGTGATCGTGGAAAGATTTTGAACGCCAAACACACGCGGCGAGCCTTCGAAGTTTGTGATTATTGATCGCCAGCAGTGCTGGAAATCTGAGAGCACGATCACAAAAAGTTTACAAACTATATTTCGCTCTGTATGTAGATGCATCTATTTCAAATATATTATTTAGTAATTAAAGCGTAATTTTATTATTTAAATTTACCCGCATAGCGAATTTTGTTTATGTTTGATTCGAACTTCTGTACTGCGGGAAGCACTTGGCAACTATATGTTGCCAATTAGTAATAACTGTAGCATATTCCTCAAGTTACGTCTGTACCTTCTTTTTTTCATTAGTAAAAGCTACAATGGAGCAAGAGTTCCGTTTTAATGGAATAAACGGATGTACTCAGGGTGAAATGCAATAGAAATTAAATAAATTTATATATAAAAAATGAAAAATTATTGTTCTATCGTGAGCATTTCTGCATTTGAGGGGATGCCAGTGAGTGAATTTTTAGCTATACGGTACTTTTTGTTAGTATACATAAAGTTATACCCGCCAATCAGCATCTACAATTACAACAAATATCTGACCGATTATGTGAGTGTGCAATATGGATTAATAGTAATGGAATGCTGAATTCGCATATTGTGAGATTGAAGTGTTCGCGGCTTCTGTTTCTGGTGCCGTTGGGACAAGGAGGCGAAATTGTTTGTGTTTGTGATCGTTGAAAAGATCGGTCGTGTAGACGCGGCTGTGCGGAGTGGCGATATTGCCGGGGAGAAGGGGGGGGGGGTTGGGGGCAAAGCGCTGTGGGCTTACTCCCATCTCAGACGAAATCAACTGGAAGATAATCTTAGAACCTCGACTCAAATTGGCGAAACCAACGCTTCCGCCTGATGATGTTAGGACCGCAGGCCCCGGTAGCGAGCCCCCCGGTGTGGGGACGGGGTCTTGCCAGTTCCAGAGCTACGACGAAAAGCTGTGTGTGGAAGGGGGGTGGGGAGGGGGGATAACAAGCCCCCCCAAAAAACCACGGACGACAGCCCGTGCATTAGGTGATGGACGGACCTCCATTTGTTGATGTGTCCTGACCTCGTCTGTGTGTGTTTGTCATTGCGTACGTCCGTTTTTCTTGTATGCAAACTGTGTGCAAGTCTATATTTCCTGTATGTAAACTGTGTGCAAGTCTGTATTTCCCGTATATAAGGTGTGTGTAAGTCTGTATTTCCTGTATGTAAACTGTGTGCAAGTCTGTATTTCCTGTATGTAAGCTGTGTGCAAGTCTGTATTTCCTGTATGTAAGCTGTGTGCAAGTCTGTATTTCCTGTATGTAAGCTGTGTGCAAGTCTGTATTTCCTGTATATAAGCTGTGTGCAAATCTGTATTTCCTGTATGTAAACTGTGTGCAAGTCTGTATTTCCTGTATGTAAACTGTGTGCAAGTCTGTATAATGCGTTTATTTTGTGTGGGTTTCCTGCTCGTATCCTGACATGTGCGGTGTTCTTGTGTTTCCCCATTTGTGTTTATTTTTGCTATTTAGTACGTTTCGTTTGGGTCTCTTGTGTTGACACTTTGTTAGCGCCTGAAAATTTCTTTCTGTGTGTCCTCCTCCTGCCAGCTCCTGTGCAGTGCGCTCCCATTGTGCGGGACTCTCTTTTTGTTTGTTTGTGCGTGCTGGCTCCTGTTTGTTGTTCGTAAGTACCTTGCATAGGTATTTAGATATTTGCGCTTTTTTAAGTTTTTTTTGCAGATACCTTTGTACCTAGTTGTGGTTTTTCAGGGTACTAACTTTTATTTTTATGATGTTTATGTTACTCCAGAAATTATTAAAAAAAAAAAACTTCACCTACTATAACGCTATTTTCTCAGTTTATGTAATTATAGGCCTACCTTCCTTACTGAAATCCCACAAGCATTCGTGTACCCCTCAGTTATCTGTGTACCTCTCAGTTATCTGTGTACCTCTCAGTTATCTGTGTACCTCTCAGTTATCTGTGTACCTCTGAGATACCTATGTGCCTCGCAGCTATGGATGGACCTCGCAGAGGTATGTGTGTAGCCCGCGGGTACCTGTGTGCGTACCTCAGGTACATATGTACTCCCAAAGCTACGTATGTACCCCTGTAGGCACGTGTGTACCCTCCTGTACCCCGCACTCACCTGTCAAGAGGCCACACGGCTGCCATGCCGCTCGCGTCCTCTTGAGCAAATGCACCACTTGACTTTATGGGGAGCAGTGGAGGAGTGGGGGGGGGACTTGTACCAAACCCCCTAATGGCGAACGGAAGGAGGGGGGAGCAGCATGCAGACTAGCCGCCCTTGTCACGGCTGTTGTTATTCTGGTGCCGTAAAATATGGAACAATAATAATATAAAATAATGCTGATATATATCCAAATTGACCACCTTGTACTTGTTAGCGTAGGCCTATCTGTGAACTTATTTTGTTCTTAATAAAATTTATTTGATTTTGGTACCTAGGCGAGTACAACTCCCCCGCGTGTGCCTGCTAGTGTATTACTACTGACTATAGCGGGAACCTGTCGAAATTCCTCAACCGAAGCAATGTCAGGGTGTACAACGACCTTGAAATCCTCGACAATGCCTTAAATTTGAAATGGGCCTTGAAAACAGTAAAAATGCCTTGAATTGTGCCAGAAAATGAGAAATTGCCTTGAATTTGTGCCAGAAAATGAGAAATTGCCTTGAATTTGTGCCAGAAAATGAGAAAATGCCTTTAATTTGTGCCAGAAAATGAGATATTGCCTTGAATTTGTGCCAGAAAATGAGAAATTGCCTTGAATTTCATGTTGCACAATCATTGCGTAAAGTTAGGTGGTTGTGCCAAGTCAGGCGAAGTGAGAGGAAAACTAATGAATGCAACTGTCAGGCAATGTTTTATCTGAAATGATCAGAATAGTAAAAATATACAAATGGTTTATTTGTTATTGGCTCTTCGCACCGCATTTTAACACTTGACGTGTTTCATCTTGATATCTTGAAAAGGTAAATGTACGAGAGCTTCGAAGTTTTCCGAGATCTGCCTTGAAAACCTCGAATTTTATCTTCCTGAACTGTTATATGCCCTGAATGTTCTTCAGTGATATCTCAGACCCGTACCGTCCTAATTTCCCCCTATCTAATACAGAAGGAACCCGTGGAAATTCTAGAGAACAAAAGCGTTGTTCCTCAATTATGATGCGCTCGGACCCGTATCCTGTATACGAAGGGTGAAAATGTTCCAAGTCAGGCAGGGAATCTTCTACCTAAGTCCTGCGAGCTGTGGCAGCTTAGATTTGAATTTGGTGCCTTCTCCTATTGATCCCTACTCAAGTCGTACGAAGGATACCTACTTCCAGGATGTCCAAATTTTGCCCCCTAAAGCCCGTTGCAGACGATAGTCTTTTGTCCTGTGTTTTTACTTCACTGCTTCCGAATGCGTTGCTGTATCTGTGCAAACAACAAATATGAGCTCTGCTTTCTGAGACGACATTAACTAAACATTTGAAGACACAAGACACTGCCCTAGTGACACTGAGCCAGCGGATACGACGGTAAACGTTTTATCGAAACTTCCTGTAGACACACAGTCGTGTTTGCCACGACAGTAGGAAACTTTCGAACACGTTGAAGTGAAAACACAGGACAAAAGACTATCGTCTGCAGCGGGCTTTAGGGGGAAAAATTTTGACATCCTTGAAGTATCCTTCATACGACTTGGGTAGGGATCAGTAGGAGAAGGAACCAAGTTCAAATCTAAGCTGCCGCTGCTCGCAGGTCTTGGGTAGAAGATTCCCTGCCTGACTTGGGACAGTTTTCACACTTCGTATCCATGATACATGTCCCAACACATTTTATGTTTTCACACTTCGTGTCCATGCTATGTGTTTAAACATATTTTATATTTTCACAATTCGTAGCTATGATGCGTGTCCCAACATATTTCTACACTTCGTATCCATGATACGTGTCCCAGCATGCTTCTACACTTCGTATCCTTGATAGGTATGCCGACATAGTCACACTTCGTATCCGTGATACGGATCCAAGAGCATAACTTAGTCCCGTGGCATTTTTTCAGCTTCCAGCTAGTGATACTGAATTTTAAATGGAATCATTTATCTCCACGACGACCATCTCAGCTCTATGAATATCGGAATATCCTCTTCGGAAGATGAGGAGGAGGAGGGAGGGGGCGGCTGATTATCCCACAAATGAACCCTCTCCCCCATGGGACCCCTTGACCCCGAATTTTTTGAATGTGTCGGCGATGTGTTAGACTGATAACTTGTGGGGGTGTGGAGCACATAATTTCTTGGAAGGAAGTCTCCGCCCGCAGCATGAATAGCCACCGCAAATTTTACTGCGCCAAAAAAATAATGGTGGCTGTGGGCAAAGTGCACATCTCGTGAGAAACCAGTGCATGTCTCGCGAGACACCAGTGCATGTCTCGTGAGAAACCAGTGCATGTCTCGTGAGAAACCAGTGCATGTCTCGTGAGAAACCAGTGCATGTCTCGTGAGAAACCAGTGCATGTCTCGTGAGAAACCAGGACATGTCTCGTGAGAAACCAGGGCATGTCTCGTGAGAAACCAGGACATGTCTCGTGAGAAACCGAGGCATGTCTCGTGAGAAACCAGGGCATGTCTCGTGAGAAACCAGGACATGTCCCGTGAGAAACCAGGGCATGTCTCGTGAGAAACCAGGGCATGTCTCGTGAG
>LQNS02278184.1:4102375-4123208 GCA_001587735.2 Parhyale hawaiensis | reverse complement strand
GTGAGAAACCAGTGCATGTCTCGTGAGAAACCAGTGCATGTCTCGTGAGAAACCAGTGCATGTCTCGTGAGAAACCAGTGCATGTCTCGTGAGAAACCAGCGCATGTCTCGTGAGAAACCAGTGCATGTCTCGCGATAAACCAGTGCATGTCTCGCGATAAACCAGTGCATATCTCGCGATAAACCAGTGCATGTCTCGCGATAAACAAGTGTACCCGGCCCTTAGAAATGACGGCGAAGAATTTTTGATAACTTATTCGTCGATCATGCTTTTCATTCTAATTTGGTTACGAAGAATGCACTATAAATAACTTACTGTTAATAGGAGATGAACTCGTTCGATTTCTGTTCTGCTGAACGACGTCGGAAATCCTTCGGCCGGCAGAGAAAGGTTCATTTTTTCTTTACCAAGCCATAAAGCGTCACGTGACACATAAACTGCATTTGCGTATCATTGATAAGGCGATGGCTTTACGGCAATCGAAGCTTTGTTGCTCCAAGGAATAGTGGAGAAGGTTCCTTATTGCCGTAATGTGGCCTCGCAATTCCTGACCTAGGGAAGGAAGTCTTAGTGCGGCTATGCAAAGTCGGCATGTTTCTTCCATTCGTAGTCCACTTGCGGGGCACTGACCTACTCACACATAGGGACGGTCGCCTGCTGTAGTCAGCGAGCCTTCAGTCCATGGCGCAAGAGCTCAGGCAATTTGTAGTCGACAGCAGCCGTGCACTTCTCTTGGTCTTGCCTGCAGCACCAACCAGTGCGTGTGGGTTTTGTGTGTGTGTGTGGTCAAGGCGGCTTTACCTTAAGGTCGTCAGAAGGGGTCGGTGTACCCCCCCCCCCATCCAGGCCTGCCAATATCGCCCCGTTTTTACAGCTGCAGCTAATCACAAAAGCTGCTTACCTCGCCTACAGCTGTAAGGCGCAGCTGCTGACGATGTACGGTATCGCAGCTTTAGGTTTTTATTTTGTTGCGGGAAAGTTTGGCCAAAACTTTCTGGCCGCTGGGCTGTGCCTGCGCATTTGTGTGTTACTCCGGTACATGTCAGGTGCGGCAGATCAATTTGTGCTAAAGTGTGTCGGGTCGAGCATATAATTCTCACCTGCGCCAATGGCAATCAGCACTTTCGTAATTTACAATGGGGGGGGGGGGGTTATTGATAAATAGATAACCATGTATCGTAATTTTGCTTATTTCCTACTTTCGTTCCTTACTATGATGGTCAAGCCTCCAGCTCTCTCGTGCTCGGGTTCCCAATTTCTCTCGGCGTACTTTATGTCCCTTCGTTCATCCACTGTTTGGATTACAGTAGCGGTACGCGGTGGGCAGGAAGGCTTAAACTAGGAATAAAGTTATAATATAGTCAGTACTGTCTCGAAAACCTATGGTAACGTATGGAGGACCAGAGAGGATAACTCCCCATAAAGGCTGATCTACGCGTTAGTCTTTTGAACGCGTTCACTCGTCCGAATGTTTTCCAGCGCAGTTGTGCGCACAACTTTGTGTACGCCCCAAAAGCTATGCAAATGTTGACGGTTGAATTAGTTGCCTCAGCAAGTTACGAATATCTCTTTTGCTTTGATGTGAAATGAAACGGAGAAAACTGTGCACTTTTCTGCTGGTTCTACGGCACAGTTACGCGTTCGGACGAGTTAACGCGTTCAAAAGACTGACCCCCGAAGGGGGGGCATTGGATGGGCCATAAGTTAGCTTAGTTTAGGTTCATCCATCCTGAGTTATGGGGAGCAGCGCGGCCGGCGCCCCAGGGGGACCCTGTCGGTTGCCTTAGCCATTGGCACGGCCTTCGGGATGTCTGTCTTTCGTGCCCACTTTGCTTCCTTCCCATCTCACACTCCTACTAGTCGTTCTTCCATCTGTTCTTTCTCGACTTGCTGTTTCCATGCGCGTTGATCCTGTATGGGAGCGCCTTCGTGCATGGGTTTCACGTGTCTATCGTCTTATTATGTCCCATTTTTCTTCGTCTACGATATCGCGTTTGTTGTTGAAATTTAGATTTACTTATCTGAATATACAAAATGTAACGGCGTTTTGATGAAGAGTGCTATATATCGACAGATGATATACACAATATGGGGGAAGCGGGTGAGCTTCCCAACATGATATAAAGTAATAATCTAGATAATGCAAATAATAATTATTGAATTTGTCAAATGAATAAAATAAATGGAAAACAAATATCTTAACCTACTACAAACGAGTTCTATCATGGATGCTAAACGAGACACACAACGAGCCACGAAATAATTTATTGTAATCAAGAGAGAGACAGAAATTTGAGCAAGATAAAAAGTCAAACAAATTACGCGTCATTGATATTTTGTAATATATCCTAAGATCCTATACATCTTGCTTGGCAACAAAAGACGGATTATGCAAGGGAAATACAGCATTAAAACAACTTTTTTTTTTTAATTCAACGCAACGCACCATCAGAGAACTCAAGCCTTTGACAAAATAAGTTATGTTCGTAGTTAAATGGGTATCGCTTAATATCGTGAGAATAAAAACAGTTCGTCGTCCACCTATGTTGTGAAGCTTAACGTTGCACATCATAGGGGAGTTATAGAGGCTCGGGCAAATACACATCTCACGTTGTTTGTAAGAGAATGATCACAACACTTGACTCGGCAACAACGTTAAAGATTCTTTATCGTGCATTAAATAAATGGCAAATATTAATTAAGTGATAATTTATTAAGAAAGACACGACTTCGTCCATTGAGAGCTGTGGCCCGAACATCTCCCGATACACAAAGAAGGCCATACGTGTTGTTGCATTATAAGCTTATAATTTGAAGTTTAGGATCGAATTCGCGCGGTCTATTACAAAATCCCGCAATTACCTGCGCACATTTTAGTCAACATCACATACGTTACTCATCTTCCTGGTGGTTACGCATTCTTCTTTCATTGTTGTTTAGTTTGCACAGTCTAATACAAAATTTTCGTAATTACCTAATCACATCTATGTCTAAGCCTCACTTATCCTTCTGGTTTCTGGAGATATCTCACATTTTTCCATTTTTTTTACCTTGACCCTTGAACTAAAGTTCACCTACGTTGACAAATATTCCTTTATTTCAAATTTTCCTTTTCTTTCAAATTTTCCTTGAGTACAAACCCGGCGTACGGAGATTCCTCCACACGAATATTTTACTATTTTTCACGAAACGTTCACACCAAACTTTGGAACGTCAACACGCTGCACAATTTTCTATGTAGAATAATTATTACAGACGTTCCGAAGATCACATCGAAACTCGTTGCACGATTCTCCGGTAGAATTATATATATGGACGTAATGTAGATCGCCTCAAAATAGAGCATTTCAATTTCACACCCGATGCCCCTGCAGAACCGCTTCATGACGTAGAGCAGATTATATCACAATGGGGAATTAAATTTCGTTGTACTATCCTTGGAGAGTTGTTTGAAGTCGCCGCGAGAGCTCGCGACATGGCCACCGTAAGTAGTTTGAAAATTGCGGATTGATGTATTTCAGAAACAGATTCGCGTCCATTTCGAAGAGAAGCAGCAGCACTGCGTGCTTTTTATGACAAGCACACTGATTGGTGAAGTGCTGTCTCCAAGTAGAGGGCTGAAATTACAACGTTAGCACTCATGGCGTGAGTGATCCAAGAAGTGGAGTGGGCGTTGTCACAAAGCACTTGGTGCGGAGATGGCTAGAGGCCCATGCCCAGAGAGGAGCCAAACCGATTCCGTTTGCAGCACGGATCGCAATCGGGGGAATCAAACGCGAGTCCCACCGACAACACGGAGGGAGAGCACAGACGCGTGCCACCCGAAGGAGAGAAGCACTTTCTCACTTCTAGGAACTCTTTCGTCAGACTGACTAGTTCTTTTTAAGAAGACCCTTAGCGTCAACCTTCAAGCTTTTCCCCAATACATCTTTTTTTCGTCCTGTGGCTCTACAAAGTACGAACAAGGATCCCTACATCTCAACCTGAACAACCATAACAGATTTTGAACCTTGCCCTCGCTCTCAAGAGTTTCCACCAAAATAATAAAGGATCCACAGCCTCAGGTTGTTAGCCGTGAAACTGTTCTATACAAAGAGATCGCTTACCACAGCGAGCAGCTGTGCTGTTGTCTTATGTCTTACTGTCATAGGCTGCACTAAAGCCTTAGTGTTTTAGAGTTTAATTCTCGCTTTCGCTTAAAGAATGGGAGACACCTTTGGAAATTTTGTTCGAAATCCTTTGAGAAGTAAACGTTACTCTGGACTGTATATGAGAAATAAATTCACAATAATGAAAAATTGAATAATTTGTCTCCGTTGATTACTCAGCAATATTAATTAATTGACGAAGCAACTTGTGAGAATATACGTAGAGCATACTATTCATAACAAAAAAGACCGACTTGTAAGCGGGCCCTAAGGTAGCCTATGAGGTCCCAATGGGGCGCGCTACTGCCCATAAGACAGGGAGCCAGGCAGGCCCCCCGACTACTGCTCTCAGATGACGGATTACCTGTCAGGTGTGAAGCGCAGTGGGCAGATGAATGAAGTCGCTCGTTAGGCTACAGCTGCAAAGTTGCAGTATATTCATCTGCTGACGTCATTAGGCCTATGCAGCTGTATCATAGGCTGCAGCTGTGCCTAGAGACAGTTGTCTAGTCGATCGTTAATAATGACGGCAAAGAAGTTGCATTGACACCTCTGTGAACCCTGTGTGGAACACCTTCATCCACAGGGTCTACGTTTCTATTGATGTTTTATATGTGCTTCCTTCCCACTGTGTTGGATCGCCGTTGTGGTGGAAATGGAGCTTCAATTAGCCAGTATAATAATCCTTGCTATTATAACAAGAGAGTTCTTAGTCTCTTCGTCCGTCTGTCCAACGCCCTCCAAGATCTGTTTCCTGGATTGGCACCGGGCAACTTCTTACTAATTGCTGTAGACATGGGCTCGTGACTTGGTGGACTTCATGAACTTGGTGGACTTCATGAACTTGGTGGACTTCATGAACTTGGTGGACTTCATGAACTTGGTGGACTTCATGAACTTGGTGGACTTCATGAACTTGGTGGACTTCATGGACTTGGTGGACTTATGGACTCTGTGCGCGGGCTTGAGAATTTTGTGGTTATTGCGAACTTTTGCGATGGGTTGGAAAGATGTAAAATGTAAGTTTTCAAGACAAAGCCAACAAAAGGGTTAAGGAAATGATGGTCTGGTAATAATAATGGTAGCTGTGCAGTGTTCATGCCCGCGGCTACAGAGGCTGCAGGGCACCGGCTGTCTGATATTCCATTCCAAGTATCAGCAGAGACAAGCGCCGCCAATTCCACTTCGGCAGAGCAGCACAGGCAGTTCTATTGCTCGCTGCACGTGCGCCTATATAAATACTTCCAGCCTTCCAATCGGCCTTTTCTTCTTTGCCGACTTGCTGTTCCCATGCACGTTGATCCTGTGTGGGAACACCCTCGTGCTCGAGTTCCCCATTTCTATCGACATGCTACAATGTTCCTTGCTCCTCCCTCGGTTGGATCGCCATTGTTGTGCATTTAATGGAAGATCAGATCGACAGGTGGGAGGCACATTTTCCAGCAAAACTCGAACCTTAGGAAAAAAATTACTAAATAATTGCCATCATTTCTAACGGCTGGGGTACTCTAGTCGTAAATACAAACAAAGACACTCATAAAAATATGCCGCTGTCCATTATATAGGTAATAGTATTTGCTAGATGGCCTCCACCACCACCCCACCCAGAATACTGCAGCAAGCGGGCCAGACATAATTAGTTCCAATTATGTAACTGGGGGCAGTTTATATAAATCGCGGCCTCTGTGTGCCGGATTTCCCTCGGGCTTGCTATGAAACCCCCTCATTTCGGGGGGCAATTTGGGGAATACTCCCCCTCGCCCTCACTGGTGGTAAGAGACTTGCACCCTGAAAATATTCCTTAATTATTTGGATCTTCTTTTTGCTGCTCGTAATGGCATTATTTTTACGGGACCTTAGCTGTCTGTGCAGCCATCATATCTACAGAACTTCTTCCATTGGTTGTATACTGTTGTCCTTTTTCCAGGAATTCTTTTCTTGTTTGTGTTTTCATCAGTTGTACGGGATTTCTTTTGCTGTGCGTATTTTTTCTGTGGTATTTCTTTTATTGTTTGTTATTTCTACGGAGCTTCTTTTACCGTTTGTTATTTCTACGGAGCTTCTTTTACTGTTTGTTATTTCTACGGAGCTTCTTTTACTGTTTGTTATTTCTACGGAACTTCTTTTACCATTTGTTATTTCTACGGCACTTCTTTTTACTGTTTGTTATTTCTACAGAACATGTCTTGCTATTTATAGTATTTCTACGGAAGTTCCTCTGTTGTTTGTGTTATTTCTATGAAACTCGTTTCGCCGTTTTTGTTATTTCTTCGCAATTTGTTTCGTCTTTGTGTTATTTTTACGGAAGTTGTTGTGCCGTTTGTGTTATTGTCACTTTTCTCGTTCAGCTTCCGTCCATTTATTTTTTCTTTTCTCTGCATGAGGACGATGTTCCGCTGTATCGTTGCAACTGTCGTTAAAGTAAAGGTAAAGTCAACTTAGACCACACCCTCACCTGGGAAACCCACATGCACTGGTTTGTGCACTTGCACTAATACGGTTACGACAGGTTTAGCCGCCATGGGACAACATTGAGAGACAAATATGACCCGCCTGAATCTACCGGACGCCAGAGCCGGCGTAGCGATCGGCGAGGCAACTCATGTTTAGGAAATCAAGGCGGGGCCACACTATGCCAGCGCACGCGCAACTTGATGAGCGAATGAGCAGCTCGCAATACAGACGCGAGGGGACTCGGTAGGTTAGTTTAGGCCTTCCTAACTCTTTCCTTCTTACTGTACTTCCTTCCATTTTGATACTCTAGATTAGATAAGATAGGCGGCAGTAGATGAACCAATAGGCTCATTCCCAAAGAGACACCGGGACATACGCCCCGGCCCTCTATGAGCTATTGCCATTATGATGATGATTTAGTCCTTCCTCTTAATTCCCCACTTGTTGTGCTCATGCGCGGTGATCCTGTGTTTTAGCGCCGTCGTGCATGGGTTTCTCGGTCATCGTATCAAACTATATGGCTCGTCCTTCTCTCCTATAAATCAAATTTGTGATGGATTATAGCGTAAATTATAAATTAATAAATATAATATAAAAATTGTATATACTATTTTATTGTATAGTGAAGTGGGGTAAAAAGTGGATAACCCACATTAGGGGTAAGAAATGGACCCCCTCTCTTGCAGTAAAAAATCCCAGTTAATTCTTTACCCCCAATGTGGGTTATCCATTTTTTACCCCACTTTACTACACGTATTTTAATAAATTATAGGGTAACTTTAACGGATGGACGGGCAGCGCTGCTTTTACAATGCGAGTTCGGGCCGCATCTCAATTTCTTCATTTAAATATTAGGCTGCTGTGCCCCCCCCCCTCTCCGCCGGGGGCTGAGGGAGGGGGACGCAAGAGCCGCTGCGTCAGCACAAACGCGTCCCGCCAATATGGCGGCCATATTGGCTGCGCCGGATTATGCCATCCGTCCCGTGGCTCCTGCCTGTATATATTTTACCTAATGGAGTTTTTGAAACTGTTTCGCGTTTTTTTTTTGTTTATTTCACCTCGAGGTTCCGGAGGACTATCATGCGTAGCCCAGCCAGCCCGTCTACAGGGAAACTTGATTTCATCAGCAGAGTAAGTCCCCTCAGGGGACATAGGATGGGCCAAGGGGTTAGGTTCGTCCATTCTATGTTATGGGGAGCAGCGACCTAAGGGGGATTGTGTAGGTTACCTTAGCCCTTAGCTAGGCCTTCGAGACGTCTGTCTTTCGTGCCCACTTTGCTTCCTTCCACCATCATATTCCTACTGATGATGCCTTGTTTTGCTCTTCCTCTTCTTTCCTGACTTGCTGTTCCCATGCGAGTTGACTCGTGCATGGGTTCCACGTATGTCTTAACGCTCTCTATGTCCCTTCTTTCTGCCTCTCTTCGGATCACAGTGTACTCTGGGGTTAGGGAGGCTTAAACTAGGAGAATATTACTATTACTCGGTAGAATAAGTATGGTACGCTCACGTATCCTAGCTACTAAGTAAGAAAAAACTAAAAAGGTTACCAAAAATTGATATTATATAGTCCTTCTAGTGGTCCTGGCTCTCATTAATTGATGGGAAAATTTTTTTCTTTTATTTGATAAAACCCCGTTTTTATTTATTTTTTATGAGGGGGGGGAGATTTTCATTGGAGTAAAGGCAATGCTTACTGGAGAGGGGGGGGGGGGGGGTGGGCTGTCTTAGCCCCTACAATACAGTCCTTCAAGGCGTGGCTGAGAATAGAGGGGAGGCTTATTTACGTCTGTGATAAATATATATATATATAAGTGTGTATAGCTCTATATAGCCTATGAATTATGTGTATTATTGTATTGCGACTAAGGTACTATGCCTGGTGTCTAATGAGTCTCATTTCATTTACAGGTGAGACGAACGATTGGCGCGCAGAACAGGTGTGTGCCGCACCTGCCCACAGTACACCTGAGCACGTACGTACCTGTCTCTGTCCCAAGGCTCCTCCCACTGCTCTGAGCAGCCACGTCTTGCACGACTAATTAATTCTTCAGAAATAGCGACTACCATCGAAATTTTTTTGGTATCCTGTCTACGATGCGTTTTTTTTTGTATCCTGTCTACGATTCGTTTTTTTTTTTTTTGTATCCTGTCTACGATTTTTTGTATCCTGTCTTCGACTCGATGTCTGTGTTCTTAATAGAATTAGTTACATAATTTACGTTAAGTATCCATTAATTTAACATATATTCTGCCAAGCTCTGATAAACAGAGGAGGTAAGTAGAGTAGGCTGTACGTGCTGACCAAACTAAATAAGTTTAGGATTTGTGAGTGAAAGTGCTTCTTTAAAAAGAATCCCGTTCACGAGCACACCTGAAGCGTTATCAAGGATATTGATTCTCACCTTCTTCTCCCATCTAAGCTTGATTTTGCTGTCAGCTCATGATTCGCAAATTAAGCGAACTATTAACGAAGGAAAATAGTGAGGTGTTCTTCAGAGCGGAACTGCGAATAGGAGCGTAGGAGGCACTCATTTGATTGAAGTAATTATTTTGTGCCATCATTTTATGATGGCGCAGGCCGCTAGCAGGTAATAACCTTTTAACCGCAGAAGTGTTAGCGTTAGCACGCGATATATATAGCGTGTCGTTACGCTTGTCACATGAAGTTCTGTAACGGGAGCGTAACGGAGTTACCGGCGGTTACCGTTACGCTCCGGTGCCCGGTATAGCCTAGCGTGAGGAGAGCTGATCCCGTCGCGGTGTCTGCACCAGCACCGTCATAATTGACGGACGGGCCTGCTGAGCCTGGGACTCGGGCTTTTAATTTGCAACTGTGCTGGAACTCCTGCGGCAGTTCTGGAGAGCCCTGATGGTGTTGGGGTCTTCGCATGTGCCCCATCCGGCCTGTATCGTGGATACGGAAGTGCGGAGGATGTGTCCCATTTTAATTTGGTCTGCACTTCAGTGATCTATGAGGAGCAGATCAGAGCTGTACTTGCTATGCTGGTGGCGAATGACATTCGTAATAGGGCCAGATGCGTAGCGTATGATACGTTACGGGAAAACAGAACGGGTGGTGTTGAACATCTCGGCTCTAATGTATTTTTTAAAGCGAATGTGCAGTACTTCTGTGATCGATGAGTAGTAGGTCACAGCTTAAATCTGACGCCTGTTGTGGCGCAGCCCGTATCATAGATACCCTTCTGTCTAAAACTAATTGCTTCAGGAACGGAGGGACGAACTAGCGCACTATTACCGTACTTCTGCCACGTAGGCTGTGTTTTTACCGGGATTTGTTTGTCTGTTTGTTGGCTACGTAAATTAAGACTCTTTTTGAAATATACAGGAACTGTGAGGAATATTGCGAGGAACAGAACTTTAAATTTTAGTGATGATCCGATTGTCTGTCGGCAGCGCAACTCCGCAACCATGGTAACTTTAGCATCTGAATATGATGAATAGATCAACGTTAATAAAACGTTGGTCTTGAGAATAGTACTATTAATAATGTTCTGGTAGATGGACTGTGAGTGGTGGCAGAGTGGTTACGTTTGTGCTGTTTCGCGCGTTGCCTGGCGACCAGACGTTCTATTGTCACCCTGGGCGGCGAACTCTTTAGCTTTGGGAATTCAACGTGAGCATTTCTGGGTATTCATAGCCCACCGAGGGCACTGACCTATCCAGCATTGGGAACGGTCGCGGGTTGCGGTTGTCGTGTACGAGCCTTCCGTCTTTTACGCCAAAATAAATTGTGATGGACTGCAGCCGTGCAGTCCTTTGAACCTAAGGGGCATTTATCTCCGGCACGAATCAGTACATGTGGGTTTCCTGCTTTGGATGTGCGGGCTAGGCAACATTAGATCTAACGTGTTCATACGTACATACGCGTCAATATGCCGTACGTGTCTACGTAGGTACGTACGTGTGTGCCAATGCAAGTGTCTGCGTACGTATCTACGTGCTAAAGTTCGCACCTACGTACGTAGTCACGTACTCCTGCGTGTCTATCTGCCTTACTGTCACGCTTGTCACTATTTTGTAAGTGTCACGGTAGCTAAATGACGCGCCCTTCGATCGCAGTCGCCTTTATTTAATTGAATGCAATCAACTTCAATTGATCGAAGTTGATTAAAATCGAATAAGCGTCTAGTCCATGTCCAACTCAGCAATCCTGCGCTCAATTAACGTTCTGTCACGCGGCTCAAACACTCTCTTGCACGCATAGCATTATGGAGGTGCATATATATGGTCAGTTGTCCCATCAAGATGTACCCTATTTTTTCCAGGCTGTGTTATTTTGCTACAAGAGTCCTGTGTCTTATTGGATTCCCATTCCAGTACATTCCCCTTCTGCTGTATTCCAATTCCATTCCTTTTATGCTTTAAAGGTCTCTGTCCTATTGCATTCCCATTGCAGAACATTTCCTTTCTGTTGTATTCCATTTTCACTGCTATTATGCTGTAAGCTCTCTTTGTTCATTGTATCGATGTTTTCACTCCATCTAGATCCTGTTCTGTCTTATTGGGCTCCATTCCTATTTCTCCAAACACTTCGACTCCATCGAAGATCTTGCCCAGCTCCGTACGTATTATTTCACGCGTCTATACCTCCACTCCACCTCACTCCTGTTCTGGCCAATGGAACTCCATTGCTGTAGCTCCATTTACCTCACTTTTCTGCTCCATGTAGCTCCATGGAATCTGCCTCCAGCTGCAGCTATGGGCAGTACAAGCTGATTGTTTCTGCTCTGGGGATCTGCCCGACCACTGATGCATGCGAATGACATGTTTGGAACACGTCCTGTGCCTGTCGCCCGCCCTCCCGCCCGCCGTACGCACGCACACACTAACGCTTGGGTGCCCCTGCTGATCTTTGCATTCGAATGGGTGTTTCGCTTCTGGATTTGTTGCAGCGAGTGTTGTGTTTTTTTTGTGGATGGTAGGAAGAATTGGTGGTTATGGCTTGGGATTTTTATCCGGATTTGTTGCCGCGGGTGTTTAGTGTGTGTGTGTGTTAGTGGAAAGCAGGAAGAATTTGTGGTCATGGTGGGGGATTTTCATTTTGAAGTGGTTTTTTTTTTTTTCCTTTTTGAGGGAGGGGAAGGGGGTGAGTGTGGGTGAGAGGAGGAGATTGTGCGTACGGGTGGGATTTATTCTTAATTTTTTCTGAGAGTACACTAGGTATCTACTTTTTTGCGCTAGGGAGATAATTTTTCTCCGGCATTTCTGTGTTGGTTAGCAATAAAAAAAAAAAAGTTACGGTCGGATCTTCATTTGAAGTTCACGGGACCGGATGATTGAATTTAGGTAATGATCCGTCTCTCTATCTGCCTTTATATTAGCAACTCAGAAAGTTATGGACGGATCTTCATGAAATGAACAGGAACCGTTGAGAATGCCACGTGAAACAGGCGATTCTGTTTTGGTGATGATTCGGAAATATTCTGGACCATTTTGCAGCTTTCGTGAGTATTCCGTTGCTTTCATGGAGGTCTGCGCTCTTGGAGTGCTTCTCTAATTATTATAGACTAGGGTGCCCGCGCTGTCAAAAATGACAGCGAAGAATTTTTAATGACCCGTCTTTATTGATCATAATGTTCCTATTAATGCTAGGGCTGAACAGCGTCAAGCTTCCCTTCGGCGGCATGCTGAAAAGAAATTTTTTTCTGCCCACGGTTGATATTGTCTCCTAATAAATATTGAGCTCTGTATCCAGGATGCTGATGCTGTCATATAACTAGGAAGTTTTTCCTCAATTGAAAAATTCTGTTGGAAGAAGAACCGAAATTAGAGAAAATTATTTGTTGCCGAGAAGTCGTCATGTTCTTTTCACCGCCTTCTGACCGCTGAAGAATATCTTGTCATTTGCTTCGATAATTATGCAGCCAATAAGAGCGTCAGCGTAAACTTAGGGCAGCCGAACTTTGGATGGACACCTCAGAAGAGAGTACGAATCACGATGCAAGAGAGTGCTTAGAGAAGCTGTACGTATCTGCATTCAGTGGATTTCAACGTTGGAAAACAAAGAACGAAACCTGGCCCTATTCCCTACGTATCAGTTTTCAATGAAGCGAACAAAAATACGTTTCGATGTATATATGGAAAAAGTGATAAAAATCAGATTCCATAATCGGGCTAAGAGAAGCTGAAAATAGCTTCTTTATTTCGATGTCAAACACTGTATCAAGCAAAAAATGCTTTCACTTTTTCCATCTTCTGCAACCTGGTAATCGATCCCCATGAAGACGCAACTTTGTTACAAAGTCTGCAACCCTGCCCATTTTTCGGCTATCTATTGCGTTGAGAACGTGACACGAAACATACAAATATGTAAACAAATAAACACACGACGGATTTCTTATATTGCTGATTGATATTTTAGACATGAACACTAAGCGGAGCACGGTGAAATATTTGTGTCATAGACCCGCAACACACATACGTAAACACTTCAGTGAATACGTGCAGTCCGCAGTTGCGCACGCAAACAATCCTGTCACATGAAACAAATGCAAGCGTGGAGGGGCATGCCCCCCTCCACTCCCCGTCCCCCCTCGTCGCGGTAAATCTTCCTTTTCCGTTAACGAGTCTTGGTGTCTCACCTGCTGCTCTTGTTGCCTTTATTTAATGTGAGTTTTATTGTTCTTATTCTTCGCTATACCGCCAATTATGCGCTGTTATTGAAGTGCTTTGTATTTCGCTTTTTGCGGTCGCTGTTGTGCATTTGCTTGTATTGCTATTATTATGGTCGCTGCTATATATATATGCCTATATTCCTATTATCATAGTCGCTGCTATTTATATGCCTGTATTCCTATTATTATGGTCGCTGCTATTTATATGCCTATATATATTTAATTGGCCTGATAGAGGTACACCCCTCCGAGGACCTTACAGGCTATGGGGCAAGGACTCGTTCTGCTAATATCCTAAGTAGGTACGTATATATATAGGTATATATATATATATATATACGGGTTTACTGTGCATCAAACGTCATTAGGACACTAGCAGCACCAGTCCTTGCCTCCTAACCTACAAGGTTGGTGGGGTAAGAGCTCATTGGAAGGGGTGCTGTACTAGGGTGGTGGTGGGTGGCAGAAACAAGAAATTTTGGACGTTTATCTGTCGAGAAGTGGGCGTGCGTCTAACGACCTGTTAAGTTCAAATAGCGGAAAAAGTAAAAAAACACCATAGATTTTCTCATGTTTGTTCTCATTTTGAAGGAAAATAAGTCTACTTTGGAACGCACGCCCACTTTTCGACAGATAAACGTCCAAATTTTTTTTTTATGCTGGCCACCTACCACCGACGACCACCACCCTAGTGCAGCACCCCTTCCAACGAGCTCTTACTCCAAGAACCTTGTAGGTTAGGAGGCAAGGGCTGGTTCTCCTCGTGTCCTAATGAAGTTTAATACTTAGTAAACCCGTATACATACCTATATATACTTAGGATATTAGCAAAACCAGTCCTTGCCTCCTATCCTACAAGGTTCTCGCAGGGAGTGTACCTCTATCAGGCCAATTAGATATACTGTATATATATTCCTATTATTATGATCGCTGCGATTTATATGTCTGTCTTGCTATTGTTATGGTAGCTGCTATTTATTTGCCTATATGCTATTATTATGGTTGCTGCTATTTATATGCCTATATTGCTATTATTATTATGCTCGCTGCTATTTATATGCCTATACTCCTGTATTTATGGTCGCTGCTATTTATATGCCTGTATTCCTATTATTATGGTCGCTGCTATTTATATGCTTGTATATAGGGAATACGGTACCTGTTCTTAGGGTCGGTGCTATTTATATGCCTATATTCGTATTACTACTGTTGCTGCTATTTATAGCCTATGCTTATATTCTTATTACAGTCGCTGCATTTATATGCCTGTATTCATATTATTATGGTCGCTGCTATTTATGTGCCTATATTCCTATTAT
Source organism: Parhyale hawaiensis (assembly GCA_001587735.2). Lineage (NCBI taxonomy): Eukaryota > Metazoa > Arthropoda > Malacostraca > Amphipoda > Hyalidae > Parhyale > Parhyale hawaiensis. Next base: position 4,108,648 of record LQNS02278184.1, on the reverse strand, counting down.
TATGATTGCTGCTGTTTCCTTACATTCTGTGTGCCGTCGCTTCGAGTATGGTGTTATGCTGCGGGCTGTGTGCTTGTGCGATGACTTAAGAACATCCTTTTATTTCAGCTTCCTTCGTCCGTGTGTTAGGTAATACTCTGGCGCAGCGGAAGCGAAGGCTGTATTGGTAGCAGCGCAGTGCAGGGCCACGGCCTTGCTGAGCCCCGCCAGCAGAGTGTTTCAGACGATTACCGCGTGATGCTGCGCTGTGCTGCGGCCTGTGGATTTTCGCGAGGACTCAAGCCTGTCCGTTGACTTGAGATCCCCATATCCTGTGGCTCCCAGAGTTCTATGGCGCCCCGTTAGTTACGACTTTAGTTTGTGTAGTCGGCACTAGTTGCCTTGAGGAGGAAACAGGAAGGGACTTGAAGTATGCGGAGTGGGATGGACCATGTCCGACTCCGACTGTTTTCAGCCAAAGCCCGACTCCTTGGAGCCTGTAACCTCTTAACTTTTCAGCGCAACTAGCGGGAACGTTTGGACATTTCACAGAACATAAGCATTGGTCTTCAATGATACCTCGGACCAGTGTTATCCTAATTTTCCCCCTAACTTATACTGAAAGAACGTCTGAAAATTCTGTAGTACGGAAGCATTGTCCCTCACTTATGATGCCCTCGGACCCGTATCCTGTATACACACAGAAAATTGGTTGTTTGTTGTTAAACAAAACTAGTGCACCAAACGCAACCCTTTTGTTGAATAAGTCATGAAAATAAGTAGCTATTTGAAAACATCTTACCATCCTATCTAAAAATTCCACAATACTTCTACATTCACCAAGCCCACAAAGTCCTTCAAGCCCACATGGTCCACCATGTCCACAAAGTCCACCAAGTCCACCAGTCCACAAAGTCCACGAACTTCACCAAGTCCACATTGTCCACCAAGTGCACAAAAGCAACAAGTTCACAAAGGCCCCTGACCAGGCCTTCATTAATAACCCGGAAATTCCCGAATTCGTATCCTGGATACGGTTTGGTAAAAAAATAGGTGCCTTGGAACTTTTTTCTTCAGTATTAGATAGGGGAAAAATAAGGCTTCGGACAGACGGACGGACGGACAGACAGCTCTCTCATTATAGTATAGATTGGTTGACTGTAAACTACCTTGTCGTTTGAATATGCGTCAATGCACATTGTCGTTTGCGATGAAGAACAGATGAACAAGAGCGTTGTGATGAACAACAGTGTCGTTTACGATTAATTATTATTGCTTTGTAGCTAAAATATTACGTCGTTAGTGATAAGAAACCAGGTGTTTTTTATCGTAAAGAATATACTTTTCTGCGTGTATGAAGGGTGAAAACGTGCCAAGTCAGGCAGGGAATCTTCTACCTAAGGCCCTCATGCTGTGGCAGCTTAGATTCGAACTTGACTCCTCCTCTATTTGATACAACAATGAAAGACATTGGTTGTATTCATCTGTCCCAGCCCTCAAGGTCTCAAGGAGGATTACACGTGCTGCGGTTGACGCGCACTCTTTCACTTTAGTGACTGTTAGATGCAGAACTCGTCAGTTCAGTCGGTGCTTTGTGCTCTGGTCTGTTGGGGTTTGGAATTCGTTGCCGGCGTTCGGTCGTGTTGGCCTGCAGGCGTTTAAGTCAGCAGTTAATGGTATTTTGTTGGATTCTCTATAGCAGCGTTTCGGGCTTCCCGGTGTTGCAAACTGCTTCATTTGGGTTGTACTACCTGTCCGTGGCGGCCCGGGCGTGGAGTTTTAATAATAATAATAATACCTTCCCAATGATGCATCAAAGACGCCCTAATTTTCCCTCGTCTGATTGTGATGAAAGCGTCACGGTGTTACTACGTAACTAAGGAACTAAATAGCGGAGGGATAAACACAATTATGATATAGATAGGTAGGTCAGTTTTCAACCGACTCCCGGAAGAAGCCAAATTCCGACTCAGATTTCCGTTCTCCGGAAATCCCCGACTCAACTCTGCCTGCAAGTTCGGGAATACGGGAAACTGCATGACGGAGCACCGCACATGGGAACAGTAATAGTTGGGAAAGAAGAGGAAGCACAGAATAAAGCACTATCAGTAGGAGTACGGTGTGAAAACGAGAGCAAGCAACGCGGGAACAAAGGAAAGGTGTCCTGAAGGCGTAATTAACGTACCTTACGGTGTCCCCTAGGGTCGTGTCTCCCCATAAGATAGGATGTGGAGCTCGCTAGCGTAACCCTACCGCCCATCCTTTGGTTTTCCTGCGTTACTAGTAATTTTCTTCCCTTATTTTTTTTAGCAGCACGTGAAGGACGATGGCAATATTATATATGTGTGGCGCGAACTACGAACTAAGAAGATGAGATAGGAGGACGTTCAGGCTTGGCAATGCCGCCAGCAACAGGCAGTACGCAGTCGGAAATTTATAGGCATTTATCCGACGTTATCGGATAGTATACCCTTCCCTATTTACTCATACGCCGCCTACAAATGACCATAAATTTACTCATACGCCGCCTATAAATGACTATAAATTTACTCATACGCCGCCTATAAATGACCATAAATTTTCTCATACGAAGCCTATAAATGACCATAAATTTACTCATACGAAGCCTATAAATGACCATAAATTTACTCATACGCCGCCGATAAATGACGATAAATTTCCGACTGGGTATCAGTGATACGCTAGGTACAGTCTCGCTGTACATTTGCCAGCGTACAAATTGCACCATGTCTCATTTGGGTTGGGGTACTGTGCTTAATTTGGTGAGCAGTCTCGCTGTACATTTGCCAGCGTACAAATTGCACCATGTCTCATTTGGGTTGGGGTACTGTGCTTAATTTGGTGAGGAGATCGCTAGGAAGCGGCGAATTTATAAGTAAAATTTACTTAATGAATTATTTTTTTAAAGGAGAAAATGTAATATAATATAATAAGACTTACGAGCCAGCACTGTAAGTAAAGACACGAGTTCGAAAATTACATAGAGTAAAACCCCGTTATTTCGGACTGCCATGTCTCGGTATTTCGGATATTCCGGAACTTTTTCCTAGTCCGAAATGCTCCAAAATTACTCCCCGTGCTGTCCGAAATTTGGGGGTTTTAATGTATTTTCCCATGTTTTCATGTGTAAATCGGTTTCAGGAACGAAGAAAGCGTGTAGTGAAATTTGTAATCGATTGAACTGAACTACGCCTGGCGTTTAATTTGCATATCGGGTTGTGGGAATCTGCTTTCGGTCGTGTCGGCCTGCAGGCATTTCAGTCAGCTGATAATTCACTCCATTGGATTTCCTTTGGCAAAGTTTCTGGATTCCCGGTTTTGCATAATGCTTCATTTGGGTTGTTCTACCTGTCCGTGGTGGCCCAAGCGTGAAGTTCTAATAATAACAGTGATAATAATAAATAAATTTTAATAAATTACATATTGATAACTTGTAAAAGTGCCTTTGACCCGCTAGGCTAGAGGCTTACCCGTAAGCATAACGTAATTCAAATGATCCGTTCTGGCTCGCTGCTCGCTGAAGGATTAAGTCCAGCGCCTGTCGTTATTATAATTATAACCTGAGCTCAGTTGAGCCTGATTTTCTAGGGCGGATGTGAGGGGCGCTGCTGTGTCCCCTCAGCGCCGGTTGTGTGCTCGGCTCATTCTGTTTTTTTTTGCAACGAATATGAGTGAGCCTGGTTCGCCCATCCTATGTTATGGAAAGCAGCGACCCCAGTGGGACCCTGTAGGTTACCTATCTTAGATTAGCTAGACCTTCGTTCTCACTTTGCTTCCTTCCGATTTCATACTCCTACTGATGTTACTTTCTTTTGGTCTTCCTCTTCTTTCCTAAATTGCTGTTCCTATGCGCGTTGATCCTCTGTGGGAACACCTTCGTGCAGCGGTTCCCTGCTTCTATCGGCGTGCTGTGTGTCCCTTATTTCTTCCTCTGTTAGATCACCTTAGTTGTGGAGACGGAGGCTTAAGCTATTTATTAGTCTAATCGGACTGAGCCAGGCGCAATGTGTCTTTTCTTAGTGCCGCCACGAAGTTTTTGCCGTTATTTTTGGAGGGCGCGTGCCCGTGTCTATGAATCGAGTCCGTTCGGACACCTGCAGCCCGTTAATGTGTGCACCATCAACGGGACCGACAGATGCGGAATCAGGCACAATTACGCGCTGAAATCAGTCCAAAACTCGTCCAGATTGATGGCACTAGGGATGCGTGACCGAAGAAAGTTGTTTCGGACACTTTCGCTGGGCTATGTACCCTCGTTCGAGATGACAAACGCGGAGACCCAGACAAACCGCGTTTCCAGTACAGCCACGCTTACGCTGCAATGGCATTAGTGACATTCTACTCTAATGATATGTACTCAACTGGGTACTTGAGTATTGTATTATGTGTACTGCCTGAAGCGAGTGAGAGGTGGGGAAAACAAGGGAAGTCGGGAGGAGTGGGTTAGGAGGGGGGCAGCAAAGTTAGCAGTCTTGAAATAACAAACTTGAGAGCTGTTTACATGCGACCTCTGGGGGGCGAGGCCCCCTTCTCTTGAGAGGAATCTACTCTACGTCCCCACGAGGGAGGAAGGGGGTGCTTAACCCCCACCCCCATGTAACACGAGGAGTTGTGCGCTTTGAGTGTCCAAGTTTGGGATACTGCGAGGCGCTCGGCAGTCCCGGAGAAAAAAAAAAAAAACGGGGAAGATGAGAAGTTTGACTGAGTTCTCTCGGTGACGGGGTGGGTACCGAGGGAAGAGGTGGAAGGTGAAGTCAGTTTGACTGCACACTCCAATTCGCAAAGCCACATGCACTGGTACGTGCTGCAGGTGTATGTCCGTTAGGTCCCAAGGGAGCACACGGCTGTAGTCGACCAATGACGTCCGAGCTGTGGTGTCAAAGACGGAAGGCTTATGTGGTAACTTCACTGCAACTCGCCACCCCCTCGGCGGTCCTCATTTTCAGTTAGGGTCAGTGTCCCCGTAATCAGCAGTAGATTGTGAATACCAGAAGTGTTGGCGCCGCAATTCATCCGTCTCAAGGCTTCACCCGCTAAGCGTGAAGACGAACTGGGACACTAGAGCACGCAAGCACAACACTAACGGTCCGCCACTGCGACTGTAAGACGAGCGATGGAGTGAAGAGAATGGGCGCTGATGTTGGAGTGCCGGTAGCTGAAGGAGGGGGGGGGCAGAAGATGGTGCGAAGGGTTAATTTGGGAAGCATCGTCCCTAGGGGCTCCCCATAGCTTACATTGCCCGAAGGTCTACGGGGCGTTTTTTTCTTTGAGCGCAGTTTGATTCCTTCCTTTTTCATACTCTTTCTTGCTTGGTGCTGGGAACACCCTTGTGCATGGGTTCCTATTTCACTTTACGTAATACATGTTCCGTTTACCCTCAGTTTGATCGTAGGTAATTTTGGTGGGTCTTTAGGAATATGAGGACAGGTAGGCCTACGGAGGAGGGGGACTCCTGGGTGCAGCCTACGGCCCTCTTGAGTGGCCAGGTACTCTTGTTGAGAGGGGGGGGGGGTTACAACAACAACAGCGGCGGTCATCTCACGGTTCGCCGGCCCGGCTCAGATTCCCATTAAACATTCCTAGTCTCTTAATTCCGGGGGATAGCTTGCTTACCTTCTCCCTCCCTCCCTCTACCCCCTGCCTGCCTTCCCATTCCTGCTGCTGCCCCTCGCCCCCACACGGGGGAGGGTGGGGTATGCCAGGGCTGTAGAACCATGGGCCACCCGACTCCGACTCTTGGGGCTCCAACCAGCATATGACTCCGACTCAAACTTCTAGCCAGTTGCTAGAGTCGGAGTCCTACTCCGACTCATGGTCCTCAGAAATGTCTGACTCCGACTCCTCAGCCAGGCATCGGAGAAAATCAGCTGGTAAAAAGCCGAGTCTATTCTCCTACAAGGAGTCGAATACGTGATGATCGTACGGTAGGAGTCGGAGTCGGACTTTGAAGTGTTCTCGGCAATCATGGACCATGTCTAGTCTCTACTATTGTAGAGATCAGCAGCTGTATGCAGTTCAGCGGTATATTGTACCTACTCGTGCTCACAGCTGTAAATTATTTGCAGCATTATCACAGCTTTATATTCACATGCATCTGCACCAACTATAGAGACGGGAAAAGAATACAGTATTCTCGTATTTAGATTAGATTAGATTAGATACGCGGCAGTAGACGAACCAAAAGGCCCATTCCCAAAAAGACACCGGGACTTACACCCCGATCCTCTATGAGCTATTGCCATTATGTTAGTAGAATGTAGAGGAATGGAGAAA
>LQNS02278184.1:4028549-4038790 GCA_001587735.2 Parhyale hawaiensis | reverse complement strand
CGAATTGTAGTTGTATTATGACGGCTCCCGAATTGTAGTTGTATTATGACGGCTCCCGAATTGTAGTTGTATTATGACGGCTCCCGAATTGTAGTTGTATTATGACGGCTCCCGAATTGTAGTTGTATTTTAGCGGGGTCCCGTACTGTCATCGTTTTCTTTTATGGAGAAAATTTTGGTGTGCGGTAGTTTTTGCAGTATATTGATTTGGCATGGCGGCCGCTGTGTTCCCTTCGTTGTCTACTGCGAGACGTTAGGCAGACTGTTAGCATTTAGCTGAGCTGACAGGTTGTGTAACTTGACCACAATTTTACCAAGCCGGTGGTTGTAGTTTACCGTAACTTCATGTTTTTCAATAGAAAAAAGAAAATCACGAACCCACGAATTTTCCATATGGCTCGTATAAGCTTTGCTTATTTGCACTGAAGTGGTCCCGTGACGCATGTAATCGCTCTGCGGTCCCGTCTGTTCTATTTATACTCAATTCGGTGATTACCTTCGCTAATTACTATAGTTTAGGGTAATTATTATCTCCGATATGAAGAGAGAACTGCTCCGGACTGTCGTGACTCCGCGCATTTATTTGCTCTGAGGGATGACTGCGGTGTGCCAAATGTCGCAGTGCTGTTGTGCCACATCTCTGTGATGGCTACGGTGTGCCAAATGTCGCAGTGCTGCTGTGCCAATCTCTGTGATGGCTGCAGTGTGCCAAATGTCGCAGTGCTGCTGTGCCACATCTCTGTGATGGCTGCGGTGTGCCAAATATCGCAGTGCTGCTGTGCCAATCTTTGTGATGGCTGCGGTGTGTCAAATGTCACAGTTCTGCTGTGCCACATCTCTGTGATGGCTGCGGTGTGCCAAATATCGCAGTGCTGCTGTGCCAATCTTTGTGATGGCTGCGGTGTGTCAAATGTCACAGTTCTGCTGTGCCACATCTCTGTGATGACTGCGGTGTGTCAAATGTCACAGTTCTGCTGTGCCACATCTCTGTGATGGCTGCGGTGTGTCAAATGTCGCAGTTCTGCTGTGCCACATCCCTGTGATGGCTGCGATGTGCCAAATGTCGCAGTGCTGCTGTGCCTGCGTGTACTTTACAAGGATTCTATATTTCATAACATCTGGACCCTGTAGGTTACCTAAGACGTAGCTAGGCCTTCGGGACGGCTTTCTTTCATGCCCACTCTGCTTCCTTCCATTTTCACATTCGTACTGAAGAGGCTTCGTTTTGTTTTTTCTCTTTTTCCTTACATGCTGTTCTGACACGCGTTGATCCTGGGTGGGAGCACCCTCGTACTTGGGTTCCACGTACCTATCGACACACCGGTCCATATATTCTTTCTTTCTCTCGCTCTGAGATCGCTTTTGATATGGAAACGGGGGCTGAAACAACACAATGTAAATACAAGTAATATTTGTGCACGAGCCTTCACATTCAATGTAACTTAGCGTACGACGTGCTTTGAGGTTGCGGCCCGTGCCGTATGAACCCAACACAGTAATGTAACCCCACAACATTGGGGCCGGTACGAGTCTATTATAGATTCCGGATACTCTCCCTCCCGGCCGACAGCTTATGCCGGCGCCGCTTGCGGCTACGTCAAGTTTTTATTAAACTGAGCAGATTAAACGGTTGCAGGTGTATGCGGCTGCTGGTGCCGCTGTGTACGGCTGCTGGTGCAGCTGTGTACGGCTGCTGGTGCAGCTGTGTACGGCTGCTGGTGCAGCTGTGTACGGCTGCTGGTGCGGCTGTGTACGGCTGCTGGTGCCGCTGTGTACGGCTGCTGGTGCGGCTGTGTACGGCTGCTGGTGCAGCTGTGTACGGCTGCTGGTGCAGCTGTGTACGGCTGCTGGTGCGGCTGTGTACGGCTGCTGGTGCAGCTGTGTGCCGCTGTGCACGGCTGCTGGTGCAGCTGTGTACGGCTGCTGGTGCAGCTGTGTGCCGCTGTGCACGGCTGCTGGTGCAGCTGTGTAGGGACAGCTGCTGGTTCAGCTGTACACTGTAACTATGTATTGCTGTTCGTGCAGTTGTTCTACAGCTGCAGTTATTGTCAATTGTAGCTGTATGTTTAATAATATCCAGCTAAGCTATCCAGCTCTGGCACAATTAGACGTGCAATTTTCTTAACGTATTTTAAGCACTTTTTGTTCAATTTAAAAAAAAGAGAAGGAAAAGAAAGAATCGGATCTTAACTGCCCCCGCAAAACTTGTCGCAAACACGTCTGCGGGCGAGGGCTGGGTGCGGCACCAGCCAATGAGCGGCGCCCATTAGCGCCCTGCCAGCCAATCACGGCCCAGAAAATTGCCCTTAAAAACACAAAGGCCGCACGTGACCAAATTATGGGAACGCGTGTATGAACTGCGGCCTCTTTAAATGCCTCTCTCAATGGGCGCGGGGCACTTATGCAAATGGGGTGTGTGGGTCGTGGTGTGAATGTGTAATGGGGGAATGGGTGGTGGAACGATAATGGGGGTTGTGTTGGTAGGAATGTGGTCGGTGTGGTGCCAGTATGATCTCTTGTGTACATGAAGTCGATCTATAATGTATGCCCATATGTTCAGCTCCTATTTAGCTGGACTGACCTTGTCCAAACCTATTCCTAACTACCCTAACAAAATTTGGGCGCGGATCAGCAGCTAAATAGGGGTTTTAGCTTCTGCGGCGGCCCCAATTTTTGGTAGGGTAACCTAACCCTTTTTCGCTCTAGCCCAAAATTTACGTATCGGGTACCTCCAATTTTTTTTAACCAGACCTAGCCACGCCTAACCTGACTTAAGTACCTAGTAGGTACTGTGTCGCATTACCTTGTGACGCCTAATTGGAATTAATAGCAACCCAAATAAAGTTTTTGTTCGCCCGGGGGTAACCCATGCTAGCTTTGGGGTCCACCCCACGCTGGAGCAGCGCCTCGGAAGTCGCAGTAGCTGCTGTGGGAGAGCAAAATTACCGCTAATTGATAATTCAATCCCACTAGGTTTATTTTAGAATATAGTTATTTTTTTTATATATCCAATTCACGATCTATTCAAAATCTAATCTTCTAACTATCAGTTGAAAATAACCCAAATTGACATTGTCGACAAAATTGTAAATTATTCAGAGTTTTTTTTTTTTTGGGCGATAGGGTGTACTAATGTGTACGGTAACCGTAGTAGGATCGTTATTGGAATACATAGTTAATTAGATCAGTTTTGATGCACAATTCGTCGTTTGTCATTCTGTGTCGAGTGAAGGCTCCACGGATGGGTTCCCAACCGCGGGGCGGGGGCTCGTGCCCTATGGGTGTGCGTGACGAGCTATTAGTGGGTACGAAACCTTGGGTTATTTCGACAATTATTCAAAAATTAACTTAAATTTGCGACGCGAATTGATAAAATTCTGATTCCTTATCATCATATGGTTATTAATTTTGTAGCGGGTTTGAACCCACACATATAAAGCTTTCTAGCATAGAAAAGGTCGAGTCCCACTCGGATGGGCAGTGGGAGGAGATAGGAACATTAACGGATGATATTGAAAGAACAGAATTCATTAATGAAATGCTGCTGGTGCGGCACTGCCCAGGGGCAGTGCCCCCTGGGAGCTCCATGAGTATAGCCTCAGCAGTAACTCAGGCCTCTGTGTTGTGTCTCTCTGTTGTTCAAGCTACGCATCTGCAGTTGCTGGTGCCATATACAGCTGTTGGTCGTGCTGTAGCTGCAATATAAAGCTGTTGCTTGTGGTAAGAAGCCGTATACAACTGCTGCTGCTTCTACTCTTTACAGATGCTGCTTTCCCTTACAGCTGGTGCTTTTCTTTACAGCTGCTGCTTTCTCTCACAGCTGCTGCTTTTCTTTACAGCTGCTACTTTCCCTTCCAGCTGCTGCTTTCCCTTACAGCTGCTGCTACAATTTACAGCTGTTGCTGCTACAATATACAGCTCCTTTTGTAGCGATAGGCGTACCGCTACTACAGTTGCGGCCATATACAGCTGCAACAACAACAGCAGCCATATATAGCTACCGACCATATCACTAACGACGCCCATAACGAGCCATAAAAGCTGCAGCTCCTCACTCCCGTGATGCAGCAGCAATGGCGGGGCGGGGGGGGGGGGGGNGGGGGGGGGGGGGGGGGGGGGGGGGCGTGTCTCCCTCCCCCCTCCGTATTTAAGTCTGACACCGCAGGACAACTCGGGAAATTTTATGTTACTCTGCCTGATATGTGTAATAATTTCGCTACTGAAGTTCTGCTTATGCGAGACTATTTTCTCATTTGCTCCCTGAAATTACTGCATATTGGGTGTAGCAAAGCATCGTTGGGTATTATTTTAACTTGAGAGGATAAGCAAAAGCCGGTGTAGCTTTGAGTGCGACTCTCGAAACTGCTGCTGATGATGATCTTTTGAGAGAAAGAATCAATATTCTGGTTCTCTAGTTTTGATACGGGGGGGGGGGATGATATACCTGAGCTCGGCAGCATAATCGGGTTCGTTAAACGTAAAGGCGATACCGAAAATGCGTCTGAACTTCCTACGTCATATGTGCGTGTATATCCTGATTGGTCCTTGCTTGCCGGCCCAGTGCTGGAAGAAGCTGGCGGTAGCGACCCAATGGGTCACTAACGGACAATCTAGTGTCGGACTTCACGGTGTTGTAAAATGCTTCATTTGGGCTGTACTACCTGTACGTGGTGGTTCGAGCGGGAAGGTTTAATAATAAGGTAGATGTCGTCCCAGTGGTCATCGGAGCTCTGGGGCAATGTGCAAGAATCTCAAAACTGCCCTGCGAGAGCTGAAGTGCGGCTATCTCCATCCAGGAACCCTCCAGAAAAGCGCTCTGCTTGGAACAGCGCACATCATTCGCAAAGTGCTCTGAGCCTTAGGTTGTGGGATGCGACCTGGCGCTAGAGCGTAGAGCTGAACATCGCTCAACTGATCCTAAATTGGGTCGTGAAATCCCTTCGATAATACATAAGTAAATAAATAAGCAACAATAATAATAATAATAATGCGAGGTTCACCTGCACTAAGCACAGGACCCTCGCTATCACAACTCTACCCTAACACCGGAGCTCTCATAAGCCATTACAATAAGCCCCTGCCCTGCAGTCCGGTGCCTCTCCTTATCTCCGCCTGATAGCAACTTGCTGCTGCTTCTTCTCCTGCCGTCTCCCCCTCACGTCTACCGACCCGTCCGCTCGTCCTGTGTTACGGGGAGTTGCGCCCATAGGTTCCTGCCTTCAGAGATGCAGTAACTCTTTCGTGAATTAATATGTTCGTATGTCCTAATTTACGGGGAGTAGCGCCCATAGGTTCCTGCCTTCAGAGATGTAACCCTTTCGTGACTAAGTATGGTCGTATGGCCTATGTTACAAGTAGCACTTCACTTATGGGGAATCGTTAAGCTATGTTACCCTAGCCTTAGCTACGACTTAGAGATGACTATTTTTCTATACACTTTGTTCTCTCTAGTCTTATGCTCCTACTGATGATGAGTTATCCTGTTATTCCTCTTCTTTCCCGCCTTGCTGTTCCTATACGCGTTCATCTTCTGTGGGTTCACCTCCATGCATGGCTTCCTCGTTTCCTCCCGACAATACTACATGCCCCGCCCTCTTCCTCTCTTGGAGCATCTTTGCTATAGTTAAGGAGGCTTTAATTTACTTGTAAACTGGTCCTTGCTTTTTTGGGGGGTATGAGAACAAGAAATGATGACGCGCTGACTCGGCATTTGTTAGATGTACGCATAGCTGCCGTGAGGATTCTTACCTCTCCCATAAATGGGAAGGGCGGGGGGGGGGAAGGGGCTTGCTGCGTAAGAACCTGGTCTCGATGACGTCATAGCTCTTGATCGGTGGTCGACGGCAGCCGTACACTTTTCGGGGGCTGGTTGCCTATGTCCGCAGCACGAGCCAGTGCATGTGGAGTCTCAGTAGAGGATGCGATTAAGTTGGCCTTATTTTACCTTATTAATGATACCGGTAATTATAATGGTCATGAGAAAAAGCAGGCTTCCAGAAGTGTACAATAGAAGAAATAATGGTAATTATAATGGGCTTGAGACAAAACAGTTCCATTGTAAAACATGAAGAAGGAATCTTTGATGGCAAGGCTAAGGAACGTTCTGAAGGTAGGTTTATCCATATTGTGGAAAAGGTCCGTGTCAATAAAGACTTTGTTGCAAACAATATCAATCAACAGTTCCATTTGTATACAATAGAAGAAATATTCCAACTAACGGAAGAGCGAGGCGCGCGTAATCTAGAGATAAATTATAGGATGATTTGTGTTCCTTGTTTTGGAATGAGAGGAGCTCCTGGCCAGACCATTATGCCGCCATTCCCGCCGCCACAGTTGTTTGCACAATTCCCGCTTGGAATGGTTCCATTAGGAATCAATATGGCGCTGCCAGTCATTCCAGCCGTTACCATCCATCACGCTATGATCCGCTCAGCTGCACCGTTAAGCCGTTAGACTGCCGTTGGCATGCGGCGTGTAGCGGCAGTCGTGTACGGGGGGATGGCTTGACCGTTTTTCGGCCCGTTTGATCGGATGTTTGCTGCCCGTTTGATACGTTGTCTGTCGGTTTAATCCGTTTGTTGTACTTGTCTGATCTCTTTTGACCGATTGATCCCTTTTTCGTTTTACCCGTTGTTTTGTCCGTTTTACTCGTTTTTGCCGGCTTTTATCAGTTTTTAGCTTTCCCGTTTTTCCATTTTTATTTTATCCATCTTACCTCTTTGATCCGTTTTTGTATTGCTCGTTTCATTAACTTTTGTTTTTCCTTTGTTTTTTATCCGTTTTTGTGTTGCCCGTTTTCTGCAGTTTTTTGTTTTTTCCTATTTTTGTTTCACGGTGCTGACCTGGTTTTGCTTCACCTGTGTGACCCGTTTTTAAATTGGCCGTTTGATCCCTTTTGCAGCATTGGACCCGAGCCTGCCCACCTCGTCTCATCGTATAACTTGAAGCTGCAGCAAACTAATGGCTAACGAATATAAATTCAATTGAAATCAACACAATATAATAAAACACCGTCGTGTGTTTGTTTATATATTTATATGTACGTAGCTATCTTTCGGGGTCACGCTCTTGAAGAAATAGATAGGCGAAAAATAGACCAGGTTGTAGATTTTGTAATTAGGTTGCGTTTTCACTGAGATCGGTGACCAGGTTGCAGATGGTGGAAGTTGGCTCCTTATTCCTTTTCCTCAATGTACTTCTTGCTTGAAACACTTCTTGGAATCGAAAGATAGACATTGCAGCTTCTCTTGGCGCAGCCATGCAGTCTTATTTTACTAGCTGGAACCTGTGCAAATTCCACACAAGGAAGGCACTATGCTTCAGTCATATCTCGGACCCGTATCATCTTTCTTAATTTTATCCTATCTAATGTTGCAAGAACCTATATAAATTTAATCCAATAAAAACATCGTTACTCACTTATTATGCCCCCGACCCGTATCATGCATACGAAGCGCAAAAGTTACACTGAGCTAAAATATGTTCCAAGCCAAACCAACAAACCTTCTGCCCATATATGACCCGAGAGCAGTTCCAGCTTGAAAGAGTGCAAACTTTGTCCTCTTCTCTCCCGAGGTGGTATCCAATATACCGTAATTTTACCCTATGTAATTGTGGAAGCGTAACGGTCGTACTAACGGACGAAAGAAGGTACGTAGGGAGGAACAAGCATATTATTATTATTGTGATAACTTTCTCCAAACATCAAGCCATATATTTGTTCTCAGTTTACCACGTACAAATTCAGAAGGTAATCAACGAAGGGCGGTCGAGACGATGATTTTCTCCGGTAGTAGACTTGATTTTTTCCGCTTGCGCTTTCCTTTTGACGGAGCTGATTCTCTATCTTGACGGCCTCGGCTGATTTCACTTCAACACAAAATCTTCGATGTACGGAAGTCTGGTTGGGCATCATGGATACGCGGCAGATAATTCATTTAAATTGATTGAGGCTTGCTGCTCTCTAATGTGAGGTTATTTGTCGCATGGGAGTCGATTGTTCTTCTTACATGAATTGAAAGAGAGAACACCCATCTCTTGAAAAAAATTGAGACGGCAGCTGTAGCGTATCCTTCAGAAGCATATTAGTGACAAGGGTAAATTGAATGAAGACGGGTTTCAAATTCTTTACTGTCATTTTTGACAGCACGGGCACACTAATGAATCATCATGAAGGTCTTCGCTTTTAGCTTAGACAGCCCTATTCGCTAGAAATCTATATTATAATTCTGCTTGAGGCTCCATCCGTCCATCCCTGTTCTGTACGTAACGCTTTTCACTATTAGCTAGGGGAAAATTTAATTTGAAAGAAGCTCTGATTTTCGCTAGAACGAAATTCAATCATAGCTGTCTTCTTTAGCCCTTCTTGAAAAAAAAAAAAAATCAGTCACATTTAAAGCGAAGACATGAAGGCCATTTCACTTGTATCTTATCTACCGCTTTGATTTCTTTCACAACATATTGTATTTGCTTTGCTTGTGGCGCTCGACGTTCTTAATAGGCCAGCCAGATCCGTAGTTCGAATCAAGGAGCTTCTAAATGGGAGGAGCAAGCCTAAGCACTCTCTGGGCGAGTTAACACATTGCTTTGTCACGTGATCGAAGCTGGCTTTTCGAGTCCTTGAAGTGGCTGAACTGCTCTCATGCAGTAAGACGAAGGCAGTGGTCAGCTCATATGAGTGCTCACCCTGTTATTTTCATCATAACTTGGTATACAGGATACAAGTCTCCTCTTAATAGTTCCATCCGCTCGGAATTTCATCGATGGTTAATGGCTATAAAAGTTTGAGATCGAGACTGAAGCCTTTTTATACTGGCTGCGTGAGGCAATGGCAATGCCGCTCTCCGATTGGATAAGCCACTCTGTCAGTTCAAGGGGAAAATTTACTCGAAACGCCTCCGTAGGGTAAATGAGAGGGTGCGCTCCTCCCTATTAGAACCTCCTTGGTTCGGATCTTGGAGTGAAGATTTTACTGGAGAGCGCGCTGGAGGAGGAGGTGTCAGGCATCAGACCCATGCCCTTCTTCAATTGTCCACGTCTAATAAATTTTAGGTTCTTAATTCTTCAGAGAAGGGGATTAAAATAGCCCTAGGTATCTTGTATACCAACGCTTTTCAACTTTCCGCCCCGTTGTGAACGTTAATTTTTTTTTCTCGATGTCCAAATTTGCAAAGCTATTTTGCTAGCAAATTTTGCTAGCTATCTTGTACTGGTATGGTACAGGTTATTCAACTGCTCCGTCAAACTGGCGGCTGTCTGCCAGTCACTCAGCCAGGTTGACTGCTGAAGTTGAAGGTATTCATTAATTAAAAGTGGAAGAGGTTACAGGTAGGGAGCTGAGCAGAGCTTAGAAAGTTATGCATAGATAGAAAAACCCTGAAGAAGTAGAAAAACCCTGCAAGAAGTACTGTTGTATGCAAGATTCACAGGTGAGAGGTTCGAGTTCGCTAGACGAGGTGTGTTAAGGTAGATGGGGTTCGTCAGGCGGACTTTAGAGTAGACGGGGTTGGCTAAATTACAGGAGCACTAATTAATGGTGGAATTTCCACGGGTCCCGCTAGTGCTTATAATGATTATAATGATATACCTACTGTACGTAAGTGCACTTCTTTGCTGGAGTTACATCATTTAGTAATGGTGGTTAATTGGTTCTTCAGTAATTTCTCAACCACTTTGAATTTCTTAAGCTCAATACGTGTAAGGGTTGTTGAAAATACCCCAGTATTCATAATGTTTAAAAACTTGACTTGGTGTATTTTTAACAACCCTTACACGTATTGAACTTGAAAAATTCAGAATGGTTCACAAGCTCATAAATAGGAGGAGTTGTACGGTACGTACCTCCTGTGTGTTACACATTCCTTATTAAATACGTGCATACATACGAGGGAAAAAAACAGACAGGCCCGGTAAGAGCAAGTATCGTAGATATACTGTCCGACTTCAAATATATTTGTGTCTATAGATAGTCAAACCCCGTAGCCGTGATAAGACTTCAAGCGTTCACGAAGAAAGCAGGTAACTTCTGCCCCGCCCGTGGTGGAATTCCGCACGTAGTATCTACTAAGTAAAGTGATTAACGTGCGTCCGGGCAGCGTATCCTGGATACGCCCTGCCTGGCATAGGCCGTATCTAGGATACTGGCGTGCCTCCCGCCGTGTGTATGTGTGTGTGCTCCTCCATTCAGACACTAACGTACGTATTGACCTGCGAGGGTACGGGCCGCGGAATGGGTGGGTGGG
>LQNS02278184.1:4009974-4021728 GCA_001587735.2 Parhyale hawaiensis | reverse complement strand
AGGTGGGCTGTCGATCGAGAGAGCCGACCTGGTACGGGGGACACCTCTAGTCTCTCTCGGGTGGAAGGACACAAAAGGGGCCGACCACTTGAGTGTCTCCTACTATACTTTGCGCCTTTTTTTTGCCGCCAGTAGTAGCGCACTGAGCCAACCGAGTTTTTCCGGCAGGAATGCAGAGATAAAATATTCCTACTGATGAAAAGCGTAATATTATTTTCGGTTGAGCTTCACTCTTGAATCGCCTCGCTGCGTCTAGGGTGGTTAAACACTGAATCTAATAATAATAAAAAAAACCTTGGCCATTATTTTGTTTATAAAGTGTAAATTATTAGATGACCGATCACTACGTATATATGTATCACGATATTAACTTCCAATGTTTTCCTAACAATATACCGATACTGATTGCAGCTTTTGACAACCACTAAAAACATGATTCTTATTAGGAGGGTCGTAATTATTAGGGTTTGCGGCACCCAGTCTGGTGCCACCCCAATCGGAAATTTATGGGCATTTATCGGCTGCCTATAGGCATTTATCGGCTGCCTATAGGCATTTATCGGCTGCCTATAACAGAAAATAGTCAAAGGTAACCGATAACATCGGGTAAATGCTTTGAAATTTAAGATTGGGATTACACGTGGTCATTTTTTTATATCTGCTGACAGTTTTTATTACCCCCGAGTATCGTATGCGCTCTCCGAGTGCTCTAGTGTAGCTCTATTTAGTTTTGACATAGTGCATGCTCCTTGTTTGTATCTGTATATAGATTACGGCATTTTTTTCACGCAGATTTAGCCACTTGTGACGTGGTCTGCCGCTGTAACCCAATTTCGCACTCTCACATGTCACTGTATCGTAGCCTCACTACTACGCCACATGTCGCGATGCCCTAGTAGCTCTATAGTCGTATGCCACGTTGCCGCACAAAGCCTCACTACCACGCCACACATGCCACACTGCCGCTACGCCACATGTCACACCGCCGCTACGCCACATGCCACACCGCCGCTACGCCACATGCCACACCGCCACTACGCCACATGCCACACTGCCGCTACGCCACATGCCACACCGCCACTACGCCACATGCCACACCGCCGCTACGCCACATGCCACACCGCCGCTACGCCACATGCCACACCGCCGCTACGCCACATGTCACACCGCCGCTACGCCACTACGCCACATGCCACACCACCGCTACGCCACATGCCACACCGCCACTACGCCACAACAGAGTCATAATAAGGAGGTCGTTGGAGCGCAGTATCCACGGTACAGAGCACACCCTTGAGTGCCGCCATCTTGTCCTTAATATGTCCTTAACTGGTGCTTAAGGGACCGGCGCCCCCTCCTTCCTTCCTGTAGTAGGAACCCCCCTGCTCCCCACTGAGAGTCTGCCGCACCACTTGTAGGTTCCGTGACCGTGAAAATAGAATTTTTAAGCTTTATGAATTTCTCTAGTTCTGGCAAAAGAATTTTTTATTTGGAATGAGGGTGCTTGGCGGTCGTTGCTGTTCCTCTTCTGGTGCTGCCCTTGTGGGAGGGGGGGGGGGCGGCTCTTAGGAGCCAAGCTACTGTAATAAATGACTGTTTATATGTAGCGTTTTCTGTTCTGCCAGCGCTTGGTAGTATCCAGACGGGGGCTCACTCTGGGGGTCCTTATATGTATAGCGAGAGTCTATGATGCGGCGCGTAGTGTATATTCAGGGCGTGAGCTACGTACAGAAGACATGTATATGTATACTGTCGTGTATTTGTCAAATAGCCTTTCTTGGATACACTTTTGGTTACATCGATTGTTAGAAATGAATCTCACTTGACTAAATCCAGAAGAGAAGAAGGCTCAAGTACTCTGAGTAGCTATATGATACGACTAAATTGAATAGCGGTATTCACTTCAGAACTGATTTAAAATTTTTGAAGAAGTTAGAAAAAGCGCAGCTGTTGCTAAAATTTCCTCTTCCTCTTGTAAACATCAGAGCTACTAAAAAGTTGAATGCTTCCCCTCTTAAAACGCTGGAAGTGCCTCGTACAAATGAATAGACAGACGTACGTACCTACGTTTTGAACCACAGGCAGAATATTAAGGTAGATATTTATATCATTGGTCGAAGCCTTCCTAAACACAACTACGGTGATTCATGAGAGGAGACAGAAGGGACATGAAGTAAGTATGTTGATGGAAACGTGGAACTCATGAATGAGGGGAGGGAGGATCAGCGCGCGTAAGAACATCAAGTCAGATAAGAGGAAGAGCGGAGCAAAGCATCATCAGCATACGTATGAAAACAGGAAGAAGCAACATGGGCACAGAAGACAGACATCCCGAAGGTCTAGCTAATAGTTAATATAACCTACATAGGTAATCTCCCTGGGGTCGCAGTTTCCCATAACATAGGATTTATATTATTATCATATTCAGAAGTTTGTCTCCGTTTCCACAACAAAGACGAAATCACGGAGGAAGAAGGGACATATAGTATGATGATAGACGTATAGAACGAGGGTGTTCCCACACAGGATCAACGCGCATGAGAACAGCAAGTCGGGAAAGCAGAGGGAGGAAGAACAGATGGATGCAAGATCAGTAGGAGTATGAGATGTAAAGGCAGCAAAGTGAGCACGAAAGACAGACATCCTAAAGGCCTAGCTAATGGCTAATCTTACCACCAGGGTCCCCCTGCGGGCGCTGCTCACCATAACATAGGATGGGCGAAGCTAAACTAAACAAGCCCAATGGCCCATCCTATGTCCCTTTAGGGCCACAACATTGGACAGCTGAGCCTAACCTAAGCACCTTATGGCCTATGCCCCATAGTGTGGCTTATTACAGAGATGCACATCGGTTTCAATCGCCTTTTTGAGCTATTGATGCTGAGAACGTTTAGCATTTTTCATGTTTTATTTTTTTCTGTACACTGAGAATTTTTTTTTTTTTGTCCACAAGAAGCCTGCTCGTTTTAAGGCCGCACTTTTCTCAGGCTTCACATTTTTCGATTTGCCAGTCCAGTCCTTCATTGTCATTGCTGGTCATTTCTAGCTTCAGCGATGCTGCTCCGTGCTGGCGAATGCTGTGCAAATTTTCTGAATTTTCAATGTGTTGCCACCAAATGTATACTTCTCAGATACTGTGGCTGTAATGCGCACAGTTACTTTACAGAAGACAGTTGTGTCAAATTTGAGTGTTTGCAACAAGCCCTTGAATGTTCAAAATTGTGACGTCACAGTTCTGAAGATTTCAAGGGCGTAGCACATACACTTTGATGTGAAATAACTACTATGGTATAGTAAGTAAACTGTGGTAGTGCTGCGTAACTAGCTGCGTGGTATCGTAGATACCGTCCGTTTGTTTTGGTATGTTAGGATCCGGGGAATGAACTAGCAGTTTTGATCCGGGGAATGAACTAGCAGTTTTGATCCGTGGGATGAACTAGCAATTTTAATGCGTATTGCTAAGAAACTAATTTCTGCCTTCACTGCCTACTAGGCAGGTCCGCAGTTTTAGTGAAGTTAAGCCTTTTTATATTAAATAATAAATTAAGTGTAAAATCAAATGTGACAGGTGCGATGCTCACTCTTTATTAGCCTAATAAGGATCAGTACCACCAGCGAGAACAACAAACGGTGTCGTCGTAAATTCTTTGCCGTCATTTCGTGACGATGTAGGCCGCTATGTAGCTAGCGCCTGATTAGAAAAGAAGTTTCTGTCGAATATTTGTTGTGCGATTCAACGTGAGGATACCCGACGCCTCCTCCTCACCGGGGTTGTTGAGTCGGAGTCAGACACTCGCTCGTCCCAAGTCTTCCGACGCCTGCTGCTGGTGTCAAGTGGGTTGACAAGACAACAGTAACAGTCAGGCGAACGTCGCGGCGGCCTTTGAGGCGTCGACTATAAGGAGGTTAGTCATTGAGGCGTCGACTATTAGGAGGTTAGTACAGTGGTAGGAAGGAACACCCCCACACTTCTTTGCAGTTGCCAGGGAAGTTACAGGTAAAAATTTATCACCAGCGAACGAAGTGAGAGACGTGATGTTTTCGTTGAGGATTTAAGAATATATGTTTATATAAATATGTCTGTCCACCCAGAAAGTGGTCGAAGGAGTTGAACAATGTTCATAGCTTTTGTAGGAAGTTTAGTGGGTTGACCTAGATGTGACCCATGCCAAAAAACTAGGCCTAGCTGGCCATAAAAAATGACGGCGCTGAATTTGCCTCCACCGCGGCGGATCGTCTTACGCCTCGAGGCGTTCTGCTTTTCCCCATGATATTATTTAGAGATCTTGACGGGGAGGGGCTGTGCCTTAACCTTGTCGGAACAGAATCCTTATTAGAAACTAGGATTAGCTGGCCATCAAAAATGACATCGTTGCATTTGCCCCCACCGCGCGGATGGTCTTACGCCACGAGGCGTTCTAGTTTGTTCTGCGATTGCTGCTCCCATCCCACTAGTCACTTGCTCTCAGCTATTCGTCCAGCCAAACAGCGAGTCAGCCCGGCTTCAACTTCGTGCCGAATTTTAGCTCACAATCTCCGTAGCTATTGAGCCTTTTTATATTCAACCTCCTTGGTCGGCTAGCTCTCCCTTCTCTCCTACCGCAGAAGCGATGGTTTCGCTGTGTGGCTCTGACGTCATCTGCGGCTGTATTTCTGTCACGTGTTAAGTCCGCGATTCCCCGGGGAAGAAGGGGGGGCTCCTTCCCCCACCCCCTCCAGAGGTTCGGCATAACTTTTTGGGAAGCACGAGATATTGGCTTACTCAATTTAGCAAAGTTAAGTACAAAATTCTGTAAATTGGAATCAGTTTTTTTCTTTAATATACGCGTTATTAAAATTTGTAGGGGTGCGAGAGCGTGCCTAGGCTAGGGGTGCTAGGTTGGTCACTAGTTCACCCTTTACTAACCCCCGATCAAACCGGTTCTACTTCCCTACCCCCTTCATTCCGACGCACCCTCGCATCTTCGTTTCCCTCTCATTTAAATTACAAAAAATCCGCGGTGTGAAAAAAAAATCCGCCACCCCTCTCCTGCTACGGGGGGGGGGAGGGAATATTATACCGTCCGTTTTATTACGAGACAGCGCGGGGGAAAAAGCTCGGACCTGTGGGAATTTTGTCTTTCTTTTTCTCACCCCCTGGGGGGGGGGTGGGATAGATGTCCGCCGCTGTCGTGTATTAGCTCCTGCTTTGCATTGCGCCCGCATTGCTGCCTTGTGGCGGGTATGTGCTGCGTCTTGGTTGTGTGGCGAGCTATGTGGCGTGTCTTGGTCGTGTGGCGTGTCTTGGTTGTGTGGCGAGCTATGTGGCGTGTCTTGGTCATGTGGCGTGTCTTGGTCATGTGGCGAGCTATGTGGCGTGTCTTGGTCATGTGGCGAGCTATGTGGTGTGTCTTGGTCATGTGGCGAGCTACGTGGTGTGTCTTGGTTGTGTGGCCGGCTATGTGGTGTGTCTTGGTCATGTGGCGAGCTACGTGGTGTGTCTTGGTTGTGTGGCCGGCTATGTGGTGTGTCTTGGTCATGTGGCGAGCTATGTGGTGCGTCTTGGTCATGTGGCGAGCTATGTGGTGTGTCTTGGTCATGTGGCGAGCTATGTGCTGCGTCTTGGTTGGGTGGCGAGCTATGTGGCGTGTCTTGGTCATGTGTCGAGCTATGTGGTGCGTCTTGGTCATGTGGCGAGCTATGTGGTGCATCTTTGTCATATGATGAGCTATGTGGTGCGTCTTTGTTGTGTGGCGAGCTATGTGGTGCGTCTTGGTTGTGTGGCGAGTTATGTGGTGCGTCTTGGTTATGTGGCGAGTTATGTGGTGCGTCTTGGTTATGTGGCGGGCTATGTGCTGCGTCTTGGTTGTGTGGCGAGCTATGTGGTGCGTCTTTGTTGTGTGGCGAGCTATGTGGTGCGTCTTGGTTGTGTGGCGAGTTATGTGGTGCGTCTTGGTTATGTGGCGGGCTTTGTGCTGCGTCTTGGTTGTGTGGCGAGCTATGTGGTGTGTCTTGTTTATGTGGCGGGCTATGTGGTGTGTCTTGTTTATGTGGCGGGCTATGTGGGGTGTCTTGGTTATGTGGCGGGCTATGTGGTGTGTCTTGGTTATGTGGCGGGCTATGTAGTGTATGTTGTGGCATGTTTTAGTTGTGTCGCATGCTATATCGTGTGTGTTGGTTATGTGGCACGATATGTACTGTATCTTATGTAGTGTGGCTTGATTTAGTGGTTATGTTGTGAGCTATGTGGTTGTGTGCTAGTAATGTGGTGACTACTCGCTCACAGGTCGTAGATGCGCCCTCTCACTTGGAACACACCGTGTTCCACAGTTCACTTTATTATAGTAGTTGTGTCAAATCTGAGTGTTATTAGCTACGCCCTTGAAATCTTCAGAATTGTGACGTCATAATTGCGTCACGCCACTGTGGATATACCAAAGATGCCTCGCTGCAACAGCGGCGTGACGCAATCGTGACGTCACAGTTCTGAAAATTCTATTGCTTGTTGCAAACCCTCAAACTTGACACAACTATCTTCTGTAAATGAACTGTGGAGGTCGTAAATGTGTCCTCTCGCTTGGAACACGGCGTGTTCACACTTCGTAGCCAGGATACGGGTGCGGTCACTACTGCTGGTTAACAGGAGTTCTGTGCTCTGGAATCGTTTAGCATCGCACATACTGGCTAGTATAGAGGGAGGAGCGTTTTACCAGGGCTGCCGTGCTTTGGAACAGCTATCCCCTATTAAATTTCTTCTCCGTATTTTTTAGGGGCGTGGCACCGTGGTTATTTTTTCGTCTCGTCGAGATTTGATGTGTGTCTCGAACTAGTACAAGTAGCTACTAGGAGGAGCACCTTCCTCAACTTGACATAGATTTTCCAAGTATATATATATATATATATATATACTGGGAGCGACACCCTCGACGACTTCGGACCCCAACTCCGTAGCTACCTCTGGGGGGCATAGGGTAGGCCTTAGGTTTAGGTAGTTCTGCCCATGCTATTTGTTACGGGGAGCAACGACCCCTGAGAACCCTGTAGATTACATTAGCCAGGCCTTCGGGACGTCTAGCCTTCGTACCCACTTTGCTTCCTTCCGCTTTCATACTCTTACTGATGTTACTTTCCTCTGGTCTTCCTCTTCTTTCCTGACTTGCTATTCCCATACGCATTAATGCTGTGTGAGAATACCCTCATGCATAGGTTCCGCTATTCTACATGCTGCAAGTTTTTTCGTTTTTCTTCTATGAGATCGCCTTTGTTTTTGAGACGAAGGCTTAAGTGACTCAATAGAACAATGATGATGATAGTCTCCGTAGCTCGCACATTGACTCCAGAAGCAAACTGCTTGTCGAACAGTGTACTCAACACGTTCAAAAACCGACGGGCAAGCACTGGGAGCAGCACCCTCCACAATTTCGTGCCAGTCCCCTATGAATCTGTCCGCATCCCGCATAGAAATTTTGTCCGCCCCAGGACGTTCGGGCTCTACGTGATTCCTCAGAGCCAGGCTTCTTCCCATGTGCCGTCAAGTGAACTTGTGCCCCCATATTGCATATAGTGCAACATAAGCTGATGCCCGTGCTTGCGACTAATCTCTCCTCCATTTTCGCGTCTGCGGCCGCCCTGTAGCATTTGTCTTTTGCAATCCAGTAAACTTCGTTCAAGTAGATGCAAAAGACATGGCTACAGGGCGGCTGCCTACGCGAAAATGACAAATTTAGGGGGAGAGACGTGTCGCAAGCACGGGCATCAACATTTGTCGCACTATATGGAATACGGGCATTAGTTGTTGTGGCTCAGGGTTAGAGTGGCGGCATGGTAAAGTAGAGGTTCACAGTTCGAGTCTCTGAATTGACTTTTATGCTCTATTTTATCAAGGCAGTTTAGGCATGGTCGAATTCCTCTACAGCGTTGCCAATTCTATAGGCATTTCTGAGATTTTGTTCGTCCCATCTTAGTCCCGCCTTCTACCTGCAGATAGAGAAATCTCAGAAATATATATCCATAGAATTGGAATCAAACTATACCCAAACGGCCTTGATAAAATGGTCAGAGTATTGCAATTGTTTCATTAAAACCCGAAAGGGGGACGGCTGACCCCCTGTCTACATAATACCAAATGTTTACGGGGCGAAAGACTGTGTGCCTCGTCAGTAGTATAGACCCACTGGCGCGGTGCGCATACTGGCCACCAGGCGTTGCAGCAAACTGCAGTTCCTAAGGCCACTTTGTGCTCCTGTGCGCCTAAGTTGGCTTTATTAAGTCTTAGGGGAGACGGAGGGGGGGTGAGTACCATCCCTGTGGGAGGTAAGGGGGAGGCGACCTGTGGGCTCGCCGCGATATGGGAATTATGAGGGAAAATTGCGAGCGTAAAGCTCCTGACGTGGGAATTTCGAAAGAATTCCCGGGCTGGAATGCCGGGCGCACAGGGAGGGGGGGTGTGCTGGACCTCCAGTTTTTCCTTTCACAATTTTAGGCAGCGAGTGAGTCGGTTGTATTCGCTGTGTTTCTTGTGTGTGCGCCGGAGTTTGGTCCGTGTGTATGCAAAGCTCTAGTCTTTGTGTAGGACCGCGCTGGAGCTTTGCTTAGGTGTACAGGGAGGGGTCCTCCTGTGTTGTGTTAGTGGTTTCGTGTGGAAGGTTCCATGTATGCATTACTGTCGGTGGGTTGATGCTGGCCGGGGGTAATAATTTTATGGGGAGTAAAAATAAGACCAGTGAATTTTGGGGTCCAGAAGCTGGAGTCGGTAACTACTAGGAGTCGGTGAAAATTCGCACGTTTTGCTGAGGAAAAATAGAGTTGGAATCGGCCAGTCTTAGCGAGTCTGCGAGTCGGAAAGTGGGGAAAACATGGGAGTCGGACTTGTGCATCCGACTTCACAGCTCTGGATAAAACCTTCCAATTACAGAGTATGATGACGGTATTCTTTACATACATTATGAAGTATAGGCCTGACGGTCATACTAATAGTAGTAGATTTGATAATAATGTTGTGGATTTACCTACTTGTGATAATGATAATTTACAGTTCAATGACGCCACGTCGTGTTTGTCTCCACAGTATTCTGGTAATTGCCCCCATGAAATATCTCTAGTAACTGTTGCGCAAATGACGTCACACTGCCGTGAACTGCCAGATCATTCGATGTTTATCCATAATGCATTGATAGGTAGCTTCTGTATGTAGCATGGCGTCACGCTTCCGTGGCCGCCATATGCACCTGATGTTTACCTCGCAAATATTTGATATCATCTAAGTGTAGCTTAATGACGTCACACTGTCGTGGCCTCCAAACTCACCCGACCTGTCCCTCCTCCACAGACGGTACGGGCGCTGCTTGCGGACGTGCTGATCCACTCGGTGCAGCTCACCCCCACCCCCGCGCCCCCCTCCTCTGCCCCGACCTCCCTCACCGCTCACGTGCTGCTGGCAGAACCTGAAGTCATCGAGAACTGGACAGGGAAGAACAACCACGTCAATAGAAGTGAGTTCTTTATCCCAATTCTTTTCTTTGCTCTTAATTATCCTTTGTTGGGCTTCGAGTCGCTGTTCTTCTTGTTGGTCAGTTCCTCTGGGGGCAAATGGGCTTTGGGTTCAGGTTGTCCCTAAGGGTAAAGGATCAGCCATGGGTTATAGGTTTTCCCCAAAAGATATAGAATGTGTCATGGGTCAGGCAACCCTCTAGGGTATAGAATGTAATTCAGGTTATCCCTAGGGTTATAGAATGTTCCATTGTTTAGGTTATCCCCTAGGGGTAATAGAATGGGCCGTAGGTCAGTGGTTATCCCCACAGTTGCTTCCTTCCATTTCCGTACTCCAACTGATGGTTTGCTTTATATTTCCTCATCTTTCCCGACTTGTTGTTCCCATGCGTGTTGTTCCTGAGTGGGAACACCCTCGTGTGTCGGTTCCCAGTTTCTGTCCGCATACCGTACTCCTTGTCTTTTCCTTTCTCGGAGCGTTTGCCATGACGGCTCCGACTAACTTACACCTACGATATTTTTCTGCTTTTGATTCCAACTATCCATATTTCCATCCAATCTTCGTGTGCGGGCAGGCCGGGTGTACACTATGCAGTCGCGCGCACAACTTACCAGCGGACGTCGAACTTGCAAGTCGTTCAACTCAAGTACTTTTCGTGAGTATCTTGGCTACCGACTTGTGCCGTGTAATGCAACGACGTGCTAGCTGCTGAACATTCCTCTCGTAAGTTGAGCGTGCGATTGTGTAATGTGGCTTCGGCATTCCGCTTTCAGTATTAGATTAGGAAAATTTATAGTGTATCACTGATACGGTTTCGACGTCTAGAGTTGTCGGTTTTGAGCCTGCATTCCTCACTGGTTAAAAGTTTAGATGCGCTGTCGGACTTGGGATCTATTCTCATGCTACGTAGCTAAAGCCCGCTGCAGACGATGGTCTTTTGTCCTGTGTTTTTAATTCACAGCGTTCGAATGCGTTGCTGTGTCTGAGTAAACAACAAAAAAGTGCTCTACTTTCTAAGACAACATTTGAAAAGACACTGCACTGGCGATACTTGCTGAGCCAGCGGATATGACGGTAAATATTGCACCGAAACTTGAAGTGAAAACACGGGTGAAAAGACTTTCGTCCGCAGCGGGCTTGAGATAACCCACTGCTCCATGTATCGATTCCGAATGAAATTTCTCAGGAATTTACGCAGGTCCGGAATGGTAATGATAACCGAGGTGCCGAAACGATTACCCCTAAATCTTCAGGTGAATGAGTACCCCTTCCCTCCTGTACCCTCAAGTACCTGCTTCCCCAGGGTCCACAGTACTCTGTGCATTTTCTCACGGCCTGTACCTGGTGTAACCATACTTCCCCTGGTACCCGCAGATACCTCCGGGCCGAGGATCCCCAACACGCTGACGTACAAGGGGCACCAGATCACGGTGACCCCGTCCTGTACGGAGAACCTGCTCTGTGTCACCAACCTGCCCTTCACCGTCACCGATGAGCACTTCACCGAGCTTGTCTCCGCCCTGGGGGCCGTCACCTACTGCTTTGTTCTCAGATCAGAGACCACTGGTGAGTACAGGTGGCCTGCTTTGTTCTCAGATCCGAGACCACTGGTGAGTACAGGTGGCCTGCTTTGTTCTCAGATCCGAGACCACTGGTGAGTACAGGTGGCCTGCTTTGTTCTCAGATCCGAGACCACTGGTGAGTACAGGTGGCCTGCTTTTGGTGCTCACCCTGGTGAGTACAAATGACTAGTGCTGCGTGTGGCGCCCTCCACTGGTGAGTAGTACCTAGCAGTGACTAGAGAGAGGCTCAGAGGCCTAGCTACTGCTGGTGGGTGGACGTAACTTGCTTGTAGTGTGGACGTTGCCATGTTATGTTTACTGAACCGCTGGTGAGTAATGTAATTGGTGGCACTAGTAGTGGTGAACTAGTGTAGAACATAGTAGACTAGTGTACATGTACTAGTGTTGTCGTTGATGGTGGGTTAGTAGGTAAGTACAAACTGCCACTCTAACACTGTGAGGTCGACCGGAGCCTTTGACGTCACCAGTGCGGTAGTTGCCACGCCTGTGGGAACCCTACCGACACTGCGGCTGCTGTCGTACCTTTGCTGAAAAGTCCAAAGACCGTATATTGTTTCGATACCGTAGAGACCGTTATGGCTTCGTGGGAACTGTCCCGATACCGTAGAGACCGTTATGGCTTCGTGGGAACCGTCCCGACACAGTAGAGACCGTTATGGCTTCGTGGGAACCGTCCCGATACCGTAGAGACCGTTATGGCTT
>LQNS02278184.1:3954932-3979863 GCA_001587735.2 Parhyale hawaiensis | reverse complement strand
TGTTTCCGCTCTTTACCTTCTGTTTCCGCTCTTTACCTTCTGTTTCCGCTCTTTACCTTCTGTTTCCGCTCTTTACCTTCTCTTTTCCGCTCTTTACCTTTTCTTTTCCGCTCTTTACCTTCTCTTTTCCGCTCTTTACCTTCTCTTTTCCGCTCTTTACCTTCTCTTTTCCGCTCTTTACCTTCTCTTTTCCGCCCTTTACCTTCTGTTTCCGCTCTTTACCTTCTCTTTTCCGCTCTTTACCTTTTCTTTTCCGCTCTTTATCTTTTCTTTTCCGCTCTTTATCTTCTCTTTTTCCGCTCTTTACCTTCTGTTTCCGCTCTTTACCTTCTCTTTACCTTCTCTTTTCCGCTCTTTACTTTCTCTTTTCCGCTCTTTACCTTCGTTTTTTGCTATTCACGTTCTCAACTTTGACGGACAGATCTCTGCTCATCAGTCGATGTGATTTCATATATAAAGCTGCCAAACTTTCCTGTGCTCTCTACTCTTCTCATTAGTTAGGATGCTTAAGATATTTAATAACAGATTTGTTCTAGATCTTTACTCTTCAAAGTTACTCTCTTTACATCATCTACAACTCTGTCCTCATTGAGCTCTTTTCTTACGCTTCACTTGCTCTCATTTACTTTTGGCTAGCTCTCTACTGGCTCCTGCTCTTTAGTGGTTCCTTAATAGCTCTCTTCTTGCTCTTGCTGGCTCTCTTCTTGCTTTTCACGGGCTCTTTTTGCTCTTTACTGACTCTTTTTTCATTTTTGCTGGTCCACACTACATACTCTTCACCAACTCCATCGTTACGTTTTCACTGCTTTCTGTTTAGTCTTTACTAAGTGTGTACCCATTCTCAATTAACTCTTTACTCCGTGTTTTGCTTACTTAGGCTGTTAGGCATCACCTACTCTTTAAAGAGGCTCTTTACCTACACGTTACTTGCTCTTTAGAGAGGCTTCTTACTTACTCTTTACCTGCTCTTTAGAGAGGCTCTTTACCTACTCTTCACCTGCTCTTTTCTGACTCTGACCTTGCTCTCTGTCTGTCTGTCCGTACCCGCGTACCCCACACCCCCTGTACATAGCGCTGGTGTATAACCTCTTCTTTGTCTGTCCCTTCCACCCCCTCTTGCTGCTCACCTGTCAACCTTCCTGTCAACTGTCAACCGATATGCTGTCAACTTTGGCACCTGTCAACCGATATGCTGTCAACTTCTGGCACCTGTCAACCGATATGCTGTCAACTTCTGGCACCTGTCAACCGATATGCTGTCAACTTCTGGCACCTGTCAACCGATATGCTGTCAACTTCTGGCCCCTGGCAACCGATATGCTGTCAACTTCTGGCCACTGGCAACCGATATGCTGTCAACTTCCTGCAACTGTCAACCGACTGCCGTTGCCATCGCGTGGCGACTCATTATAAATGTTGCCACTTGGTACTTCGTACCGGCTGGTACATCTGGCAACACCTGGCAACTGTTGTCCGCTGCTAGCAACGTCTGTCATCTATTTCTACTTCTATAAACTTCTTCCTACGTCTGGCAACTGCTGCCTGCGTCTGGCAACTGCTGCCTGCGTCTGGCAACTGCTGCCTGCGTCTGGCAACTGCTGCCTGCGTCTGGCAACTGCTGCCTGCGTCTGGCAACTGCTGCCTGCGTCTGGTAATTGCTGTCTACTGCTGGTGACATCTATCAATTTCTGGCAATGTATGGCAACTGCTGGCGACATGTGGCAACAACAGCCCTCAGGACTGCTCCCCACCCCTGATGGCGTGGCCCCCAACAAGGACAACGCCAGCAGCAACAAACTCGCTGGGCCGGACCCCCCGCCGGCGACGGCAGCAGTTAACCCCGTCCTGACGGGTCTGCTGGAGACGGTGGGGGGCAGGGACGGGACCGGCCCCGGGGGGGAGGCGGGGGATGACAAGACGGGCAGCGTGGATGCGCTTCTGAGCGACACTGCCAACCTCCAGAGGCTCCTAGGAGTACTTGACACCTCCACTGGGGGGTCCAGCGCCCCCGCCACACCCGCCAACCCTCCCGCATCTAGTACCGTAACCCCCACCGCCCCCAGTAGCCTGGGGAACCCTCTGGGAGCGCACGCTTTGCCCAGTGGGTTCCCGCCTCCCGCTGTCCCTAACGGAATCCCCACACCTGGCGTGACCAACGGTATAACCCCGGGCTACAGCCCCGTGGGGTTGGGTCTCGTCCAGCCTCACTTAGGAGCCTTATCGGGCCTGCCTCCTACCCCAGTTGGGGGCCTGGACATGCTGGGCTTCCCTACCCATCTACAACCCCAAGTCTACTCTCAACAACCCCCCCTACCCCCCCACTCCACCACCATGTCCATGCTGCTCAGCGCCGCCGGGCTGTCTAAACAACAACCTCAGCAGCAGGGGGAGGTTATGCTGCCCACCCAAGCCCTAGAGACCCAATACCTCCTGCCCACCCTCCCCACCTCCCTATATGGCGTGTCTTCGGCCATCCCTCCCACCGCGGGGTCGCTCGCCCCCTCACTCTTCGTGTCAGCGGGTGCCCTCGCGCCCCCCATAACCACCTTAGCGACAGCTGGAGCAGCGTTGCCATCTGCAGAGGCGCTCTCCAGCTCTGCACGCTACCTGACCCCATCCCTGTACTCCATGACCCCCGGCAGGAGCACCACTGTACCGGGTGCAGGGGACACCGGGGAAGGGGGCCCGTGGGGGAGCTACACCACTCCAACCAAAAGGAAAAGCATCGGTGGCCGTATGCTGCCAAGCCCGGAACCCTCCCCAGAGGGAGGCTACATTGGGCAGCACTCACAGGGTATCGGCGGACACTACCAGAGCTCGTACGCCGCCAGGAAGCGCACCAGACGACAGTGAGGGGGTGGGGGCGGGGCTCCGCCAGTGGCTGATTTGGGTGGGGACTCAGCTGGCTCAAGTCTATGGCTGGATTTACCTGTAGGCTTAGTAGCCTAAGGTCTGGGATGGCTAAATCCAAAGGCTTATGCCAAGGTTTATGACCACGTCAGCTCTGCTATAGGCCGTTACAGCCTCTCTTCCTGACTGTGACGGTTACAAAGGGTCTCTAGTGAAATGGCCAGCGACGCGTCCTGATCTAAATCCAGCTCCTGGCACAGCCCGTGCAGCTCTAACTGCTCCTTTGCCAGCTTCGTGCCTAACTCACAGAGTCTAATTGCAACGTAACTTTATTCTGTATGCGTTAGAAACAGTTGTAGGTAGTAGTAGGGTGTTATCGTTTGAGTAACGCTCTCCATTATGCGTTATAGTTGTGGCAGCGTTGTTACACCGTTGCCACTGAGTACCTACTAACTCTATTTTTGCTAAATAGTTGCAGAGATATGGTGAAAGATGTCGCGTAAGATTCTTAGTTTTGTGTGTGTACATAAATACAAGCCTTAGATCAGCAAAGAGTTGATCTTCATCTGGGAAGTGAAATTTCATAAAGCAAAAGCTGTTATCTTGACTTCGAAAAAACCAAGAACAACATAGGAACTGTTGCCATTTTTTGTGTTCTGTTCCCCCCCTTCTTTGCTGATTTACTGTTGCCCTGCGCCTTGGTCCTGTGTGGCAACACCCTCGTGCATGGCTTCCACGTATGTATTAACATAGTGTATGTCCCTTGTTTCTTGCTCTGCTAGACCGCCTTTGTAGCGGCAACGGAGGCTCTTAATTTGTTTAGGCCTAAATGTCTTCTATTACTTAATCATGATTTCGGCAGAATCTCATTTGCGTTTCCGTTAAATGCATTAGCTACTTTCTTGTTGAACAAATTAGATTAGAAATCACTGGTAGGAAAGGGGGGGGGGTGCTGCGACCTGTGGGGGCTTATGGAAAATTTCTGTAATTAATAACTTGAGTATTGCTGTTCAAACAGAAGCTGATTAGTATTTGTTGCTAGAATTACTATATGGCTATGTGGAACCCAGCGGCTTAAGACCGAACCCGCAAAAGTTCTACTGGCAGAGCTGTTGCGGTGGAGTTAGATATCCGTCTCGTCTCCTTCAGTTCTTGCTTTACTAGGTACTGTACCGTGTTCCACGTTTTTTTCCTGGACGGGCTATTTTTTTTTTTTTGAAAGTTGCTCTTGCGCTCGATTAGTTTTTGTTGTTATCATAAATCCGGAGACACACTATACTGGCGCATGCACAACTTCGGTGCAGACATTCTGCTTGCACGTCTTCCCGATGCACAGGGAAAGTGGGTAGCAAAGATACCTCGGAAAAGTACTTAAGTTGAGCGGCGCGCGGGCTGAATGTCTGCTTACAAGTTGAGCGTGCGCTTGTAATAGCGTGGCTCCGGCATAAGCTGTAGTTTTAGTTGCGGTTGAGCTGGTCTAGCGTGGCTCGGCTAGTTACAAGTCACAGCTGAGTTGAACTTATAAGTCTTAACCTTCGTGTACTTTAGTTTACTAGAAACACTTGGACTGTGCGGCGTTACAACTAAGTTATCTTTTTACAGTTACTGTTAAGAAACTAATACTAGTTTTAGTTAAGTAAATTATATGCACAAGCTTTTAATGGCGGTAACTGCTTACTTTGTTGCTTCTTGGTTCTTTTTTTTTTTTGCTCTGAGAACACATGCATGTAGGTGGAAGTTGTTGAATTTTGTTCATCCATAAAATGTTATGACGAGCAGGCCTCATCAGCTGTCCTAGCTTAACGTAGGCCATCGGGACAACTTTGCTAGCTACCATTTTCTACTTCTACTGACCGCTCTTATTGTGTTCTTACTCTGCTTTCCCGATATGTCTTCCCATGCGCCGTGATCCTTACTGGCGGTCCCAGTTCTCCGTGACGTATCACGTGTCTCTTCTCTGTTTCTCCGTTTAAAGTCCTACCTTTTTAAGTTTTCTAACCTAACCATGTTGGCATTGCCCCAGCCCATTGGCTGACGTTAGGTCTTCAAGCTACCGTTTTGTTTTCGCCGTACTGCTGCTGATAATATTTTTTCTTACTCCTCTGCTGCTCTCCCAAACCGCTGTTACCATCTATAGGTTTGTTGTGCTCCACCAACGAGCTACGTATTCCTTTCTCTTTCTTCTTCTCTTCAGTTCGTAGCGAGCGCTGTGGGTAGGCCTATCGTTATAGTAGAACAGTACCGGTACTCCTGCTGGGGATCTCTCTTGCTACTCTTCCTCTGCTTTCTCGGTGGGCCGTTCCCACGCGTGGGTGTCTCCTACGTTCCCACGCGTGGGTGTCTCCTACGTTCCCACGTGTGGGTGTCTCTTACGTTCCCACGTGTGGGTGTCTCCTACGTTCCCACGCGTGGGTGTCTCCTACGTTCCCACGTGTGGGTGTCTCCTCCGTTCCCACGCGTTGGTGTCTCCTACGTTCCCACGCGTGGGTGTCTCCTACGTTCCCACGCGTGGGTGTCTCCTACGTTCCCACGCGTGGGTGTCTCCTACGTTCCCACGCGTGGGTTGCTCCTACCTTCCCACGCGTGGGTGTCTCCTACGTTCCCACGCGTGGCTGTCTTCTACGTTCCCACGCGTGGCTGTCTCCTACGTTCCCACGCGTGGGTTGCTCCTACGTTCCCACGCGTGGATTGCTCCTACCTTCCCACGCGTGGGTTGCTCCTACCTTCCCACGCGTGGGTGTCTCCTACGTTCCCACGCGTGGGTGTCTCCTAGGTTCCCACGCGTGGGTTGCTCCTACCTTCCCACGCGTGGGTTGCTCCTACCTTCCCACGCGTGGCTGTCTCCTACGTTCCCACGCGTGGGTGTCTTCTACGTTCCCAAGGGTGGATGTCTCCTACTCAACAGAATTTGTGATTATATTGGAATAAATGTAAACAGGAACTTTCTGATACTCGGATGTACTTCGAAACTTGTTAACTTTGAAAATACTTACTGAGTGAGCTATAACGTTCTCCTGTGCTAGTGTGCTATAACGTTCTCCTGTGCTCGTTTAACTCGGGAGTGCGGAGCGTTGGGGACCTGTAGCAGCGTTATAGTTGTCTCCAAAATACTTTGATGAGGATTCAATCGCTGCGTCTTACTTCTGTAACTTTTAAGCGTGTGTGTGTGTGGAACATTGGAAGCCGTCACAGGGCTATGCTTGGCTTCGGAAATATGTCAAAAGTTCTAACTTTGATCACACTGAGTTATAAAGTATTTGAAGAGCGTTAGAAACTGTGGCGTTATTTTTGTTTTCAGATATATTTAGAAAATGTAACTTCTACACAGCTACGTTATGCTACTGTAACGTTATTGTGTGGAGCGTTGGAAGCTGTAACAGCGTTATAGTTGTGAGAGTTTTGTAGTTGTTACATGACTGTAGAGCGTTGGAAACTGTAACAGCATTGTAGTACATAGCGCTGGGTGTTGCACAACCCCAAGTTTTGCTAACTCCAAGCACAGCGACGGGTGTTGGAACTCTAATTAAGTTTACTTGTGGCATTTTGATGTTAGTAGGAGTGACTGGGGAGTAGGGGTGTTTAAAGGACACGAGGACACACGTAGCTAACTCTTCAGGAAGGAATCCGAAAGTCTTCTTTTCTTCGAGAAGGAATTTTTTTTTGTCGTTTTTGAAGGAATGATGTCGCGTTTGTGGGCCCGTTTTCCGTACAGTGCAGTAGTTGTTGTAATTATTGATTTTACTTTGTCAAGTATTGAAGGCGCGGTAGATTCGCATGCATTCACTGCTGAAATATCTTTACCATCACTGGTGCAAATGTTCACGGTAACTAGTGCAAATGTTCACGGTAACTGGTGCAAATGTTCACGGTAACTGGTGCAAATGTTCACTATGAACGGTGCCAGTTTTCACGATCGTCGCTGTAAATGTTCGCGATTGCCTTTGCAAATGGTGATGATCGCCGATGAAAATGTTCATAATCACTGGTGCAAATATTTACGATCACTGATTCAAAGGTTCATTATGAGTGCGGTTGTTTACAATCATGGGTGCAAATCTTCACGATCACAGGTACAAATGTTAGAGGTCATCGGTGCAAATGTTCACGATCACCGATGCAAATGTTCATGTTCACTGGTGCAAATGTTCACGATCACTGGTACAAATGTTCACGTTCACTGGTGTAAATGTTTTCGGTCACCAGTGCAGATGTTCACTTTCACTGGTGAAAATGTTCGCGATCATTGGTGCAAATGATCGCCATCAATTCTCCACGTGTGTATCTGCGGCAAAAGTTTCGCTGCAAGTAGAATGTGTCTGCATATCTACAGTTTCGTAATTCAACTCGAGAACGCGAGCTATATCTTCCTATCATAGGTGGGGCGTAGTTGCGGTACAGTTATAAGGTTAGTCTAGTAGTACTGAACAAGGAAATTTGATCTTTCTTTATGCGGAGTGTTGAATTAATGTGTTCTGTTTGAGGTTATTAAATATTTAGTCTATGTGTCATGACGGGGCATTGCTACATACTTTTAATGTATTTACATATTTTATGTAAGCCTGATGCTGGGTCTTGGTTGGGGCACGATCCCATTGGCCTCTTCTTTTTAGTTTCGAACTCATGCTGACCGTCTTCATCTAATGTTGCTTTCGCTTCTTCGTCTCTTAGAGATGCTTTACGCCTTTGTGTCAGTAGTAGCTCACTGACCCCTTCCATACGGATAGAACAAGAGCTCGTATGAGTTCAAGTTTGACATGTGAGTGTTGCGGTGTCTGCTGTTGCCGAGGTTTTATAGCTTAGATCGCTATTATTAAATGAGAAATAGTGGAAACACACAAATGTAGCGATAGGTAATCATGCAAGCCATTGTAAGCATATTTCCGCTGTAGTCACTCCAAACGAAACATTCCGTTGGAAAAAGGGCGTCAATTTACCTCTGAAACCGCACGCAAGGTAGTAGTGGGTAAAGCACCGAGATACGACTTTTTGAGGGTAGGATCCCCTCGCGCCGCCGGGTCATTGCGCCGCCCCTTCCGGTTTCCCAGGCCCCGCCCACTCCGGTTAGCGCCCCCCCTGACCCCCGCTAAACCGGTAGTGCATTGGCCGTTACAAACCGGAAGCTCGCGCGCGAGGGTAGCCGCGAGGNGCCCACTCCGGTTAGCGCCCCCCCCTGACCCCCGCTAAACCGGTAGTGCATTGGCCGTTACAAACCGGAAGCTCGCGCGCGAGGGTAGCCGCGAGGGTAGGTTACCCTCAAAAAGTCGTATCTCGGTGCTTTACCCACTACTCAAGGTATAGTTTCCGTAGCCCTCAGGGGTATATTCTGGCGGGCCCTTTCCCTTCCACAATATATCTGGGCCTCACGACCCCTAGGTTCCCTAGTGCCTTCTCCGGAGGGGATGTTGCAACTTGCTGCAGTTCCTGCTGACGAGGTTAGTTTTGTTCCTCTGCCCATCGAGGTGGCCGACCTATCCCCGCTAGACTTCTACCTTCTTGTATTTCGTTTCCTTCCCCTGTGCGGCGTAGCTGAGCGTAAGCGTTCAGCCGCGCCCGGGGGTTGGAGATGCTCAACTTGCGCCTTTTTCCTGTCAGTAGCGCACTCTGGTGAGACTCTGGATGGCCGTCTTTTCGGCTCTGTTTTTAGTAACTGTTAAATTTTCGCGCCCTAGTCGGCGCACGAGCCTGTGGTTAAACACAGGAATAGTTCGGCGCGATATAGGCAGCGTGCCACTGAAGCGCTAGTAAAACCTACTACTGCTACTATAGTTTCCGTAGCAAAATGACGTCACTCCTCCACCGGCATAACAGATGAACTATACTAGGGGATGTAACTCACTATGGGTGGCCTTTTATCCCTGATGAAATCGAATCAAATTAATAGCCTTCCCCGAGAATGGGTATTGTCGTCAAATCGTCGAGTAATCAAAACAAGGTAGCAGGCCTATACACACGCTAGTCAAAGGAACGAGCTTCGTTGCCTCCGCGTCTAAGTGTGTTGATGTGTCCATTTAAATAGGATGAAAGTGCAAAGAATGCGCATAAGGATTTTCCCTGAGTGGGAAGAGACCTGAAACTTAACTGGCGGCTAACATTTTTACACCTTTTTTTGCTGAACTGACTGCCGTGTTTATGACTGAACGAAACGTTTGGATGGTTGGCAGAGGGGGGAAATTGGTTCTTTTGACTAGCGTGTGTACCCGCCATAAGACGCCGTGCTATGCCTTATTCGTATCTAGCTAGCTGCTGCATATTCTACTTGAACAAATCTATGTGCATATCTCCCTATGTTGTTTTTACTTTCTCGCATAGAAGTTCGTACCTACCAGATGAAAGTTATTTTTTGGTTGGCAACTAAGTTTTTGTCGCTCTTTAAAAAATTCGTTACGAAAGACTTGTCAGTGTTATATATTTCTTCTGTTTTGCGATGCTGTCTTCATTTCGAGTATATGTACGTATGTCTCCTGCATTTACAGACCATTATTTTGGCCAGTGCCATAGAAACCCGCGCAGTTGTGCTGCAGTAATACACGGAAAGTTAAGTTTTACTGACCCAGTCTGCTGGTCACTACATATTAGGTAACCCGCAGTAGTCGCACCACAGTTCATTTACAGAAGACAGTTGTGTCAGATTGGAGTGTAATCGCTACGCCCCTAAATTTCCAGAACTGTGACGTCACAATTGCATCACGCCACTGTTGCAGCGAGGAATCGTTGATACTTCCACAGTGGCGTGACGTAATTTTGACGTCACAATTCTGAAGATCTCACTGGGAAGCACTTACACTCCGACCAGACATGGCTAACTATAGTAAGTGAACTGTGGTCTGACCATCAGGCTTATATCCAGAGAGCTATTGGGGCTGTTGCCACGAGTGCCGACAGATGATGCTG
Organism: Parhyale hawaiensis; assembly: GCA_001587735.2. Lineage (NCBI taxonomy): Eukaryota > Metazoa > Arthropoda > Malacostraca > Amphipoda > Hyalidae > Parhyale > Parhyale hawaiensis. The sequence goes on along the minus strand of LQNS02278184.1, from coordinate 3,970,122 downwards.
TGAATTGTGTCTATGTTTCTGAATTTTCCCCATTTCAGGAATTTTCTCCGTTTCAGGAGTTCTACTGTGGCGATTTCAGTGGAAAGTATTCCATGGTTCGGTGGATGTTTAAACCTCTTTTGAGATAGAATTTAATCGCTAATGAGATGGTGCGACTGAAAAAGCGTTCCAATATTCCACCAGTTGTGATGGACTGATTCAATTCGAATTTGTTTTGGAAAAAAAAATTGTACAGGTTTGAACCAACCGGAAGAGATTGCGTCTAGGAATTATCACTCCGATGCCAAACTTACTGAGTCAACATAGGCCGTATGTTGAGCATTACTGGGTCAACATAAACCATTTGTTGTGCATTACTGGGTCAACGTGGCCCCTATGTCGTGCATCGCTTAACATCTGTTGTACTCCGCCGTCAAGAATGACGGTGAAGGAATTGCACGGCCAGCTCACAACGGTCATGCCCATGGCTGCATGGCACCCGCCTGCCTGGTCTTCCATTCCATTCCAAATAGCAGAGACTAGCGCCGCCAATTCCACTTTGGCAGAGCAGTACAGGCAGTTCTGTCGCTCTCTCTAAACATGCCGCCGAACTATGTACCGCCTTCAAACTGGTGCTACAAATTTCGGAAATGAATGCCCCGTACCCCAGGCGTATCCAAGATACCGTTAAACGTGCTGTAGTAAGCGCCTCTGACACGCGCAAATGACTTGGCGTGACAGAATACAGACAAACAAGTAAACAAAGACTAAAGATAGATACGGTACCTACTTACTAATGTTAAATGGTGCTACGTCGGGCAGTGTTAAAGCGTTACTGTTTCACTGACGTTGCAGTTTACTGTAGATTTGAGTAATAGAAATTGTGCGTGTGGAAGATGATTGTGTGTTTGAGTTGTGTAGCGACTGTTTTGTACTGTTTGTCTCGAGTATCTAACTGTCGTGCAGTCTTCTACAGCTGTTGCTATCATTTGGCAGCTGTAGAAGCCATTCAACAGCTGTACAATCGTTTAACGGTTCTAGAAATATTTTGCCTGCTGTCAAAATCAACTAACAGCTGTATATATCATTTGTAAGTTACAACTGTCGTAATAGTGTGATGCTGTAACTGTCATATGGCAGCTGTACATATCATTTGACTGCTGCAACTATCACGTGGCAGCTGTACATATCATTTGACAGCAGGAAATATCTGACAGCTGCAATTATTTCTTGGCAGACGTAAATATTTTACAGCTATGAATATCATCTAACGGCTACAGCTATCACATGGCAGCTGTAGAATCATTTGCCAGCTGAAAAAGCGTTCAACAGCTCTAGAAATTTCTAGCTGTAAAATTAATTCACTCGATGTGGAAATATGAAATTCGTTTTGACAGCTGTACAGATAGTCTTAACAGCTGTATAAATATCACTTTGCTTCTGTAGAAATCATTTAACATCAATTTGAATATTTTTTGTTATTTGGCAGCTGTAGATATTATTTTGTAGTGTTAAATACTAGTCTGCAGCCGTAAATATGCCTGAGCAGCTGTAAGCATTCAATAGGCAGTGATTTTCCCTGGACAGCTGCACACTGCAGCTGTAACTCGACCAATAGCTGTAAAGATAGTCTTCCAGTCTCCCCCTCACGTGTCTTGTTCGCCCTTATCTGTGTCTCGTGTCCTGACATGTTCTTGACGTGTTGCCAACATGTTCTCCACGTGCCCTAACACGTTGCGAACGTGCAGCTCTACTGCAGAGGCCCTAGCTCATTCTTCAAAGAGTTCGTAGAACGTTCTCTCTTTTTTGTTTTGTTTGTTTTTATACTTGTTCGGCTTCTTAAAAATTTTTGACTTAATGGTCTAGTATAACTTTACCGTTCTTATTATAGCCGATTATTTCGTTACCAGCTGCTCTGCCGGGGCTTAGCAGATGTTCGGAACGCGCCTCCCCTCCTCCCCCCCCCCCCAGGGAGCATAGGAAGGGCCATATGGTTAGGTTAGTTCAGGTTCGCCCATCGTATGTTATGGGGAGCAGCGCCCGCAGGGGGACCCTGTTGGTTACCCTAGCCATTAGCTGTAGGACTTCGGGACGTCTGTCTTTTGTGCCCACTTTGCTTCCTTCCGACTTCATACTCCTTCTGGTATTACTTTCGTCAGTTCTTCCTCTTCTTTCCCGACTTGCTGTTCCCATGCGCGTTGATCCTGTGTGGGAACACCTCCGTGCATGGGTTCCACGTCTCTGTTAACATACTATATGTCTTTTCCTTTTCCTGTCGTAGAATATCTTGGTAGCTACTTATTAAGGTAGGCTTAAACTACTACTACGTACTACTTCTCCTATGTTGGGGTCGCAGTGTATGTGCGCCACTGGAAGGGCGTCATATTTTAGCGCTATTATGACTAGAGTTTCGCGGTACTTCGCAGCACAACCCCAAACGACAACACTCTAATATGCACTGGGGCCTCATTCCTAACAGACATCGCCCCCTCCTCTTCCAAGGGCCGCGATGACCGGGCATACACCGCACTGTCAGCCGTACGACTCTCATTCTCGTATTCCTATAACCAATCGGAGATTTATAAGCGTTTGTCGGCTGCCTATGAGTAAATAGCGACATCGGATAAATGCCTATAAATAAATAGCGGATAAATGCCTATAAATAAATAGCGGATAAATGCCTATAAATAGCGGTTAAACGCCTATAAATCTCCGATTGGGTTATAACGGCCTCTGGTATACGACTATCTCTCGCCGATGCAGAAAGCTGTGCCGGCCCATGACTGACCAACTGGAGTTGAATAGTCTTCTATGGTATTTTTTATATTGACCTCTCGCGCGACGTCTCGTCTTATCGACGTATGGTAACGGAGCTGCTTTTCTCTCTAGTTGCCGCAGTCGATGTGTGACTAGAAACGAAATTTTAAAATGATTTAAATGCAACTATGTACAGTAGCCTATAACTATATTTATACAGGTTGACAGGCTGCGTTAAAAACACTATTTACCCTTTATGGGGCCGGTGATCATGCGTGGTAACTATATACCGTAAAGCTATTCAAACGGTAAAGAGCTAGGTGGTTAGCTGTTTTTTTCTTGTCAAGTAGTAATGTGTCTTCGAGTTTTTATGTTGTCTTTTTAGTTCAATAGTTTGACTGTCATCTTAGTTTGATTCTATGCCTTTTAAAATTATTTTTAAATCTTCTGTATTAGTACATACTGGATGCGAGTTAATAGTTGATGTTGTCAGCATGTTACACGGTTAGAGGCAGATGCTGTGAATGTCACGTCACCTATTCGGCCTCCGTTCTAGCTACCGTCTGCGTTCAGATGTGTTCAGGTTTATTGTGCCTCGTCCCTTTTCTTCTTTTGTTTCTTACTAAGCGGGCGGTGTTTTCTCTTCTGTTTCTACTCGTCTTAATCCGCTCCCAGGGTGGGTGTTGCATGTATTGTTGCCTATGGTCGCTACTGACCGTCATAGAATCGAAATTAGTGGGAATATCCCAGTGTAATAATAGTGATGAAAATTATAATAATTAAAGCACTCTGAGAGCGCATACTTTCGCCAAGCAAGGCAACGGTTCTGAAACCATGATTTTCTTTGTATCAACACCAAAATCTGGTCATTTGTGCCTTTTGACAGTACTAACAGCTTCTGTAATTTTATTGGGGAAACGTTCATAACTTTCTGAGTTATCTTGGTGACAGACACGACAAAAACATAGGGTAACCTCCTTGACGAGATAATAATGAACTACTCCTTTATGTAACTGACCCATGTAGAATAATGAACGATTTTTATAAAGTTAAAATGCCTAACTGGTTCGTAAAGATATCCACTGTTTTTTTGTGTAAAAATAACTCTCCCGATACAACAGGTTTCTTTGCTAGTTGAAGACCAGCACCGAAAAAAAAATGACGGAGAAAAATATGGCAAATTTCGCACGAAAATAATTTTTTTTATATAACTGGCAGTAGACAGACCGACGGGTCCATATAACTGGCAGTAGACTGACCGACGGATCCATTCCGAGAGACACCGGAACTTACGCCCCGGCCCTCTATGAGCTGTCACCGTCGCGCCTGTATACAATCATTCGTAGGAGACGTCGACTTAGATTACCTATGAAAAAAGTGAGCGACTTCTTTTGTATTATTCCTACTTTCACTGACAATCTTCATTGTTTCTTTCCTCTTCTTCCTAACTTGCTTCCATGCGCAGGTGTCGTGCGTTCTTGAATCCCTCGTTGTGCCTCTTCTTTTCCATTGTGGCGTCCGGAACCGACGGTTTGCTGTAGTTTGTGGGAATTCGATGTACGAGCAGCAGTTTGAGCCAGGAGCTCCTGAGATGTTTTGCAAACGAAGAATAATTGAGTATTTGCGAGGATAAAGTAGCAGCAGAAACAGAAAAAGATGCCGTGGCGTTATTGCGAGGATTCGGAAACTAAAAAAAGAAAAATCATTTCCGATTACAGATTTCTTTTACAGTGTTGATACAAGTTTAATTGATAAGAGGGAACAGATTTATTAAAAGCCTATAATGTAGGTAGTATATGTACTGTACAGTATGAAACTGATGACTATTTTACGTAGGTAAGTAGGTAGTAGATATGTACTAGTAGATCAGTTTCTACGAAACTACACCATTATAGTTATTAGACGACTGACCAAGCTTATCTACTTAAATACTTTGCTGTTGTTTGGTGGCGTGTTTGTTTGTTGGTCTATCGGCTGGTGTTGCGTTTAGCGCCTGCGTTGGTGGTTGGAGCGTTACACTTGGTGTTGTATTATATAATGGAGTTTTATAACACGCGCTGCGTTGGTAACCTATGTACTTCCAAAAAACTATATAGCGTATTTGTCGTACCTAGTTAATTTCTGAAGTGCATTTATGCAAGGGTTAAAGTCTTGCAATCGCGGTTTTTCTTTTAAGATCTCATCAGGAATTTCATGTTTGGAGAATATTATAACCAGTAACCTTAGTAATAACAACAATGGTAATATTTATAGTTACTAAAAAAAATACATCCGCATTCAATCCTTATCATAACCTGTGCCGAAAGTAACTCCTATTTTGCTGCCTCACCTTGTCAAACTACAATTATTATAATAATAATAATTATAATGGCATTAATAGTATACTACACTGGCGTCGATCCTACCCTACGAGAATTCTCAGTCGCCTCCATAGCAAACAACGGGAAACAGGTCGTGCATCGGGCCGCCGTGTATTGTGCTAGGGCAGCTTATTGTCAACTGTGCCGAAAAGAACTCATCCTACGCACAATTTATCATCACTGAAGAAGTATGTAACAATATATCAAAAAGTATACAGAACAGTTGCCTCGCTGGTCTTCGCATTAAAAAAACAGTTTCCTAGTTGTATATCGACTGCCTTTCCCCTGACGTATCGTATATATATATATATATAAATATACCCGACTGTGTATAAGGGCCCTTTGGAGCATATATCATGTTGATGTGTCAGCTGTTGCATATATATAGACCTGCATATTTATACGTACATATATTAGCGTATGTCGTGTGCTATAGTAAAGGTATAGAAGCCGTTGCTGCTGTACGCGTGGCTGAAGGATCGCTAAGAGTTTTGCGTTACAGTTTGGGTGATGTCCAGTGGCGGGCAGAGCTCGGGATATGCCGGGGGCCAATTCTTTTTTTTTTTTTTTTGTCTCCCCGGGACCATCGCTTCGTATGTTTGGGTCCAAGACTCGGCGGCTTACCGCGCCCTGTCTGGCTTTTTCCAAGTAGGAGCTCGATAGAGCGACGGTGCTCGTGTAGATAAATAACGGGCTGATATGAATAGAGTTAGAGGCCATGTACTGAGAAATGTGTGAATGGGAGACAGATAAAGTATGTGAACACAAATGAAAATCTGAATATGTTTCAGTCAGTTCGAGTATAAGGATAAGGATGTTGTTTTGAATGCGTAACTGCATATGTGAAAAAGGATTGATTTTATTCGATTGAAATATAAAAACCTCAACGTTTTCTTGAGTCACTGATGGAAAATCGAATTCTCCTAAGTTTATTTGGATTTTGACACGAGGAAGATATTTTGCTGCCGTAAACACAAATTCACTTTTCTCAGACTCACGGCACGTCAGTGGCTAAATTGAACGCGAAATCTAATCTATTGACTAATGCACTTTGAGTATTCGAATATAAATATAATTTTATCGATTGAGACAAGTTACACCAGGCGCTTCAGTGAGATTTGGCAACGCTGCTTTGCGTTCTTAGCCACGCCCACCGGACTCCTTACGCTGGTCTGACTATAGCTATTTGACTAATCCTTCCTGAATTGCGTGTTATTGTGCCTGTTCCTGCTGGATCTTCTTAGAGCATCTTATCGTCCCTATCGAAGTTTCGGGCTGTAATTGCAGTTTTAGCTTTTGCGGTCGCCCTCACTTTTGATTGGAATGTAAGATATGGAAGACGGCTCTTCCTTTCTAGAAGTGATGATGAGAATTTTGCATATCTCTGTTGGAACATCTGAGTAGCGGCCGCGGGAGGTTACACAAACTGGAATAATGCTTAGCTATGTTGATTTCTTCCCCAAAATGATGCCTGTTACATTGGGATGTGTCACCCCCCCCCCCAACAAAAAAAAACCCTCCTCTGCACGCCACTGAGCACCATGGTAGAACTAAAGGAGGTCCTTTCAAAAAAGTGTCTTCAGCTCTGTACCGTCAGTGTGATGTCACGAGCAGTTACGCCGGGCTGAGCCAATAGCAGCGCTTGAGTGCCGGGCGTGATTATGAAGCATGGGGTGTGTTTCCAATCAAGGCCGTCGCTTGCGCTGCTGGGCAGTGACGTCATGAGCGCCACGAGAATGAAGCTCTGCGATTGGTTGACGCAGCGGGTAATTTTTCCGTTAGAAATGACAGTACTTCCTTTAGCCATACCATGGTCGACACCTTATGTAACGTTAGACATGCGCGCGTTACAGCGTGTGAGAAAGACAGGACGTCGCGTTATATCCTCTGTTTATCCAACTAAGTGCCTATAACGAAGCGTTATATAGCGACGATGAGTGTTGTAAACTACTGCGCTGTCCCTCTGCATCAGTTGTGGTATCGGCGCTTCCTTCCGTTTTGCTCCTGCTGATGATTCTTTCTGTCGCCCCTCCTCTTCTTTCCCGGTTTACTGTTGCCGTGCGTGGGGGTCTTCGGTTTGCTTAACGTACTACTCGTCCCTTCCAGTTTTCTCTTATGAAACACCTTGAGGTGTCCAACCATAAACTTAAACGTAGGTAGCTACTAAGTAAGACTGTAGGGTGGAATTGTGTAAAGGGGACCAGTGTTATGAAAGGTGTGGGCCGAGCTATTGAAAGCTACAGTGTTGTTTCTGCGTTTGAAAGTTATACTTGATGAGAAATTTCTGTGCAGAATACGAGTGTTGTGCTTGCATGCTATTGTTCCCGAGTTCGTCTCTCCACTAGGCAAGTGTACTTTTGCGGCTTTAGCTTTATTGGCGTTCAAGCTCCATTGCGCGGGTACTTACCCTAACCGCATGTGGAAATATTCGGGGGGTCGCAGTCGTCGCATGAGCCTTCCGCCTCTGACGCCATAACACTGGCACTTTTCGACTGTAGCCGAGCTCTATTGGGACCCAGCGGGCATTTGTCTGCAGCACGAACCACTGCATAATAATAATCTTGATCAATTTCTCACAGAAACAATACAAAATTGAAATGTTACGTGGTACATAAGATAACGTATCTTATTTCTAGGTTACAGACAAAGGACATCTCGCAGTGGTCTTACATTCTAGACATCATTACGCCCCATTGCTTGGCCTCCGTCAGGCAACAGTGTGCGCTGCCATTGTAGATACATATTAGATCGTTTGTAGCCAGGGTCATTACGGATAACTTTTATTGCTTGTGGATGTCCCAGTTGATAATATCTTCAAGTTGACTACTCTTTTTACTCTGAAAGATGAAATTGAATTGTAAGATATATACTTAGGAAATCTTTGAAGATGGTAAAGATGGAATATTGCTTGCGCGTCAGCAGTGGGTGACAGTGTTTAATGAATCAAGCAGCTATATGGTACAGTATGTAGTAGTAGTACTGCGTATTTGAACTGTACTACACGTGTCTTACGTTAACCTGATACATCTTTTCCTACTTTTTCCTTTTTTCTGCTCTAAACTGTGTTGTAATATCGTGCTAGGCTGTACAATGTATGCGTTGCGTTCCACTGTAGGGTACGTCGTCTGAACCGTATCTCCCGCTTGTTGATACATCTCCCAAAGGACTTCGTCTCTTTATTAATGCGACAAGCCCGCATTGCATGTTAGTATCTACGCCGTGACAAAAAAAGAAACGTGATTCTATTATTGCCTTGTTGCAAAGGAGTGACATGCTTTAAAAGAAAATTTTGCTGATTAGCTACTTGCTGTCGGTAGCATGGTTACGTCGCCTTAGGGATCTTCAATTGAGTTTTCAAAACAAACCCTTGTGTAATTTCTGGGTCTTGGTAACCGTTAACTGGTCTCATCGTTGGTTCTGTTTGTATCTTTGTCGGTCTGTCTTCATTTGTGGTAACGCGCCTTGAGAAACACTAAGTCCCTAGTGCTTATTTTTATTGCAGTTACTGTTGTATTTTTTTTGTGGCTATGTCCTTGGTAAATATATCGTCTACACACCTGTATGCTTTCGTTGATTACCTGAGATGGGTTGTATTGTTTAATTTAGACTAGTAGTAATTACATTGCTGAATGTTCTAGTTCCGTACGAGGTGGATGTGAGCGCCTTTTTTTGTCACAAGCGTCTGTAAAGGGCCAAGAGGTATGCGTAGTAAGTTGGTGTGGGAACACCCTCGTGCATCGGTTCCCTGTTTCGCCTGACGCACAGCGTGTCTCTTCATTCTCACGATGCGGTAAAGCCTTCTTCACTGGTGCTTCGTGCTAAAAAATTATGAAAATGATGCAGTATTTAGCTTTTTACCTTTTCTGGGGATAATAAGCCTTTTTACCCCTTCCGGAGGGATCTTTCGGCGGACCCTCTTAGAATATCCATGGGCCCCTCACGCCCTCCCATTGGGCAACTTGAGTGAGTTTCCGCAGGGGTCGTTACATCTGCCCGCAATTCCTGCTAATAAGATTCGGTAGGTGAGTTTTTTTTATTTTCCCCTTGCTCTGCGCCATGTTTTCCCGCCAGTAGTAGTGCGCCGGCCAAGCTTGAGATTTCTGGAACTCGTGCGAGGTCGCTTCCACTGCGATACTTGGCGAGAAAATAATATCCGCGGAGCGTTCGGTGCGCAATAGGCGTAGCCGCTGCAATGCAAGTGCTCCCATCCTACTATTAACTTCTACTGCTACACCTTCATCACCCGCGAACGAAGTGAAAGAGCTGACAGTGCTTTTGTTCTGTAGGTATCGAGATATATATACAGTATATATATATATATTGGTAGCCTATAGCTTTCCTCGCAAAACTGCTAGAAGGAATTAAGCTATCATCACAATCTCTAGCAGGTTGGTTGACCTAAATGCGAAAAAATGCAAAAACTTTTTCGCATTTTCAGCCCCCCTCCGTCGGAGGTGATGGTCCTACGCCACGATGCTTGCTAGTTTATCACTTAGATTGAGATAGAGGTGCCCACCAATGTCTTGCTGTTCCCATGCGCGTTGATCCTGTGTGGCAACACCTTCGTGCAGGGGTTCCCCATTTCTATCGGCATACTATATGTCTCTTGCTCTTTCCTTTGTGATAGCGTTCTGCTCGGAAACGGAGGCTTAAACTTTCTGACTCGAAGAAGGTGCCCAGCAATTGCTACTTATTCTGTTAGTCTGTCAACCTTATATATCTCAAACTCCCTACTTAAACTATTTCATACGACTTCTATGCTATAGGTGCCTCGTATATACCGATGGTGACTCGTAGCATAATCCTTTTATAATGCTGCTATGTTGTGGGCGACCGGTGTTGCCGAGCATACTGGATAATGGTGCCGCTACGTTGTAAGTTATGAAAAAGTGTTGTAAAAATCATTATTAAATAGTAAAATACGATACATGAGAGTATAACGGGATTTCGGGGAGCTCCCTCGTTCATGGGTTCCACGTTTCTCCCGACGTACCTACCACACGCCCCTACTCTCTTCCCCTCGTGTAACACAAATATATAATGGTGATAATCATAATACTAATTATTATGTACTTCCTGTGTTAAAATAGAGAGGAACGTAATATACTCAGCGGTAACCTACTTGGCCACTCTCATCTACCAAATACGTCCTTCTGCTGAATGATGAAACCTCCTCGGTAAATTTTTCCTAATCAATGTACCGACCTCAAGCAAGATCAAACTGTTCATGGTAAAGCATAGAAATCTTTTATTAGCGAGAAGCACACATTGGTCGATAACAAGTTGATGGTGATAAATTGTAGGTCGTTTTGGTGCGCAAACGTTCACCGACTGTCCTCCATCTTTGACGCGTAGCTAGCTGGGAATTTGTGTGTCGTGCAGATAAACGCATTCATTGCATCTCCAACAACAGTTTGCTTTTGGTTTGAGGTCGCTACGTTAATTAGCAAACTTAGTGCAGTTTCGTCTATCAGCCGTAGGACCTAGATGGCATTTTNGTCCTCCATCTTTGACACGTAGCTGGGAATTTGTGTGTCGTGCAGATAAACGCATTCATTGCATCTCCAACAACAGTTTGCTTTTGGTTTGAGGTCGCTACGTTAATTAGCAAACTTAGTGCAGTTTCGTCTATCAGCCGTAGGACATAGATGGCATTTTGTGGAGACCGTCAAACAAGGACTCGGCTCTCTCGTATCATTGATACGGCAGGATCGTAATTCGCTGTAATTGCAAGTCTGCATGGCGACACAAATCGCATCTCTTCGATGTTAGGTAGAATTGAGACGTGTTCTATTGAGGTTGTAGTGACTTGAGTTGCCCTGACGCATGTTTTCGTTATGAGTTTTCGTTGATCTACTAAGGCATTACTGACTTATTTCACTTATTGTTTGTTGTGTTGATCTTTTAAATGCTGTAATTATAACGTGACTGATGGCATTATCGTGCTGGTAGTAGGGTGAAAGGAGTTTTTCCGCTAGGACAGTGACGTCATAATGACCTCAAGTTGCTGCGCAAGCCGTACAACAAATGACGTTTATGTGGCAGATTGACGTCACTTTCTGTAATTACGGTAAGACTCTGAGTGGTGATGACGTCACTGGAAGTCCCTGATGACGTCACTGGTAGCACCGGAAGTCGCGATGACGCCGCCTTTGTGTCAAGATGTCCTCACACAGCTGCTGGATGTGCTGTACAGTGCTAGCGCTGGTGGTGGTAACGATAAATTAGGTAAGACTCCTTCTGTGCTGCTTTTTCTTAATTATTATAGTTAGTGATAAGTTTAATTGTTTCTGTTTCTGCCATTTCTGGCTTCTATCTACACCAGGCCGTGGCTTCTTCGCTACAAGGAGCTCTCTTTCCCGTAGAAAGGCAGCGAGACAAAGCACTCGCGTAGCAGAATAACACAGCGTGAGTTAAGTCGAAGCGACTATCTTGGAAGAAAAAAAAATCACAGGTAACCCTATTCATGAGAGGCTATGCTACTTTGCAACAAAGGTTCGCTTTCGAAATGTATCCCTACGGAGAAAATGACTTTGTAAGGAGGAAGCCCAGTCGGTGTCACCTGTTGCCGGGCAAGTGCCCATATGTGGGCACTCCTATACCCTACCATAAAGCAGGGCTGCTGCAGATGCCAAGACCGAAATTAATCTTCTGCGCGGCAGCCCCAACGTTTGTCAGGGTAATGGTGGTATTTTAACGAAAGCGATTTAGCCACTCGGTAAAGGGTTAAGGTACTCAGGTTTGAGTGACTGAAAATAGTCTTGGTGATCGGGCCCGATCTTACGGATAAATTTTGTTCTCGCCTTGTTTGTGTTCTGTCCTTGTTATACATTTGTTCTGATGACCATTATTTGTTTGTAGATAAGTGCGTATGTATTTTGTCTTGTCTATAGCACAATTTGTTTGGTTTTAAGGTCCAATTGTTCTTTCTATTGACGCGAATTCTACCGGCGACGGGACCAGGGTAGGAGTTATTGAAACGTTTCTCACTGTGGAAAATTAACTATATTGTAAAAGGTTGCTACATAATAACCATACAATATCTATGCTGGGTGATATTCATGTTTCGTCAGTGAAAAAAAAAATGTACGAAAATACTCAAGCTCGAATCGATATCCTGTTGTGATAACATGGAAGCAAATATATTAATGAATACAAAAAATGTCTGAAACTACCTGTTTTCCGTAAGTTGTGTTGGTTTTAGTTACTTAAAAGTTATTACTGAAACAATACCAAGTAAAAATAATAACCGTAAAATTACTGACTGATTACGATTTTTTTTAAGATATTGTATAGCCTATCGTTTTCTTTAGGGTATCGTTTTCTTTAGGGTAACCCTGTCGTTTCGGCACTGACACTTTTATCTTCTTCTATTTCCCATACAAACTTCATGGTTGAGAACACTACGCTGTATGTTCACTGCCGTAATACATCGTGCATGCTTTTAGTAGCGGTTAAATATCTCTATTTTCCCTAGTGACGATTCTGAGGTTTAAGTGATGCATTGTTATTTTTCCAATGTAAGAAGCTTTACGTCGAAAATCCGGAAGACAATACTTGGATGAACTAGGAAAGATTGATCTTTATTTTAATAGATAAAGTAATAATGTAAACAAATACATTTTGCGTTGCTTCGCACTAGCCTCCCCGACAAGTCTAGTAGCTGTGATTGCGCCAATCAATGTGCCAGGAAACGTTCTCCTTCAGGCCAAACGTTCGCCGAATCTAACATATCCCGACTATTTTTGCAGCTCTCGACTGAGTATTTTATTGACTAAAGCATTTTTGTAGTGTTAGCTCTTATGCAGAGTTTGCCTGTAAACTTCACGGACTAAATGTTTTTGACAGGACGGTGATAACTGACTTTTTGTATGAGGAAATCTCTTGAAGCATTTAGATGTAAGGACTTTTTGTGCTATTTTTATTGCTATTGCCACTTCTGAGGAACTTTCGTAATTTCGCTGATAAAGTCTTCGGGCATCATAAAGTTATAAACTTAAGAGCAATTGGGGATAACTTTGCTACTTGTGATGATGGTCTCGGTTATTTTGCGGTTAGCTGTACAATGATATCATTTAGTTTCTTAGTTTGTTGTTATATGACGCATTTGTGCGTGCATTTTAACCGTTCAATGGTAGCATGGATACCATCTACTGTGTGTGTGTGGAGGCTGGTCACAGTTTTACCTCCGCAGGTGAACCTGTCGTCATGCAACTCCTTGACTGTGTGATGAATGGTCGTCCGTTATGTCTGGTTCATCACAGCTTCGTGGAGTTAATATTTTTTGAAAAATTAGATTCGGCATAAATAAACATTGTTAACCCTGGACAAATGAGCCAAGTGGCGTGCTACGGTTTCTGAAGTATCGTGTAGCTTGAGTTTAGATAATTTCATAAGCTGTTGAGCGTGGTGCAAGCTTACTAACTCAACTCTAACCGTTGAGGTCTGTTGCACGAGGAGAGGTTCACCTGTGAGTAAATTGCCGCCAAGCAAGGCCAGGTAGGCGTTTAACTTACCTGGCGGCAGTGAAACAGAGGGTGAACTTGTGATTGGCCGCCCATTTCTGTGTCTTCATCTCTCCCTACAGGTATAACGGAAGTTTTTAAATAATACTTGAAACTATGTGTTGTATTTATTAACCTGGGGTAAGAAAACTGCAATAAAATCCTTACTTTTAGTCAATGTTTATGCTCACAAATAACGTTAATCGTTTATACAGAAATGTTAGACTGAAGTAAAGTTAGCAGCAGCGGCGGCGGTATTATATGATTCGGCACCCGTCCGGTCCCACGGTGGAAAAATTGTTTTGAAACGCAAATGTACGAACTTGAGATAGTAGAACTTAACTTGCCTACAGAGAGAGAGAGTAAATAAAACGACACCAGGTAATTCCAGCGGGGGTGTTTGAAAGGAGGCGGGGTTTCAACCGGAACTGGGGCGGGGCTTGTCAGAGAGGCGGGACATCCGCTGATAATGGGGCGGTGCATTTCAAAGATGCGGGACATCAGCTAAAAGGAGGAGGAAAGGGTCAACTGAAAATGAGGTGGAGCCAGTCAAAAATGGGCGGTGCCTATCTAGATCAAGAGTAGGAGATGATGGCATATTTGCCTCTATTCTTGTCTACCAATTACCAGTTAGCTGCCATAGTTAATAGTAATTATTAAAACAAGTCCGAGAAGAAATAAAGTAGTTCAATTTATTTGTTCATTTTGGAACACATAATGGTGCGGAGCGAGCAAGCCGATAAGTTACAGTTATATTATCAAAAGTATCTACGAAAGCAGTACAGATTAAGACATTTTATATACATCGAAGGGAACCTTCAGCTCCCTATCACTCATGCACGCACACACACACGTAAACAAGTTATTACTCATTATCATTAATTGCTATCATTATAAGTTCAATTATAATATCCTAACAGACAGAGGACGATAGTGAAGACAAAACAAATAACTTGTAGGTAGAAGAATTCGGGCATAGTTTAGGTACAGAATAGACAATTCGTCGTCATTTGACAAAATCGCGAACTTTGTCAAAAGTTTTCAACCCGAAACCTTCCATAAAACGGTCGATAAGAGCAGCAGGTCATTTTCAAACAAACTTGGAACGTCAAGGCAAGAAAATTTAATTGCTTCACTAACGCTATGGCATCTAAGAAATTAATTCAACATGAAGTGCAGAACAAACAAGACAGTGAGGTTCATATGCCCCAAGAGATGGCACAAGAGAAAGCGACACGACTGCGCAACTCCACTTAAACAAAAATCACATAGAAAAAGTAAGAAGTGGCCCGATAGTTAGCTAAAACTTCAAACTGCATTTGCAGACAAACTTGAAAATTTTCAGGCTGAAATTATTACCCAGGTATCCACGACACCAGAAAATGTGCCAGGATACACACAAAAGCTTCGTATCCAGGATACATCAGATCCGGTCAACAGCAGGAGCTCGTACCCCAGGTTACACTTAAGTTTAAATTATTTACGATCGTGGCGAAGAACACACAACAAAGAGGGGGAGAAAATATTTCTCGACGACACTTACGGTTTGTTGCAGCGGCGAATGAAATTTCGCCTAAATTTGGTAGAGGA
>LQNS02278184.1:3891925-3913125 GCA_001587735.2 Parhyale hawaiensis | reverse complement strand
TTCGGATCTTCTTTTTTTCGTTTTTTTTTTGTTTTCTTCACCCGCTGGGCTGGTTGCGTGGGGGTTTGTTAACCTCATTGAGTTTCTCCGTTCCCACATCGCCAGTCTGGTGTGATTTAATAATAATAATAATAATAATAATTAGGTGAAATGAGAATTTGTAACACGTTTGTCACAAGTAACATTTTTGCCACAAATGCTTAGTTTTCTAGATATTTGACTTTGAAGTTCTCATTGTTTTCCTATGGGAGAAAATACCTGGCGATCTCAGAGGCATCTAAACTGACCTAATCTAACCCAAAAATCCTCTAAAAGGAGGTATTCCCTTACACTGTGTAAGGGTGGTTATTTTCTCCCTTAGGAAAACAACGGGAACTTCAAAGCCAACTATCTCGAAAACTAATCATTTGCAGCAAAAACGTCACTCATGAAAAACGTTTTAGAATGTCTCATTTCACCTCACTAAAGTGTTGAAAAAATAAAAATCTATTAACTACAACTGCTTCACTTTGTCCTTTTTTAAGCTAAATGAACAGGAAAATACCGTACTCTCACTTACGTGGATGATTAGCTAGCTATAGCTACTGCTCTCTGTACCTACGTTGGGTAGCGAAAGTCGTCCCGTCCACAGGGTGAAAACTTCGTTGATCGTTTTGCTGAAGTATTGGCGGCATGGACAATTTCGCTCTTCTTTCGGTCGATGCAGATACTATAACCGTTGCATGCAATATAAAGGGGGGGGCAACACCGATAGTATAGGTACATAGGTACACCTCAATGTACCTAATACGTGCCGGGACCACAGATGCATTAGTAAACACAATTTGTTGCGATGATGCGCCGCTCACACGTCGTCCCGATGCATATTTCAACTCGGTAGCATTGATACCGGAGCATGAACGACGGCGTGCGTGCTGCACATCCTCGCATCTCAAGTGGTGCGAGCGAAGGCATAGCGTAGTCAAGGTAGGTAGCTATTAGACTCGTCAGATAGGTCGCAGTCGCGGTTTCTGTTGGGCCACAACCACAAGAATTTGTACAGCCTGGATGGCAGGGAGAGGAGAAGGGGTCCTATTTGTGGGACCGACGGGTGTCGACTCGCACACCTCCCATTAGACCTAGGCTATACCCACACACCTCCCATTATACCCACACACCTCCCATTATACCCACACACCTCCCATTATACCCACACACCTCCCATTATACCCACACACCTCCCATTATACCCACACACCTCCAACACTTGGGTCCTCATAACTTCGACTGTGCCCACAAACAACTCCAACCCCATCCACAAACCTCTGACACCCTACAACTCACAAACAACACCCGTCAAAATAGTCCAACCCTGTCTAAAAGTTAAGTTATATTTCAGATTTAAAACCGTAGCCGCAACTCAAGCGATTCAACAGTGAATTTTAATTTTATTATTACGTCATCAGCAGGAATATTTTATCTCGGCATTCCTGTGAGAACTCAATTTGGCTCAGTGCGCTACTACAGGCGGGAAATAGCGTAAAGAATACGGTAGTAAAAGACACTCGAGTGGACGGCTCCTTTTGTGGCCTTCCACACGAGAGAGGCTAGAGGTGTCCCGCGTACTAGCTAGGGTATCTCGATCGATAGCCCACCTCACGGAACAGAGAATGAAAAGTAGAGAAACTACCTAACTGAACAAAACTAACCTCGTTAGCAAGCAGGAACTGCGGCAAGCTGCAACATCTCCTGCGAAGAAGGCACTCGGGACCCTTGGGCACGTGATGCCCAAATATATTGTGGCAGGGATAGGGCCCGGCAGTATAGGCTATCCCCCTGCAGGCACCCTGGCTAAAAAAGCAAATTCTTCGTATCCCCACAACTCTGGTTAGGTATAATAACCTCGGAGGCACAGGTATCTAACTGACACCACGTCTACAAAAGCCTCCTCCCCACCCCCGCCGGGAGCAGTACCGCGGATAATGTCAATGCACCAGCACAGGAAATGCCACGTCTCTATCAATCGTCTCATTTCTTGAGAAAACGATTTTAGACTGCTGTCTCAGCACAGGCTGAGCTAGCCATGTGCAGCATCAGCACAGATACAAATTGTCTTTGGTGATATTTTCTATCTGCTGCCTCAGGGAAACTTGTACCTATTCCTATGATAGAGCTATTTATTGCTAGCTGATATCTGCGGAATAAATTTAACAGAAGTGTTGTGCTTTTTTTCTGGGCCTGTAACATGGATAGGCTACGAAGTGGGCAGAGAAGAACATCCCAAGCAAGAAAGCGGGTGGCACTCTCGTCGTTCGCAACGATTTTGTGTGCGTGGATCGCTGTGCGTGCGTTCAAGTAAGCTTTCTTGCAGCGTCACCTCTAAAATAACCACTACCTAACCAAACCTAACGTAACCGTAGGCCTAATTTAATCTGCGATACAGCAAGCAGCACAGCACACGAACTTGAACGCAGCCCGCACAGGCCCCCTATAGGAGAGATAGGATGGGCCATAGGGTAAGGTTAGTTTAGGTTCGCCCATCCCATGTTACGGGGCCCGGCAGCGCTATCGTCGTTCACGACACCTTTGCCTTCACGTAAGCTTTCTTGCGCGCACCACCACTAAAATAAACACTACCTAAGCTAAGGTAACCTAGCCCAACCTACCCTAACCTCTTTACCTGTCTAACTTAACCTAACTTAATCAGCTATACAGCGAGCAGCGCGGCGCGCCAACTTGAACGCCGCTCACACGCACACGATCTGCGTACACCAACACGCACACAAGGTGTCGTGAACGACGATAGTGCGGCCCGGCAACTCCAGGGGGTTCGTGTAGGTTACCTCAGCCATTAGCTAGGCCTTCGGGACGTCTGTCTTTCGTGCCCACTTTGCTTCCTTCCCGATTTCATTCTTTCTCTTACTTGCTCATGCTTTATTCTGTTCTTCCTCTCCTTTCCCGACTTGCTGTTCCCATGCGCATTGATCCAGTGTGGAAACACCTTCGTGCATGGGTTCCCCGTTTCTATCGACATACTATACGTCCCTTGCTCTTTTCTCTGTGATATCGATCTACTCGGAACGGAGGCTCAAACTTTCTGACTATAATAACTCAACGCCGCCCGCACGCACGCCGACGCGCGTACACAGAATCGTCGCGAACGACGAGAGCGCGAGCGAGTGTACGGTATTTACATGTGAGCGGTAGTAGGTAGTTTAGAATCGACCCTCGTTGTTATTCAAATCTGTACGTGTTCCAAGAGAAAGAAGTAGCTACTATGTCAACAGAAACGGGTACCATGCAAGAGGGTGGTCTCCCACAGGATGAATGTGCATGTGAACAGAAAGTTGAAGCAGAACAGAATAAAGCGTCGCCCCTTGGAATATGGTCATGGAAGGAAACAAAGTAGGCACGAAAGATAGATGTTGGGAAGGCCGAGCAAAGGTTGAAAGGTGTTTCTTGGAGGCGCTGCTCCCCATAACATAGGATGGACGAAACCAATTATTCCAACTCTATGAGCCATCCTTTGCCCCCTGAGAATACAAACAAAGCCTGGGTCTGGGCTTCGAAAATGGTCCGATCATGTAGGTACAATCTTTGGTCGAATTAAACGCAGCCTCCTATTTTGGTACCTACTTACTCCGCAAACGGTATTTCCAAACTATCAGGATAGCAAACTTTCATCAACCACATAAAAGTTAAAGATTACGATAGGTAGGTACTTTGAACGTTCTCCATAGATACTAAGCCGCAATATATAGGTAGGTACCAAGAATATCAGGCAGCGTCTAATAATTTGTCGCGAGACTGCACCGATCGGACTATCTTCGTGATGTAGGTACCGTAGGTAGGTAGGCTACCTACCCAGACATGCACTTGCTGAAGCTTTGGTACAGTAAGACCAGCAGTGAAATTTGGCCAAAGCTGGGGCTGGGCCCCAGGCCACTGAAAATAACTTTCCGGGGTCCGGATGACAAAAGTGGCCAAGTCTATCTGGCGCTAGTAGGTACCGGTACGCTACTGTACCTGTATTAAGTACCGTACGCCAATAGCTATCTATATAATACTTAAAATTTGTGAATTTTGTTTACTTGTGTCACGTTTATTTGCTTGTGCCTTGTTTGACACAGCTTGTCCGCTTTTAGACGGGAAGAAATTCGAGGGATCAAGATCTAATTCGCTCAGATAGGTAGGCCTACCTAGGCGGCAGTAGACTGCATCTGTGATACCGTACGGAATTTAAACCTAATCTCGCCGGCAAGAACGGGCACGCTGGAAATATAACTGAAATACGTAACATATAAATTGACTTTGCTTGCAACCTACTTTTTTTTGCGAAAGTAAAGATGATCGTGATGACGACCCAACGGGTCACGGGCCGTCTAGTATGAACTAAAATTCCGCGGAACCGGATCGGAGCGTGAGTCATTACAAAAATCACCTAGCTAGTTAGTTGAAATCAATTGATCTTACTTTGGTTTAAATTAGCCTGCAGGCAGCTCAATGGCGGCATGCATGGGCAGTCATGAGTTGAGCTGGACGCAAACCGGATTTCCCATGGAAATCACTTGAGCAGATTAGGTAGGTACTTAGAAGTTTCTGATTCAAGCTACAAAGATAGTTTCTCCGTGGGAAAAATCTCATCGAAAACATCCTGCCGATCACGAGACTGGCGGTCACATGAGCACTTGTTGACTGGCTATGACGCACAGCGTACACAGAACGTAGGCCCTGGCTATCTCTGATACCGTGAGTGCCTCGGTATTTAACCTAACGTCTTCACCCATCCACTCAACCGAATGAATTATCAGCTAGGTATATTAGTTCTTTAAGCCTCCCTAGACACAACTATAGCGATTCAAGAGAGGAAAAGGAAGGGACATGTAGTAGCCTACGTCGACAGATCAACAGAAATGTGGAACCCATGCACGAAGGTGGACCAATGCGCATAGGAACAGCAAATCTGGCAAGAAGAGAAGGAACACGCGACAGTAAGATCAGCAAACGTTAATAACTTTCCAAGTTAGGCCTGCGTATGTTGGCTACAGACAAACAGATCGTTACAAAAATTTAGTTATTTCCTCCCGGTAAGGTTCCTAACATTTCCTCTAAATTAAAGATGATCCGTCGATAACTTTTGAGTTATCTTGGTGAAAAAGAGGCAGACAAACTCCGATAAAAACAACCTCCTTGGCGGAGGTATTCACTAATGCACTACGGTATATGAACGGTACATAAACAAAAATCATGTGACATAAGAAATAAACATAAAAAACTTATTTCGTAGGATAGAAATACAATCATCATCATTATTAAATTAAGTTATTAAAGCCTCCGTTTCCACAACTAAAGGACATACCTAGCTAGCTAGAGCTAGTACGGTATGTCGCTAGAAACGTGAAACCGAGGCACCGATCAACGCGCATGGGAATAGCAAGTCGGGAAAGAAGAGGATGAACAGAGGAAAGCAACATCAGTAGGAGTATTAAAGAGGAAGGAAGCAACGCGGGCGCAACAGACGGACGTCTGAAGGCCTAGCTAATGGCTCAAGTACGGTACCCTAATGCCCGCGGTCCCCGTGGGGGTGCTGTTCTAGGAAGGTAGGTACCTACCATAACATCAGCGATACAATCATAAGACAAATGCATGGTACAAGGGCGACAAAATGGCAGGTAGTGTACTGGGATTATTAAGAATTTTGAGCACAAACCCAAGGACGCAATCATTGCTTTGTACAAAGCGGTAGTGCGCGCGCATATAAAGATTGCTCTTCAATTCTGGTGGCCACATCAGCGCAACAATATCGATAAAATGGGAAGAATCCACAGAGGAGCAACAAAATTGATAGCTACCTCAGGGTGTCGCCTACAGGAAGTGGGACTTGATTGTCGCGAGGAAAGACAGCTGAGTGGGCAATTAATAGGAACATTCAAGTAGGCTACTTGTATGGCTTCAAAGACATGACTATAATTACCGTAAAACAGGGCTTTTTGACATACACTGATAATTAGCCTACTAGGTAGGTAGCTACCAGAGGTGGGCGTTCCGAACTAACGTTTGTGAATTTGTTCGGATCCGCCGAGTCACGGACTTCGGACTTCCAGTTTCGAAACGTTTTTCTTTCGCGAATCCGAACCTCCGAATCCCGAGAAGAATTCGAAAAAACGAAGTCGACCTAACATTGGTTTTCAACCGCGGCACACAGATGTGGTGACGCCCATGTTTCTGTAGCAACTAGAGACGCCTATGACCATTAGCATTGTGCTTTACTTTATCACTTCTCTCTACTTCTATTCCAGTATGGGCGTGTAAGGCCGTGTTCATACGTGCCTCATCGTAACGCGTTCAGTCAAACTGATGGACGCGGCGCATTGATTTGATAGAAACTGCTGCAGCAAACGCGGGAGGCTGAAAGATGAAACCTGTCCCTTTTTTCAACGCGTTTAGTATCTAATTCAAGATCAGTAAACAGAACCTATATATGCTTAATTTATCCTCTACAGCAGTTTCACATCCCGACCGAATCAGTTAACAAAAATATATATTTTTTTTGCTGTCACTTTAACGATCAGAATCACTGTATTCCCGTTTACCCCAAGAAAGCTAACTGATCTGAAAATGTTACAAGAACACTTACGGTACGCCAGCTTTGATTTGAAGACAAAGCGGATTGATGCGTGCTGGTATCACTTTTATCGATTTATCAGACTATAGATATTTTGAAAATAGGCAGTTCGTATCAAATTCAGGCTATAAGACCATGGGATACGAAAGTGACCTCAGACCGACGTAAAATGTAGGTATGCAAAAATTTAAAGAAACGAAATCATAACTGAACGCGCGACGTCATTCATTTGATTGAAAGTTGCTTGTAAGTGGGGACAACAACAGAAAAAGTTGACGAACGGCTCGTGTTCATTTTGGTGATTGAACGCGTTACGATGAGGGATGTGTGAACACGGCCTTAGTGAGTGTGTGTGTCTCAAATGACCACGGCTTGAAATGTAGCTATTCGATATACAAGCCTGCGTGACTGAGTGTAGTAATGTGAAACAATGACTAGTAGTACTGCCTGGGCTGCCGATAGGCTATATGTATAACATTGACCAGGGTGATTCGGGACACTTCTTCTAACCTTTGATATAGCTAGCATAAATACCTACTAGCTATGCATCACAGAAACACGCTATTTTTAGGCAATAAGGGTACTTCCCTAA
The DNA here is from genome assembly GCA_001587735.2 of Parhyale hawaiensis. NCBI lineage: Eukaryota > Metazoa > Arthropoda > Malacostraca > Amphipoda > Hyalidae > Parhyale > Parhyale hawaiensis. The sequence goes on along the minus strand of LQNS02278184.1, from coordinate 3,905,929 downwards.
CCTTGATACACAGAAAGTTTCATTGCCGTATCTCAAGTAGGCCTACTTCTGGAGTTATTAACGAAAAACAGCGTTCCAAATCATCCTGGTTGGATTGGGGTAATTCGGGACACTGGCCAAAACAGTAACGAAACTTCTCCAAGAAGTGGAATTTTCAAAAATCTGACTGCGCCTTCCTAAAGCCTGACACTTGAACCATAAGATGCAATAGTTTCATCAGAAAAATACTCATTCGAGAAATGCATCAGCAACGTTTGAAACAAACAATAAAAAAAAACCACTAAATAAACTATCACGTTTGGGATGGTAGCTATGCAGTACAGTAATCCCTTGCTATTCGCGAGGGTTACGTTCCATCAAGGGCCGCGAATAGCCTACGGTACTTAAAACATAGGAAGTAAACAGGTTATGTTCCTGAAGAACTACATAGCTATGCTCCCTTGAACCTTGAAAGTTGTTGACAGTTTCCAGCCAGAGGTTTTTCCAACAGAAACTGTTCTTACTTGTGTGCGAGTAGAAGTGCGTGATGAGTGTAGAAGTGCGTGATGTGTATGTAGAAGTGCGTGATGTGTATGTAGAAGTGCGTGATGTGTGTGTGTATAGAAATGCGTGATGAGGTGTGTGCTAAAGAATGAGCTGTCACAGAGACGACTTCCCATCTCCCAGGTTCATAAATCGGGTGAAGGTTTGTCCCCCCAGACGTAATTTTTGGGTCAAGATTCGTAAGTCGAGAAGTTCGTTGGTCGGGGTTCTACTGTAATTTCTTTATAAGACCGCGAATAACTGAGGGTGTCCCGCGAATAATGGAGGACCGTTGCACTTCAGGCCGTAGCGAATAACCGAAACCGCGAATATCGAGGGATTACTGTAGTAAACAATCTCTGAAATCCAACCAATTTAGCTTCAAACGTAAATATTACATGGAAAAGATTAAATTGCATTACAAAATACCCCAGCGATGTAAATGGAGCCCAAATAAGCTAGCTAATACAATAGCTTAATTTAGTTTTTGAAAGTATCCAGAATCACTCCGCAAGTGGGGGCAAAATCGGGACAAGTAGGCTAAGTAAGCCAAACACAAAATATTAGATTTGAGCAAATATGCTTGTGCACACTTGAAACATACAAACAAACATAAAAACATTCAGTCAAAATTTGAAGTATCAAGCTCAAAAATTGTGTTTTCTAGATCAAATTTGTTGGAAATTGGAAGTCAACTTTTTAAAGTTGTTTTGGGGTCAAAAATGGTGTTTTTTTTTCATATGTGGCTGACACATTTTTTGAGTGAATATTTATCAGATAAAACCAATGCATCTTGTGGTTCAAATGTTGGGCTGTACGACGGCGCAATCAGATTTTTTAAAAACTTTTTTTTTAATGAGTTTCAGCCAGTGTCCCGAATCACCCCAAGTGAATGTTACTTTTAACTCCTACTCATTTTCGTGTACTAAGCCTATACCTATAGGTAAAATGAGCCATTTTCAGACTTTTTTCACGAATACCAATTTTGGGGTAGATGATTAGTTTTCGAAACACAGTGGAACCCCGTTTTTCCGGACTATTTTTACTTTTCCCAGAACGTTCCGGGAAACTGAAACCAAGCCGGAATACCGAAAAACTTTGGTATTTCATGGAAAAAGTCTGGTAAAAGTTCTGGACTTTCAAAAGATTTCCCGGAAGTGACGCTGCGCTGATACTGAAAAATTCGCCTATTGCGCAGCGTCTGTTCCGGGAAATGGAAGGCAACCTCCGTCATTTCCGTTTAGTTGTCGTCTGCACATTGTGGTGTTCATTTACGAAATGTTATTTTAGTAATTTAAATTCAAATTTATGGGTTTAATTTCAGATTTTTAATGTGAATGTGTTCAATGTGATGAATTCCGCAAGTCGCAATAAATAAGCTAACCATCGTAGCAGCAGAAACACGCGGGTGAGACCACTCGCAAAATCGTGCAAGTGGCGATAGCACTAATACTATCGTAGCAGCAGAAACAAGCTTTCTTGTGTAGCAGCAGGACGGCACTAACATGAGGTAACTGCCCCCAAAAAGATTTTGTGGCTTACGCAATTACAGAAAAAGTTATTGAGGAAAATAGTGCGATCACGCGGGTGCGACCACTCGTAAAATCACGCAAGTGGCGATAACACTACTACTAGCGTAGCAGCAAAAACAAGCTTTCTTGTGCAGGACGGCACTAACATGAGGTAACTGCCCCCATAAAGATTTTGTGGCTTACGCAATTACAGAAAAGGTTATTAAGGAAAATTGTGAAATAACGTGGATGCAATCACTCGCAAATACCGTAAGTCGGGATAGCATTAATACTGCCTCAAGTTTTTGGTACTTCATGCATATATTTACATGTAAAATGCTGTGTGGACTGACAATTCCGGAAATAGCTTCAACTCAGTTCACCAATGCGCGGCAAACTACGGTTTTTCTGGCATTGAATTTTCCAGAAATAGTTTCAATTTACCGGACAGACGTCAGGAAAAAGGGGGTTTTCTGGGAATTGAGATTTTCTCGTTTTCCCGGAAATTTCAGTTTCCCGGAAGAGGCTCCCCCTGTGCTGTCCGGGAAAATGGGGTTCCACTATAGCTATTTGACTTTGAAGCTCCCATTGTTTTCTTGTGAGAAAAAAATGAACCAGCAATTCCATAGGAACCTAAACTTACCTAAAATAGGTTAAGTAAGGTAAAGTAAGGTTGAGTTAGGTTAGGTAAGGTTCGTATGAGGTCACTAGCAAGACTCTTATAGCACCAGTAATTCTTCCTCCTAGGAAAACAATGGGAACTTCAAAGTCAGATATCCCAAAAACGAAGCATCTGATTCATAAATATTTGTAAAAAAAAGTCTTAGATAGCTCATTTAACCTATAGCTATAAGTAAATAAAATTGCAAAAAAATGAGTTGGAGTTGGAAGTAACATTGACCTTATCCCGTGTGACAACGGTATCCCGATCTAGACCCTAGGTCGATGCTACATAACTAGTATGTAGCCTAGTTACAATTTTGCTCAACCTGTTTTCCAAAACTTATGTTTGATTTTCAATTTTGAAGCTAGTCTCACTATAACTTCTATAACTTCATCTAGAACATTTAAGGCCATCACACAAAATGGAGCCAAGTGTCCCAATGGGGCAAATGAAATTTATTAGAATTAGAGGAAATGCAAAAAAGCCATTGAAAAATCAGGAGCTTCAACCTTGTTAGGGAGGTAAAAGTTTCCTTTAAGCACATTTGAAAAAAAAAAAGTTATTTTTGCTCTTAATCTACTCGTTTTTCTATGCAGATTACAAATCTGAAATCCGTTTGTGGTGGTCGGCTCTACTTCATATGACATTGAAGCTCCCATTGTTTTGCCATGAGAGAAAATATCCGGCAAAGGCAGAGTGTAATGGAATAGCTTTTAAATAGTTTAACACAACCTAAACCATACTATAACTCAAAAAATATTCCAAAAATAAAAAAACTGCCATGAATAAAATGGTAGGTAACAAAATTCAATTTTACATATAGCTACCGTGTGAATTTCATGGCGATCGGACTATAAATGACAGAAATATACTCCCCACCCCCATTGGGGGGTCACAGGAAACCTAACTACAGAATGTTACTAGTGATTACACAAATACATTTTTTTTTTTACTTATTTTTCAAGATAAGTGTCAAAAGTTTACAATTTTAATAGTACTGTAAGGTTGGGCTACTTCGTCCCCCTGAGAAGTAATTTCGCGACGTGGCAGAGTTGTCAATTTTTCAGTCATTGCGGCAAAAGTTTCAACAGCAGAAAAATGGTACAAGGTCCATCTAAAAGGTGACAGAATTGTCTTCAATTTGAGACAAAAAACAAGCAACTTAGACAAATATTAAAGAGTCAGTTGGACGTTGAATTTGAGTATACAACTTTGCATTAGCTAGTGGCATAAGTGATGTTGTCATTGATGGTGATGATGATGACCTTGCATTGCTTACAAATTCTAGATTACATTTACACCAGTAGAATTAATTGCATGTGAAATTGGTACCATATAAGGAAAACTAGCTACTAATTAGCCTAATGCTATATTGATAGTAATGTAACCTCTATGTGTAATTTCATAGTAAGCTGAACTTCATTGTTGATATTATGTAGCTACTTCAATTTACTTGACCACCATTGGATTTATGCCCAATGACCTTATGGAAAATTTGAAGGTTTTCATGGCTAGAAAACAACTTTCTACAAGTAAGGTGATATTTGAAGATGCTGGACCCCCAATAGGTACTAAGCAGAAAGACAAGATGCGAGGTCCTGCAGGAGCTAGAAAAAGTGAAAAAAGCAATTAAATGACCACTTCAACAAAAACTCAAAGAAAATAGGTCAACTGGGCTGAAGAGAACATGAAAATTGGTATCTCCAATGTCATTTTTACTGGCAAAGGCAGAGCCACTCTTGATTGTCCAGATGGATGGGTCCTCCATGACCGACCACAACACACGCGGCTTAATCGTCAATAAGGTGGTGGAGGTGTGATGTTTTGGGCCAGGATAGTAGGTGACACCTTATTGGTCCATTCGAAGTGGCAGAAAGAGTAAAACCGGATGCAGAAAGTTACTGCAGTTTCTTGAAGCCAACTCGATTCCATGGCTTAATGAGCAGGCTATCACACACAGATCCAAATTGGTATTTCAGCACGATAATGCTCCCTCACACCAAGCATGGTACACTGCTAACTGGCTTGTGGATGGAGGATTTAAATTAAAAAGGATTATGACCTTGCCAGAGAATAGCCCCGATTTAAATCCCATTGAGGACCTCTGGGCAATGATCAAAAGGAAGGTTTATGAAGGTGGTTGGTAGTTTTTGAGCAAAGTAAGCCTGTGAAATGCAGTAAAAACAGCAGCAGATTCTATTCCACTATGTGAAATATAAAACCTGACAAAGTCTGTTGATAATTGCCTTATAAAAATCATGAAAAATGGAGGTTGCCAAGTTCAAAATTAACTTGTTATATTCACCACTACAAAATACTTATTTTAGTGTTTATTGAATTGTTTTGATTATGATTTCTTGGTTTTGGACATTGAATAAAAATATACCTGTTCACTTGTATTTATTTCCTGTTTATTATGTTTTTATTAGCTTGTTGCATAATCTGAGGTAACAGGAAAAAACTCTTAAATGCGCAAATTGTATGATAAACCTAGCAAATGGCAAAATATTCATGTTACAAGAGCCATACATTTAGTTGATATTGATATTTTAAAGTTAAGACACTTATCTTGAAAAATAAAGTAAAAAATTGCAGTTGCATAATCAAAGGTAACATCCAGGTTTCATAGTAGGGCAGTTGTTGGCTTGTTGCCAAGGTCTTGGCGACAAGTTTGCTGCCCTTGGAAATGCGGGTAGACGCCTATGAGCGGCACGACCTGTGGAACTAGGTTTCATAGTAGGGCAGTTAATGCCTAGATCTTGGCGACAAGCTTGCCACCCTCGGAAATGCGGGGGAACATACTGTAGAAAACTAGATTCGTCCACCAAAGATTTTGATTCTACATCAAAAATTAAGTATAAGAAAGGAAGAAAATAAACAATGTCCTTAAAGAAAACTAATACCATTACTCAGAATCATTATGTAGGGGCTAGAAGCTGCCAGATAACATCGAGCCAACTGAAATTGGAGCAAAACAAAGTTCGTGTTGACGTATAATTGGTATTGTCAGTAGCAAAGGTAGTTGATGGCAGTGTAATTGTAGTTGACAGTAGATAGTATCATAGTATGATATTGAGTTGTCAGCGGCTGGTGTATGATTGGTAGTTGAGAGTAATTAGTAGAGGCAGTTTCAACAAATTTTTGCAAGTTAGTTACAATGCATGAGATGCAACAAACCTTCATAACACTGGAAGTTGTAATTGGGCAACACAAAGGCCAATGTTTCTCTCATTTGACTGAACAAGTATTTAACTTTTGTGCACTAGGTATATAAAAACTCTTAAGCCTTTCTTACTTCAATACCATGTCAAAAAAGTACATTTCTGTAATGATTTGGAGAATTCTGAAATGTTTAAGCAGAAAATGTGGCATGATATCATTCAGGTACCTAATGAAATAAATAAAAATATCAAATTTTAATATCTTTTGGTTGATTTGGCCATTTGGTATAACCAAAATGGTAATTTACACAAAACATTTTGCATAGGCCTAGGCAATAGGCCTAGATATGTTTGGCAGCAGACTGTTCCAAATTTTCTACCGATTCTAATAAACTTTGATCTTTCACAAAGAGAGGATGCTTACACTGCTCCTGAACAAACCAGTAACAAATTGATAGCCCCAAGATAGCCGATCCGTAAGCCTACACTCCTAGTTACAGTAAATATTTTCCGTTTTCAGGGCCCTCATCCCGCTTCCCATCCGACGTTTGCTCGGAATTTAATGCACTTCCGATCACAAAACATGGCACACTGGGGTCAAAACATTCAATATATATGTTCTTTAACAGTATATTTCCCCAGCGCGGACGTTTAAGGAAGTATATAGATTATATTTACTTCCTTGTACGGCGCAAGGAGCATAGATCACATCCACAAATCCTGCTTACCTTCGGAGAAATTGTAACTGCGACGAAGACGAGAAGTACAAAGGGAATTTCCATGTTGTGTTTTCAACCAAATTTCAACACAACACCACATCAATAAACGTAAAGTTACTATAAGGCAGGGGTTTACATCAAAACGTACTGAGGACGGCTTATTGACATTCACTCACACATGAGTTATAAAAATATAACACCACACCCTACCTCTGCCACTACAGGAAGCACACTAACAGCACAATCAAAAAAGCTTAAGCTAAAAAAACATTCCCAACCAGGAATTCAGGGTAAGGGGATTCGAAATTTCCCTAGAGCGAGAATTGGCTACAATCTTCAGTTCCAAGTTAAATCACACATAGATAAAATAGCAATTGACCAATCTTGGATTTTTTTGTCGTTTTTTTTTCAAATATGATTCTTTATGTTATAACATGCACGGGATTGTAATTCTATGATAGAGGCTCCATATGAGAGGGAATATTGATTATAGCGTAACGCTGGTATATCTACATCATTGAAAACGCGAAACTCATTTTTGAAGTTCGACTATTAAATGAATTCATCGAACAAATTTATAAGAAAATTATATCACAAGCGGTCTCAAAAAATGAAGGTAATAGGCATGTGATGTTTATATTTGTTTGAATGAACACTTGGTAAGAATTGGAATGAATAGTGTGGTAAATTAAGCTGTTTGTAATTGGAACTAACAGTGTGATAAATATAGTGTTGATATAGTAACACTGATTTCGTACAAATGCAGAATTTTTGTGCCAAATTTTAACTCGTTTCTTTGCGTTGCTGGAAGCATAGGAGAAAGCCGCCGAGATTTCCCTTAATTAGGGTAATATTAACATTCCCTGAAATTAATATGGAGACAATCGCTTGCCTCCATTAATCTACTAGTTAGTGTTATCCATCTATTTTGAGCTGTTCGAGAAATTTTGAAAGTTGTGTTGTCTTGCATGACACTGTAATTATTATTAAACCAGCCTTGCATATGTGGGGCAGTGTGAAGAGAGGGAATAAATCACAGCATGAGTCATACCAATAGATATAAATATGCACTGACTGAGCATGTTTAGTCACATTTTGGCACAATTAAGTACAAATTGAGTCTTAAGATGGGACCGTTGGGAGTATGACATCATGCCTGGCACTCTAAATAAAGGGTAGTTGGCACACGCGCGCATGCGCAAGGCATGCCAAAAGAGGAGGTAGCCAGCTGGGCCACACACAACCTTGACATGCCAGCTGCCGATTAAATACCATACTGCTCCTAATATTGGCTGCCTTTTACCCTCAACCTGACCCACATCACCCCCACGGCAAGGATACCTTAGGATAACTCGCCTCCTAGGGGGTGAGCTGTGTGGTGAACTAGTGTCAGCTCATCCTGGATACTGAGATATCTTTAGATGATCAGCAGGAGGGCTAATTATTAGGTTAGTTAAGTTGTAGGGGGATTCACGAGACTGCTTATCCTGGATATCGATGTATCTTTATACAAATTTCATTCGTTGCTTTAGTGTAACTGAATTAGCAGAAAGGGGACTCTCACGACCGCGTATCTAGGATACGCAGATTACTTTGTTACGACCAGGGATTATTTTTACTCCCTGATTGTTCCTGTTAAATTAAGTGACAGAAGCAGAGTACCGTGTGTATTCAAGATACGGGTAACTGGACGTCGTGTGTAATTGAACGCTAGTGAAAAGTGAAAATAATGAAAACAACAGAAATTTAAAAGTTTTGCCCATAAATATTTTAAAACTTTCACCAAAACAGGAATGTACGATATACGCTTTCTGCATCATGGCTGCTAATTGCTAAATGAGAATTTGCAAGTAATTCAGATGCTAGGTATTCGTTGACAGCGAAGTACAGCGTCTCTTCAGCGGACACTGGGGAGCCGGGTTCGAGTCCCAGGTGCTAACAGCGCTGGCAACGGATTTACACTGCGGGGACCCCTATCGCACCAAGAGGCGAGCGGAAGTTCGGCGGGGGACTCTCAAATGGATTCTCATCACTAACTGCTTCTCCTGGTCTCCACAGTACAAGATCTTCAAAATTCTAGAAATAAGGCGACAGAAACCCTCGTAAAGTGTGATCCCTGTGTACGAGTTAATGAATTATTTTCATAAATATTTTTGTTTCTCCTGCGATTATTTGTGGCGCGGGATAGAGGATGGGAATGGTTTGCAGAAGTGGAACGGACCGCCATACTATATAGAAGATCGAGGTTGAACCAGGCAGGTGCAAACCATAGTTGATTGACAGTAGAGTGAACTAGAACGCCTTGTGGCGTAAGACCATCACCCGCAGTAGGGGGCAAACTCAACGAAGTCATTTTTGAGGAACGAGTTCAGCTCACAGTTCCAATCTCTCTTTACTAATAACATAGAAAAAAATATAACATGCTCCAGACGATCTGCTGCGATGGAAGAAAATTCGTCCGGTGGAGGAAAAGTTAACGCCGTCATTTTTTGTGGTCAGGTGGGTGTGGTTTTTGGCATGGGTCACATCTAGGTCAACCTCTTTAACAAAAAATTATGAAGATTGCTCATCTCCTTCGATCACTTGGGTGAAAAGACAAAGAATTATGTACTTAAATCTTCAACGAAAACATTATCACCTCTCTCTCTCTCTTTGTTCGCGGGTGATAATCACGATATTTCGTAAAAGCACTTCACCCAAAATAATTTACCGCGTACCACCTTCGTCCATACATTGATAATATCCGCTGTAAGAATACTTTCTGAGCGCAGTTCGAATAGCCTCTTTTCGCGCAAAATGAAACTCGAAGTTTGTGAGTTTAAATAACGAACTTCGTCCCGAGCTCATCATCAATTATTTGAGCAGCTTGTTGGAGGCTGAGTAGAATTTTGCCGATTGTGTATTGGACATTGCTTATTTTCAGGTTTGCACCCATGGAGGTTAATTGTTCCTCCGTCGAGCACATGTATTTAGCGTCTGATGAAATTCAGAATTATTAAAAAAAACGACAATAATAACCATAATGCATGTCAGAGCAGGGAGGAAGTGAGAGCTGCATATTTGTTCGACGTAGGAAGTGCCACGCTAGAGGGGCATTTTTTGGGAGCAGAGTTGCGATATACATGTGGAACTTCTTTGCCGGTTCCATGCTTTTGAAAGTTATTGCGGCTAGGCTTGAGTAGAGTAGAGGTCGTGTGGTCAAGTACCGTCCCGAGACTTCTTAATCGACAGAAGTTCGGACTATTAATTTTCCCTGCAAGATTTGGCAGGACGTGAAAAAGTGCGGTAATGGTACACTGGAGCTGAATTAAACGCGCCTGATAATATAAGTCGAAATTAGAGGCGGCCTTACGTGGTCCTAACTCAAAAGCAAGAACCCAATTGAAAATACTAGGCGATGAGCGGATACTGTGCGATGCTGTACCTGCAGACGGCTCTAAGTTATTTACCAGCGAGGAAAATTGCCTGAATACGAAGAAAAAAAAGATTTGTAGCTGATGATAAACACCGATGACTAGGAAACCATACCAGCATTATTTTGAGTGGACTGTAACTTCTAACGAAACTAAACCTACCTAACCTAACTGACCAAACTAGAGCGAACGAAACTGACATAACCCAATCTAGCCAAACTAAGGCTAACGAAACTAAGTTTACCTAACCTAATCAAGCTTGAGCTTACGAAACTCAACGCTCCTACCATAACCTCATAAAACTAGGCTTACCAAACCTATCCAAATTTAACGAAACTAAACTTACTAAGCTGAGCTAACGAAACCTAGCCTAACCAAAGAGAACGAAACCTAATATAAAATTATCGACCCTTTACCTCGGCGTGAGGGCCGCAATGCCCAGCTCTTGACGAGTGCAATGCATATTCTGTGTGACAGGATTGTCGACATTTTTGACGGCCTGACACAAGCGCATTGGGAAAATAAGACGCCGACAACAGATCCGGCTTGTATTGTATATATTACATATATAATTATATATTTATATTTATTATCTAGGTACAGAACACAAGGTGTGTGACAGACGTACGGACGCTCAGAGTAAAAAATTAAAAACAACAAAGAACCTCGCGGAAACCCATACCCCGCAGAATTTTACACAAGGCAATAAGAGTTAGAAAGGAGGCACTGATTCCTGAACAGACACCACCCGTGGGCTCCGGAAGGCCTTGGAAACACGCCGCGCTGTTACCAATAGTGCCTCGCAGTCACTTTACTGCAGCAAAGAAAAGCTAATTAAACAAGAGAGGAATTGCAGATCGCAGCTATACGTTGCAGGATAGGTGGTCGGCGCGGCCCGATGGGAGCAATTGGTTGCGGCCCCCGGCCCTTGTGCGGAGGCTTGGTAGGGAAAGTCAGTTTTGACTGCACCCTCCACTGGGACACCCACAAGCACTGGGTCGTGCTGCAGATATAGGTACACTGGCCCCAGAGGAGTAAGTACAGCTGCAGCCGACCAAGGGCCGTTAAAAGTTATGGCGCAATAGCGTAAGATTCAACGACCCACACCCCCTGCCCTAAGGTAAGTGCCCTCACAGCAGCTGAGCACACAAAGCAGTTTGCTGACTCAGCGCACCGGGCAGCCAACAGCAGTTGCAGTTATTAGATTAGACAGCTGGCAGTAGAGGGACCAGTAGGCCCATTCTTGAATAAGAGCTGAGGCAAATGCTCCGGCTCCATACGAGCTACTGCAAGGTCTCCTAAAGTACAGGCCTGGGTCAGTACCTATGTCACCAAGTTGGTCCGATCGGTACACTATTATTATTATTACTATTATTATATTGGTATTGTCCCGCTATTTCCGATTCACGATCAAAAGCGATCTAAGATGACGGATATACTCGGCTTACAGCCGGAACCACAACGTTGTGCACAGGGCAAGTGATGAAAAACGAAAAGAGAAGAAGACAAGAAAGAAGCGCCCGTGCGGACAAGTTTCCTTCCGTGGCCCTCCACACGGGCGAAGGTAAGAGCCCCGCGGAATAGGTCGGTCACCTCGATCGACGGACCACCTCACGGAACAGAAAAGGAAATATAAAGAACCTACTTAACCTAACAAATATTCTTCTCAGCAGGAACAGCGGCCAGCTGCAACACCCCCTGTGGAGAAGACAGTCGGGACAGCCCTTGGGGTCCTGAGGCCCACGTATATTGTAGCAGGAAAAGAGCCCGCCAGAATATACCCCTGAGGGCGCCCGATCGGTACAGTTCCTGGACAAATTATTGGGCGCAGCATGATATTTTTGGTACATATTCGGCACATTTCGGGCTTGTCTCGATAGAGAACTCAAACTATCGAAATTTGTAATATCTACGTAGCTGAAATTAGGAGTTTGCTATGCAGATGAGTCGGAACTCTGCAGCGCAGGTGCCAAGGAAATCAGACTGCGGCTAATAATTTGTCAAGGGAATATTCGTAACTGGACCATATTCGAGGCCCAGACTGTACTTTGGGAGGCCTTGGATTGTGCCGCTGGCTCTGATCGTCATACTAAGATTATATGATAACACTCAGTTTATTGCTGTTATATTGGTTTAAATTTCCGTTTCCATTACAAAGGCCATCCAAAGTAGGAAGATATAAGAAACATGCAGTATATTGATAGAAACGTGGAACCCAAGAACGAGGGTGTTCCCATACAGGATCAATGCCCATGGGAACAGCATATCGGGAAAGAAAAAAGTATAGAGGAAAGTGGCTCAGTAGGAGTATGAATGCGGAAAAACGCTAAGTGGGCACGAAAGGTAGACGACCCGAAGGCCTAACTTAAGCTAAGATAACCTAAACTCCTGAAGGGTTTCTCTTGGGATCGCTGCTCCTCTTAACATAGGATCGGCGAAGCTAACATCATTGCCCACTCTGTGCCCCATGGGGGGGGGGCAATGGCCAATCAACGAAGAAATGTGAAAGAAATAGGTGTTTCGTTGAATTAATTAATCCTTCCGTCATTTACGATGGCGCGGGCTACAGGTTATATATATATATATATATATAGATATCTACTGTATACAGGTGAAAAGCAAGGTGGGGGCAGCTATACAAAAGTCTTTAATTCTCTTAAGATTAGCCTTACAACTAACTAAACACGTTAACAAATGCGTAATGTTTTGTAGGCTGGAGGGGTGGGGGACGGAGGGGGAAGGCATATCCACAAGCCAACCTGCCTGACGTCACTAAGGGAGACCGACAGGAACGTTTCACAAACATGCTCTATGTCTCACCTTCTCTCAGAGCACAATATTATTCTAATTATTCACAGTGTGTTAATTAATGGGTGACATTCGTCAATTCACTAGTAGAGTTATAAATACATTCACATATTTAACAATAAAATTTTCCAATTTACAAATTTACGTACATTTTCCTGTCGCGTTCTGATGAAGTTTGCCGTCATTTTCGGCGGCCAATGGCGGCTGTACGTTGCCTGCTCAGCCACACCGCAAAGAGACGAAAAGAGAGAAGAGAGAAGAAAGAAACACTCGTGCAGAAGGTCCCTTCCGTGGCCGCCATACGGGAGCAGGCGGGAGCCCCATGGGATGGGTAGGCGGCCCACCTCGCAGAACAGAAAGAGAAATATGGAGGACCTACCTAACTGTACAAAACTCACCTCATCAGCAGGAACTGCGGCCAGCTGCAACATCCCCCGTGGAGAAGGCACTCTGGGCCGCCATTGGATATGTGAGGATCATATACGTGTACCGTGACAGGGATAGGGCCCGCCAGACATACCCTTGAGGTGGCACCTCACTGGGATACAGCCAATCAACTGCGCTTTAGCTGCAGCAAAGGAAGTCCTAGGATTTCTCACGAAATCCCACAACCCGCAACATAGCACAACACCCCACGATAACAGCCCTGAATACCGAGCAAATACTGCCCGAAGGATACAGTAAGGTTAAATGGGGTACAATAAGGCAAACTGGAGTACAATAAGGCCGAATTGAGTACAAAAAGGCCAACTGGAGTACAATAAGGCCAACTGGAGAACAAGGTCAACTGGAGTGTAACAAGGCCAACTGGAGTGTAACAAGGCCAACTGGAGTACAATAAGGCCAACTGGAGTGTAACAAGGCCAACTGGAGTGTAACAAGGCCAACTGGAGTACAATAAGGCTAAGTGGAGTACAATAAGGCCGAATGGAGTACAAAAAAGGCAAACTGGAGTACAATAAGGCCAACTGGAGTACAATAAGGCCAACTTGAGTACAATAAGGCAACTGGAGTACTTTAAGGCGTGCGACCGTTATAAGGACGCCAGTAAGACTTAAGGCTACAAGCAAGACGGTACAACAAGGCAAGAGAATAAGATTAGATTAGATAGGCGGCAGTAGACGAACCAATAGGCCCATTCCCAAAGAGACACCGGAACATACGCCCCGGCACTCTATGAGCTATTGCCAGGACAGGAGAAAGAGA
>LQNS02278184.1:3871809-3891423 GCA_001587735.2 Parhyale hawaiensis | reverse complement strand
CGTTGTAGGTACATCGTTGAAGCCGTTCAAATACTTGAATGTTTCTATTAGTTGCCCCCTGAGACGTCTTTGCTCGAGAGATCAGACCAAGTTCTTTTAGGCGACATTCATACGACTTATTTCGCAGATGAGGTATCAATTTCGTTGCTCTGCGTTGGAGTCTTTCCCGGCTGAGGCCGGGGTCGCAGTACGACTAAAGGGCGCCCACGTACGACTTGCGTCGGCAACATCCGAACATGGCGCTAAATATCTCGTAGTGTTAAAGGCTCGTAGCGAAATTTACCTCCGAATCCTGACTTCGCCTGAAATTTCCGACAGGTGCCCTGGCTTCTATTCGTTGATTGCGGTTCCCGGCGCTGCTCCTTCATTTGGAGACTCCCAAGAGCTTCATCTCACTTCGTACCACCGAGATTTCCAGTTACCTAATGACAAACGGGTTGCGGCTTGGAAAAGGTCCGCTTCCTGTCTGGAGTTCTGGACAAGTGGGTTTGGCTCCAGTCGACTTTGATGACCCAACTGAACGCGTCTTGACGACCCTAAACTCCCTCGGAATTAGATGGCACAGCACTTCACCACCGGCACTTGTTTTCGCGTGTGGAAAGCGCGGTAGTCGCTGTAATTTTCAACAAATTTTGAGACAGAATTTTGTGCAACTGAAGTCGCGGCAATGTAATCGGATCTTGAGTTGGCTCTACGCTGATAGCGCCGACGAAAGTCGCCCGTCGGCACGAGGTTTACGGGCGCATATTGCTACATTGTACTCATGTACTGCAGGGTCGGAGTCGTAATCCTGCTGGTGCCAGGAGTCGGAGTCTGATACGAATTTGGTATACTGCCCTCGTGGTCAAACAAGCTCGTCCCTGGTTGTTAGGGAGTCGGAGTCAGACACGAGGCATTTCCAGGAGTCTGATCTTGTACTTTGGGTTCCGTAATGCCAGAGACACATATGCATTTTCAGGACCAACTGGCTGCTCGGATCAAGGAGCTTCTAATGGGAGGAGCAAGCCCAAGCTCTCTCTGGGCGAGTAAACACTTGGCTTTGTCACGTGATCGAAGCTGGCGTTTGGAGTCCCGAAAGTGGCTGAAGTGGCAGTTGTCAGCACATATAATTTAAGGAAGATACCGACAGGCAGTTCTTCAATATTTTTGCGAAGACAATCGTGTCTGAAGATTTATATCCAGTGCTCACTCTGTTACTTTCATCATCAGATGGTATACAGGATAAAAGTTTCCTTTACACACTTCCATCCGCTAGGAATTTCGTCGATGGTTCATGGCTATAAAAATTTGAGCCCAGGACTCCTTCCTATACAGGCTGTGTGAGGCAATGCCGCTCTCCGATTGGATAAGCCACTCAGCCAGTTTAAGGGAAAAATTCACTCGCAACGCTCCCGTAGGATAAATAGAGAGGGTGCGCTCCTCTCTATTAGAACCTCCTTGGCTCAATCGGATGAGCAGCTTGCGTGCCGTTTAACGACATATTTAAAATCGGTAGCATAGACACCGTGACATAAAAGATGTCAGAGTCTCGCATCAAGGTGTGTGTGTGACTGCCTAAAGTGTCAGCGACGCAACACTGGCGATGTCTACACGAGCGGGGACTAGCTGTACGATTTCGGCACGAGTTCCAGAGTGGGATATTCTTGGCATTCCTTAGTGCCAGTCGGATATTCTGGGAGATTCGAAGTTGAAAACTTTTGGTGACCACAAGACCGAGGGGGAAATTTCGGAGGCCATGAGTCGGAGTCAGATACCCATTTGTCCGGGAGTCGAAGTCAGATACCCATTTGTCGAAGGAGTTGGAGTCAGATACCCATATGTCCCAGAAGTCGGAGTCAGATACCAATTTGTCCCAGGAGTCGGAGCCACATGCCCATTTGTCCCAGGAGTCTGAGTCAGTGGAAATTCTATTAAGAATAGGCGTCACACTAGGTAGGAGTCACCTGTGTTAGGATTCACTAGCTGGACCCACAATAAGACATTGCTCATACGACTTCGCAGTCTTGGTTTCAGTATCATTAGGTATTATTTTATTATTAAGATACGCCAGACTGGCGGCGTGAGAACGAAAGAAACTCAATAAAGTTAAAAATACCGACAAATGCAAATCTCACAGAATGAGACAATACCTACACAGGTAATCGACACTGAACCTATACACAACGTAGACGGCAGCTTGTATTGAATACCCTAGTTCCTAAAAATGAATAACCATGCATAGATATCGTGTCCATGTCAAGGAGCTTCAATAGATGAGGAGGGAGCTCTGCGGCCCATGTACAGATTCGCCAGCGAGTCAACCAGCTCTTTTGTGGCTGTGAGACGCGTTCATGAATCCCATTGGTGGAAGTGACGGGGGATCAGCAGACAAACCGATGTACTGATATGCGATTGGTGCATACTGCGACTGGCTGCAGCCACACTCGACTCTTGAGCTTCACGGACGAGGCTCCTGGCTCCCTTCTCACTACTAATCCTCCTTGGGGTATACCCTTTGGGATATACGCTGCTAATTAGTAGTTTTAATACATAAACCCGCCCAACTCCTCCCCCGGAGGGTGCCGCCCAGCAGGTGCATGAGTCGGTAAAGGGTAGGATCAGGACCGGCCGCCAAACCTCCAGCATGTTACACAGCTTCTATTCAAGGAGGTTCAATAGACGTAGGGACCTCGGTTACAGTTTACCATACCAGCCAGTTTCGATGGCTGCTCCCTTCCCATCACAATCACAGGCTCCAAGCCATTTCTTCCCACCAATCACAGGCTCTCAGCCATCTCTCCTCATCAATAAGATGCTTCCAACCGTTCCTGCAACCAATCATCGCGTCAGCCAAACTTCAGCCATGCGGGAAACATCTGCTTCAAATCTCCGTAGCTACCTTCTTAATAAAACTTCTTGTATCAAAGGTTCAAGCAATAACCAACCAGCCGTTTCGTCGTGCACAAGTGCAAAATGCAAATACAATAAGAGCTAATGAGTGTGTCGGTAGCATGGATACAACACACACTTGCATTTTCCAGGAGAACTGCCTTATATACATAGCGGCCGCAGTTTAGTTGTGCTTACAAATACTGCGTATGAACGAATACTGCACAGTAGGTTAATACTCTTTTATTACAGTGAAGGGTCTTACGCCAGTTCAAGACAACACCACGCACTCAAGAGTCAATACTTGCCACACAAAGCAACACACTGTGCCTGATCCTAACGCACTGCAGGCTTGACCGCTAACCAAACTAAAGCTGGGTACACACGAAAGACTTTTAAGAGGTCAGTGGTCGCCACAAGAAATGATCGCGACGAAAAGTGGTGAGTTGGTTCACCTTTGACACGAGGCACAAGATGGCAACCACAATTTCTCTTTAAGGTGCTTATCACTACAGTATATTCCTTCATCTGGAAGTCATATAGTGCAGGTCTTTTCTCGACCTTTAAGATCAATTTTTCGCAGCCAAATACGAAAGACATGCTTCACCTCTCACGGCTAACGAGCTACTAAAGTAAAACCGAGACTGCGAAACAGTGTTGCCAACTATGCTAATTGCGAAGTCGCTAGGTAAAATCTAAATATAACTAGTTATATATGGTGCAAACCGTGAGCGTATGACGTCCAAATAGGCGACAAGTGTCTCGTGAGAATGCTGTCAATAGAAATAACCGTTTCTGTTAACGACCACTGTGGCCGACCACAATGGTGTGGTCAGAAAATGGCTCCGTCGGCAACTACGCGCCATTATTTTGTGGCCGCCACCAAACAGTGCCCCATGTGCACGCAGCCATACAAATGTGTCTTCTTTTTTGCCCAATTTTTTTTGTGGTGACCACTGACCACTAAAACGTCTTCCGTGTGTACCCAGCCGAAGAAACGAACATGCATTAGCTCGTGCTGAAGAGCAGTGCTCGAAGGCCTCAGAATAGTGCACGGTTGCAGTCGATCAACGATTATCAGAGCTATGGCATCTGAGATGGAAGATAATTAGGCACCGCGGTAGCAGACACACATCGAACAGGATCGTTGGATGTAAAAGTACAAAAATATAATATATTTTAGATAGTAAAAGATATAAGAGTTCATTGTGAGATAATACAGGAAGCGGGGAGGCCATAGTGTAGTGATCATGCTACAGTGTGCCTATCACATCGCAAATAGACGTCACCATTTTGTTTACTGGATTAGTATAAGCGCCGTCATATTGTTGAGAAAGGTGATAGTTTACTTAGATGTTCTGCATGGGCGCCGCCATATTGTTTAGGAAGCCGCCATTTTGTTTAAATGTTCTGCATGGGCGCCGCCATATTGTTAAGGAAAACGCAATTTGTTGACATGTTTTGCATAATACAGCGAAAATGTTTGAGAAACCACCATTTTGTTTACATTTTTGCACAAGTTTTGTTCGGGTAGCCGGCATTTAGTTTGAATGTTTAGACTTTGGAATATGCACCGCCATATTGACAACCTATTGGGTTGGAAATTGATTTTAATGGCAGCTCGCCGTAACGACATTTCCTACAAACGGAACGTCCGGGTGTGACTTACCAGCCAACGGCACGTCGAAGTTTGGCTGAAACCGAAGCGCGACTGATAGTGACGTCACACTCGGCTTTATTTCTGAGGCGATCACGTAATTGGCACACTTTACCAAATTCACCCAATATGGACGGATGCCCCCCCGCCTTGGTAAAGTTCGTTAGTACGTTTGTTCAAGCCTCGCTGAACACGAAGTGATATTTCAAAAGAAAAAAAAAAAAACAACAGGCTCCGCAGTGCGGTAGACAACATGAGCCCAAGCACACAACACAGCAAATCAGGGAAAAAGGAGGAAGAACACAATAAAGACTGTTAGTAAACTTGCAAAAGCGAAGCAAGCTGAGTGGGTACCAAGCAAGTACGTCTCGAAGCGCTAAAGCTGAAGTCACCAGGGAGCACGGCTCCCATAACAAAGAATGGGTGACGTAACTACATAACGACATGACTCCACTCCCCCAACTGAAAAGACTTCGTTATTACGACTATTGGAACAGGCAATTTTTATATTCAAAATTGCTTAATAATGGGATATTTAAGAGTGTGGGTTCTGCAACGTGCTTAACTGGATTTGATTCATTTCGTGTGAGACGCTTTGAATTGTTTTTTTTTTTACAGCGGGGCTGGTTCAGGTCCTAAAGCTGAGGTGTCAGCGTATAAAAAAACTGGAAGTCACAAATCCGACTGCAGTCTTTGTCACATGAAGTGCTAAGCTGTGATATGAAGCGGTGTATTTAGCAACAAGGTGAGCTCCTTCACGCGCAGCAGCACGTGCGTTATATTATAGGAATACATTTGATGGAAGCTTTTACTTTCGATAAGATTTAAACATCATCAGAGAAAAAACCTTCGCATGTCAGTTGCTGCCATTTTGTTTGCCAAACCGCCATTTTAAATCGATTTCACTATGTGTAAATGATACAACATTCTTTAGAAATCTGGGTTAAAATAATACGTCCTACACGGTGTCAATTGAGCGACAGGTGGGAATATATGCTGGTTGACAAGCCAAGGGCGCCGGAAGATGCCCTTTTCCCCACCATTAGCGAACTTGACACCGCGTAAACGAGCATAAACGATACAACATTGTTTGGAAATCTGGCGTCTTGTCAAATAGGCCGCCATTTTGTATAGCGGCCATACCATTTAGAAAGCAGGCCCTCTGGCTCGACTGCAATCAGTCAGCGTAACCGGCTCGTCTTAGCACAGCTAGGTGCATTGTCCAATGTACGTCATTTTGTAGATGTAAGTTGCAACTGAAGCCAAGTACATTTGAAAAACTACAGTGTCGTTCGAGTGACAAGGAGCCACTTTGCCTGAACGGAGAAAAAATGAAACGCTTCACCAAAAAATTAATGTCTCATCTAAAACAAAGTAACAACGGCTTGAAGTTGTGACACATGGGCGATACGAAATGGTTTTAGCTGAAACTGAGATTTGATTCAAGAAAATCCTCCATTTTGAATTAAGAAGCCGCCATTTTGAATTAAGAGGCCGCCATTTTGAATTAAGAAGCTGCCATTTCGAATTAAGAAGCTGCCATTTTGAATTGAGAAGCTGCCATTTCGAATTAAGAAGCCGCAATTTTCAACAAATACATTTTAGTTATTCAGCTGCCGTTTGAGCAAATAGACTAGGAGTACAAGGCCGCCATTTTTTAAAAAAAGCTGCCATTCTGAGTAAAACCAGCTTTTTCGAGTACAGAGCAGTTGTTTCCAATGAAAACCCGCCATTTTGAGTGAAAACCAGCCATTTATAGTAATGAGTAATTGTTTTCAAAGTAAAGTCGCCATTTGAAAAAAAAAAACTAGTTATCTGAAGTACAGAGTAATGATTTTCAAAGAGAAAAAAGACGCAGTTTTGAGTGAAAACTAGTTTTTGGAGTAAAAACCAGTCATTTTCAATGTAAAACCGCCATTTTGGGCGAAAAGCTGCCATATTCATTAAAAGTTACCAACCATTTTGAGAGAAAAGAGACGCCATTTTGAAACGACAGCTACCACCCTAATGAAGGATTCTTTGCATAAAAACATAACTGCAGCTTCGACACCACAGCCGGGGCGCCGCAGACAGTTGTCAATTAATACAGTAAATAAAACGAAGCCTATTTTAAAAATTAATTAGGACGTTACTACGCCACCGTCTTCAATTATAGAATTGGACATTAAAAACTCACGAATGAAACTAACAAGGCACTAACTTCAATCTACTACAACTAGTATTCCTAAAATCAACTGGACGCCATCTTAACAACAATTAAGCGTGATCTTAACAACATTTGGACGCCATCTTTTAATTTACAGGACGCCATCTTAGATTATCACTAGGAGCCAGTTAAAAATTAGAAGGCACAAAACTGAAATTTGAATACTTCACGGTTTGAAAGTTGGATGAAAAATTTATTGGCATCTCGAAAGTAACAAGCGCCATCTGGAATCAATTCGCGCCATCTTGTAACTAGCGGACGCCATTTTGAATGCAAACAAATTCTATTCCGAGACCGGACTCTATTATTTATACGCTAGTAATAGCGCCATTTTGTAACTATCATTTTGAGTGCAAGCAAATTCTATTGTGGCGCTGAAGACTCCAAGTTAATATTAGAAAAAAGCGCCATTTTGTGACGATCAAAATCTGAGAAAAGTAAACAATCAACAAGACGCTACACTACAGCTACCGTACATTAATAATCTCCGTAAGTAACAAAATTAGTCAATTGAAAGAATCTACAAATAGGAGGTCACTCTCACCCTAAGATCTGTTGATGTAGTGCAACAAATGCATTGTTTTCCTAAAGTATGTATGTAGGTCACACTATATTCAGTCGATTTGCATACATGTCACTTCTCTATTTTCGGTATTCTAGTGGAAATTGCCATGGAATTTGAATGTAGGCGTGATTAGAATGAGCGGAGGAGCGGAAACTAAACCAACTAAAGAAAACAACACAACCTAACCTGGTTAGGGTAGTTTCCACTCTTCTAAATATCATTCTAACACGCCTGCAGTCAAATTCCATAGCAACTTCCATCAGAAATACCGAAAATAGAGAAGTGGCATATCTGCAATTTGTCCGTAAATTGATCCAACTACATCAACAGCTCAAGTGTTATAGATTACAGTTACAACATGAGCGGCGTAACATGGTAGCTATTCAAGAGACGACTCCATACAAAAGTACATATTTACAGTAACAGAATGATCAGGCACTGAGGCATCAGGAGCAAATGCCATAATACAACTCGGGTTCGCTTATTCGTACAGTTTAGCTTCTGCATATATTAGTGATGTGTTTACGATAAATGCATAATAACAATGATATATACCGCCATTTATGAGAAAATAGCTCGGCTGCAGCACATATTTGAGATACGTTTACGAAATATGGTTAACAACAATGATATAAGGGTAAAAGGCGCTGGTTCTTTGCCGACTGCATGGAGGGTAAATTCAACGCCTAGGACGGAGTCTCCTGCAGGAGCATTTGGCACAGAGCGAAAACTGATGTTGATCAAAGTCCAGTCGTAAAAGTGGCTCTTTGTACAGCATGTCTATACACAGGCTCCGCCCACAGGCCTGCCGACTCCGCCTACAGGCCAGTAGACTCCACTCACAGGCTAATAGACTCCGCCCATACGCCAGCAAGCGGCTCGGCTCGCCTACATGCAGCGCTAGACTCCGCCCAAAGGAAGCTAGGTCCCGCCTACATATAGTTAGTCTCTACCTGTGTGCAGCGCTAGATCGGCCCAAACGCAGCCAGGTCCCGCCAATATATAGCTAGACCCTACCTATATGCAGCGCTAGACTCCACCCAATAGGCAGCCATTTCCCACCTACAGTGAACCAGGAATCGCTTACAGGCAGCTAGGCAGGTCCCCCAGGGCGGGACTGTATAAGGGGCAGTAGCACGGCCGAAGTGGAAGCGAGCCTCATGAAAGGATGCTGCAGGAGGTCGTTGGCTGTCACCCGCTCGTTGGGGTCACGGACAAGCATCTTGTCAAGAAAAGATTGCAGTCGCGGGGACACCTGCGATAGGAAGGAGAGTAGATAACATTAGTGCACATACACTGGCGGGTGCTCATTATAGTAGTATCATACGTTTTATCAGAGCAGAAAATATCAGCCTTATAGTGCTGAAGT
The DNA here is from genome assembly GCA_001587735.2 of Parhyale hawaiensis. Taxonomy (NCBI): domain Eukaryota; kingdom Metazoa; phylum Arthropoda; class Malacostraca; order Amphipoda; family Hyalidae; genus Parhyale; species Parhyale hawaiensis. The sequence goes on along the minus strand of LQNS02278184.1, from coordinate 3,882,758 downwards.
TATATTTCCGCAGGAAGGTTCGATTTGCAGCGGACTCGCAAGAGTTCACATATTTGGTCAGTATGATACTATATCGAGGGCTTAGAACCAAAAGTGGCTATGTCCATTTTCAGCGAAATTGGGTTCCATTCACAAAGTGGGTGCCCGTGAGGCATATTTTTAGTGTCACGGGTGTCTATGCCATATATTTTCATGCCAAATCTCTTCTTAATGAAGAGATATGGCATAGACACTCGTGACACTATAAATATGCCTCACGGGCACCCTTTTGGTGAGGGGAACCCGATTTCACCAAAAATGAACATAGCCACTTCTGGCTCTAAGCCATCGATATATTAGCAGAGAGACAGGCACAAGGCACCGCCAAGAGACAGAAATGGAAGACGACGTGAAGAGATAGGCTGAAGAGGAGAGTTTCTTACGCAGTCCGCCACCTCCGCTTACCACCATCGTCGGCCAACTTTACGGATTCGACAGAAAAGCAAAGAAGACCTACATAACTTCACAAGCTTATAGCCACAAAAGCAATTGCTGCGAGATGCAACAACTTCTGAGGTGAGGCAGGCGCGTTACGGTACCTACGGGCGCATGATGCCTCGGTGGATATTGAAATGTGTACACAACCAGCCGACATTGCGACAACGGCCGCCATGTTAGGCGGACAACTACAGTTCAGTGTCAGAGATTGTCACACCCCATCAGCAAGTGACCTCGACTCGCCTTCTCAAGTCCAAACGTCACTAACGAAGGGGCGGTGTCGCTTTAAAAATGAACCACAGGCAGTAAAAGCAAAGTAAAACAAAGTCACAGTATTTTAACATGGGTAAGCAAAATGCAAGACGGTCAACAGGTGCAATGTTTGGTGGCGGCCCTGCGACAACCACCTCCTGGCCACCACGCAGAGTGAGGTTGTGGTGGGTATGGGATGAGGACTCTCGTTACCTTGTGGGCGTTACGCAGTTTGGGAGGCGGCATGTCCCTTATCCTCCTCATTGCCTGCAGAGGGGGCTCGTTGAAGAAGGGGGGCTCACCATCCACCATCTCCATCACCATTATACCCAGGCTCCAGATGTCCACCTGAAAGAGGCAATGAGAGGGGAGTTGAGCCTTCCCCAGGCATCGCAACAAATATATATGCCCAGGCTCCAGATGTCCACCTGACAGAGGCAATGAGAGGGGAGTTGAGCCTTCCCCAGGCATCGCAAGAAATATATATACCCAGGCTCCAGATGTCCACCTGAAAGAGGCAATGAGAGGGGAGTTGAGCCTTCCCCAGGCATCGCTAGAAACGCTTCGATGCAGAGAAGTGAATGACATGAACATGGAACCCATGTACGAGGGTGTCTCTACGCTGGACCTACGTGTCTGAGGATAGCTGGCCGAGAAAGAAGAGGAACAACACAACAGAGCATTAGAAGTGGGAATATGAAAAGGGAAGGAAGCCAAGTGATCACAAAGGATAGACGCCGAGAAGGCCTAGCTGCGGATAAGGGGGCAGTTATCGTCAGCTAGTTACGAGACTCCCTGTATTATTATATTACTATTGTCCCGCTATTTCTGAAACTAAGGCAATCAATAGCAATCTAAGATGATTTACTCGGCTTACAGCCGGAACCAAAACGTTGTGCTCAGGCGGCAAGAGATGAAAGACGAAAAGAGAAGAAGACAGAAGAAAGAAGCGCCCGTGCGGACGGTCTATCTGTGGCCCTCCGCACGGGCGAAGGTAAGAGCCCCACAGAAAAAGTTAGTCACCTCGATCGGCAGACCACCTCGCGGAACAGAAAGGAAATATAGAGAACCAATATAACTTCACAAAACTAACCTTCTAAGCAGGAACTGCGACCAGATGCTACATCCCTTGCGGAGAAGGCACTCGGGATCCTTGGGTGCGTGATGCCTTAACATATTGTGGCAGGGAAAGGGCCCGCCACAATATGCCCCTGATTTCGGTGATAATCTTTAATTACAGTGACCTAGGTACTCTCGTAACTCATAGCAGTTCTGCTGAAGTTCAAACAGAGAAATAATTATACTGCTGGACATTATTTGCTACCTACTTTCTATTCAAAAATTTTCATCATCAGCACTCACTTCAAAAACACACTTCGACACTTTCTCCAAAGTTCTAGAGAAATTCTTTGGTTGCTAAGTAGCTACTGATTTTATTATGTGCAATTGTGGAGCAAAAGTAGAAATAGGCTACATAAAAAGTGACGTTTCGGCCATCTACAGAGGCCATTATTATATTACTAGTTTGAGAATCCCTACCCACAGAGTAGGTTATTATTATATTGAGTAGCTTAAGCCTCCGTCTCCACAACAATGGCGATCTAACAGACGAAGAAGCAAGGGACATATAGTATGACAATAAAAAATGAGGAACCCACGCACGAAGGTGTTTCCACACAGGATCAACGCACATGGGAACATCAAGTCGGGAAACAAAAGAAAGAACAAAACATATTCAGTAAGATTAGCTATGGAGATGGAATGAAGAAAAATGGGTACGAAAGACAGACGTCACGAAGGCCTAGCTAATGCCTAAGGTAACCTATACAATCCCCTTTTGGCGCTGTTCCCCATAACATAGGATGGGCGCACATAACTAATCTAACTCTATGCCCAACTAATTTAACGAAATGAAAACTTATAGGAATAAAAGTAGAAAAAATACAAAGTTAGCATTTTTATTTAGACGATCATGGTGATGAAATGTGACAAAGGAAGCATCAACTCCATCCCTTTACCTGCCGCTCACCAAATTTGCTCATGACCAGCGACCAAAGAAGGAGCAAAGAAGCACCCGGCGCCTCACCTCAGGTCCGTAGGGCAGCCTGCTGATGACCTCGGGCGCCATCCAATAGGGCGTCCCCACCAGACTCTTGCGCTTGGGCAGGTCGGGCGACACCTGCGCACAGAAGCCAAAGTCGGACAGTTTCACCTTGCCGTCGAGATCCAGCAGGATGGAGTCGCTCTTGATGTCCCTGTGTATGACGCCCTGCGAGTGCAGGAAGGCCAAGGCGTTGAGGCACTGCTGGCACACCGTCGCGATCTGGCACTCGTCCAGCCGCGCCTGAGACACCAGGTCCGTGAGGGCGCCTCCTGCCAGGTACTCCATCACCACCCACAGTTCGTCTCCTGCAGGGGGAGAGGCCCGGAGCAACGCTTATATTTAGGTAGATTATAGAGTAAAAAGAAACCAGTATCTCACAGCATAGCACAACCTCCATGAGGAGAGAGACTAGCTACATCAGGAACTCTGCACAGAACAACCATCCTCAACAACAGCCAAACAAACACAGGTAGCAACCGTAGCTCTGGAGCCCGCAGGCTAGACGCGTACCAAGTGTTCCAATACAGCACTAGTTTTCGCTCCGCTGGACGGACTATAATAGATACAGGGCAATATTGGAGTAAGAAGCCCATTCTCACAGATGGAGTCAGAGTCTATGGTTTCGTTTATTCTTCGCTCTTGCCACCATCTTGCTGCATCGTAATATGCATGAGCGGTCAGAGAATGTAAGTAGAAAAGCGGAACCCATGCATGAGCGGAACGGAACTTTATGGCGCCGACGTTTTGTGGCCGATTTTTGGGCGCACAATTTTTTTTGGCGCCGAAATTATTTTTTTACTATTACCACCACACAAATCCAGTATCTTTCTTGACGTATTTAGGTAAAATAAGGCGTTCTTAGACGTTTTTCACGAATAAAATTCTTGTCTAACATGCTTATTTTTGAAATAATTGACTCTGAAGTTCCTGTTGCTTTTCTATGAGAGAAAATAACAACACTGGTACAGTACAATGGAAAACCTCTTTCCATAGGTTTTTAGGTTAGTTTTGGTTGAATAAGGTTTGGTTTGGTTAAATTAGGTTGGGTTGGGTTAAGTTAGGCTGGGTCAAGTTGGGTTGGGTCAAGTTAGGTTAGATCGTGTTCCGTTAGGATGGGTTAGGTTAGTTTGGGTACTGGTACTGGTTGTGTTGGGTACTTGTACAGTACAATGAAGAACCTTTTTTCTAGGTTTTTTTTGGGTTTGTTTTGGTTGAATAAGGTTAAGTTAGGTTGGGTTGGGTTGAGTTAAGTTAGGTCGGGTTAGGTTAGATCGAGTTCCGTTAGGTTAGGTTGGGTAAGGTTAGGTTAGCTTAGGTTCCTATGGGGTCACTAGCAAGCCTAAAATGACTCCGGCTATTTTCTCCATAGAAAAATAATAGGAACTTCAAAGTCAAATATCTAGAAAACTAAGCATTTCCGACGAAAACGTTACTCCTGAAAAAGTCTCAGAATGCCGTAGTTTACCTAGATATGTACTAAAATACTGAATTTGAGTGGGGGTGATAGTAAATATTTAAGTTATAGTTTCGAGAAGGTATGTTAATGTTAGGTTAGAAAAAGACCCTATAGAATATTTGCGTAGTTTAGCCCACAATCACGAGATACACTTAATAAATAACTTTAGTCAGTACAGTATACTGTTGATGTTATCTTCTTTAGAATGTGAAAGTTGAAAGTTGACAAGTGCATTTTGCATATAGGCCTATCGTGTGCAACTATTTCAATGTTAGTTTTTCGACATTTAATCTAAAATAGCATGTTTTATAGTAATTTCACATAGTCCATATATCCTGTTTAATTTCAATCTGCACCAAAAAATCGGGGCCAAAAAGCACCAGACCCTGCATGAGGGTATTTATTCAGGATCAATACCGGTACGTATAGAAAAAGCAAGCTATGAAAGAAGATGAATCAGTAAGAGTATAAAACCGAAAGGAATTAAAGTGGACACGAAAGACAGAAGTCGAGAAGGCCTAGCTAAGGTAACCTACAGAGAGACCCTCCAATGCGCAACTCTCCGTAACATAGGACGGTCGAACTTAACCTAGCCCTTTGGCCCATTTCCTTCCTCCCAAGGTCACGACCCAAGATTATTATTTACAGAGGGATTCCCGCCGATTGCTTGAGAAGAAACGAGACAGCCCGTGAGGGCACTTACCAGCGAGGAAGGAGTCGTGGGTCTGCACGATGTTCGGGTGCTGGTACTCCTTCATGATGACTACCTCATTGAAGAGCAACTCACGCCGCTGCTGCCGCCGCAGGTCCATCTTCTTGACGGCGACCTGTTGCCGAGTGAGGTTGTCTGTGGCCAGACACACGATGCCTGTGCTGCCCTCGCCGATCTTGCTGAAGTTGCTGAGACGCGTGCGGGGGTCCCCTGGCGACACCACCATCTGCAGGGCGGCTCTGAACTGGTCGTGGCTGAGTCTGTGGTGTCCCCCTCTGTCTGCTCCTGCTGGGGGAGGCGCTGAACTGTTGCTGCCCCCAGACTGGCTGCCAGGCGATGGGTGGCCCGGTCTCAGTCCCCCAGCGCCGTTAAGCTGAGGGTTGCCGTTGTGGTCAGGAGGGGAGGGGCCGGTGGGCGGAGCACCAGGAAGGGCGGGGCCAGTAGGCGGAGCACCAGTGGGAGTGTGGAGGGGGTCCGTAGCGGGAGGAGCATGGTGGCCCATGACACCGGCAGCAGCAGTAGCTTTGGCTTCAAGTTCAGAGAGCGGGGAGAACTCAGAGGGAGATACCTGCTGCTTCTGGGGCTCCTGTAGGTGCCGTTGGTGCTCAGGGTGGTGGTGAAGCTGTGGGTGTTGCTGAGGGGAAGACATTGGTGGTTGCTGCTGCGGGTGATGGTGGTGGTGGGGGTGATGATGGTGAGGGGGAGAGTGAAGTGGTAAGGGGCCATTATTGTTGGGGAACGGGCCAGGGGGCTTAGCACCATCAGGAGCTGGGTGCTGCTGGGGGTGGTGTGGGTGTTGCGGATGACCCTGTGGGTGGTGCGGATGCTGAGGATGTTGCTGAGGATGCTGTGGCGGATGATGCGGATGCTGCTGAGGATGAAATTGATGTTGCTGTGGGTGATGAGGATGTTGATTAGGTGGGAGGTTTGGATGCTGCTGCTGCGGATGATTAGGGTGATGGGGAGGCACAGGATGTTGTTGCGGTTGTGACGGTTGATGATTGTGGATGTGTCCAAGTGGAGGTCTTTGGAATGCCTGCTGCTGGGGAGGTACGAAGGGCGGCCCATCTCTGGTGGAGTTAGGCGAGTGCTGCTGCTGGGGGTGAGGTGGGCGAGAGGGCAGGATGTGGGGGAGGTGGTGGGGCGGCGCAGGGCCCCGCTGCTGGTCGTATATTGCACGCTGTAACACAAGACAGGTTAGGGCGCCGCAACCCGCTGGGGCTCCTTGGCACCAGCAAAAACAAACTGGTTGCTTAACAACACTCAACAATAATTTGCGTTATAAACATATACAATTCTTCACACTTTCCACAAATATTTATGCAGATATGTGACAGAAACATATAGGCGAAAATTGGGCCAGGTGGGAGGGGGTGGCGGAACTAAGGAAGCCGCAAAGCGAATGCACTTCTAGCTTGGGAAATTTGAACTGAAGAATTGCAGACGTCTGAAGTAGGTAGGTACCTCTTAGCACTACGGTATCACGGATACTCAGTGTCACATCAAAACTATACTTGTTTTAAGCTAATAAGGCGGAACTGGAAGACAAGAACAACGAAGGAAGCAGGAAAGATAAATTTCATACAAGATGCACGAGTTCAAGGGAAGCAAATAGGAATCTCGTTGCAGGAATTATTTTTGCCGATATTTTACGACCGAGTGGGCCACTAGCGGTAATAAGAAACTCACCTGTGCTGGGTGGACCATATGGCCCCCAGGGTGATGCAGCCCCATGTGGGGGTGTCCCTGTGGATGCTGGCCAGGGGCAAGGGGGTGGTGATGATGGGGCAACTGGGAGGGAGGCGGACCTCCCGCTAGGTGAGGATTGGAAGCGTGGTGGGGGTGCACTCGCCCCATGTGGGGAGGCTGCGGATGCTGGGGGTGAGAGGTAGGCTGGGAGGGGGAGTGGAGTGAGGGGTTGGATGCGTGGTGGGAGGGCGGAGGCTGCATTCGTGGTGGGTGGGCAGAGGAAGGTTGTGGGTGACCGGCGTGCCCATTGAACTGCTGGTGGGCGGGCTGGGGGGCTGAGGCGTTGGAGGAGCCCGTGGATGACGGGCCTGAGGGAGTCCGCATGTGTCCCTGCAGCAACGGGTTCTTCAGTACAGCAACTTTTCAATTAAATGCCGTAATATTTTCCGCCAAACATTTCAGAATTATGTATCAACAAAGTCTCGACCGAAATATTGGCTATGTAGCTACCTCCTGAGTCATACGGACGTCAGAAAAGGAGACCGTATTAAAGTATAGGAGTGGTAGCATGAGAGAGAACAAAAGTGGATGAGAAAGAAAGATGTACCGAAGACCTACCTAGGACTAAGAGACAACCCATGGGTCGCACAGGGGGTGCTGCTCCCCACAACATAGGTCAGTAAGCTAACGTAACGTTATGGCCCCTAAGGAAGGATCCTGAAGTAGCTATACTGTGAAACGCTCACCTCATTGTGGTAGTTCATCTCGCGCCCCTCGTGCAGAGTGGGGGGCTGTGGGGGGCGCTGCTGTCCCCGCTGCAGGTGGGGTGGGGGACTCACAGACCTGAGGGAGTTGCTGCGGGCGACGCTGGGAGGGTGTCCGGGCTGTGCGGCACAGAGCACACGGTGAAGAAATCAGTGAATTGTGTCACAAGTGCAGAGAAGGGAATTGTTGGTATAATATTCAGAAGTTCAAACCTCTGTCTCCCCAACAAAGGCGATATTACAGAAGGGGGTGTTCACCCACAGGATCAACGCGCGGGAAAGAAGAGGAAGAACAGATGGAAGAAAGATCAGTAAGAGTATGAAATGGGAAGGAAGCAAACTGGGCACAAAAAACAGACGTCCCGAAGGCCTAGCTAACAGCTAAAGTAACCCACAGGGTCCACCTGGGGGCGCTGCTGCCCATAGCATAGGATGGGCGAGCCTAAAATAACTTACTCCTATAGCCCATCCCATGCCCCCGAGGGGAGTGAATCTAATAGGCGCTGTTCAGATCAAATAAAGTTGTAAACTTTACAGCATTTCTGCAGTAAAGTCTGACAACTCGACAAGCGCGCTACTACTGGCCATGAAAAAAGGAGCAAAACATCCCACACTGACGGGAGAGGAAACAAGTAGACAAAAGACAGCGAGACCTTCCTAGGCCCCCACACGGGAGCAGGCAGGAGTCTCGTGCGTGGGATAGATCGCATACCAAATACGTAGGGACCTAACTAACATAGCAGATGTACCTATCTAACTTCACAAGCTAACCTTATCAGCAGGAACTGCAGCCAGATGTAGCAATTCCAGTAGTAAGGCACTTAGGTTAGTCATTGGGGCGTGAAGCTCATAGGTACATATTATGACAGCGGTGGGGTTCACCACAGTATCCCCCAGAGGCAGAAAGGCAAGATATACCCACTGAAATTTACAATTGCTTCGGACAGCAAACAAGCCGATCACCCAATCAGAAAATGGGTCGTGGGGTTCTAGGGTTCAAGTTCTGACTTGCAACCATTGAGAATAGGTAGGCCTATATATATAGGTAGGCTCTGAAACCTAGAGTCTACTTTAGTGTTCTGAAGTAGTGATGACATTCTGCAAGTTTTTCAACTTTCTCTAGCGGCTATGCAGATATACCTATTACCGGTACCTATTGTTTGCATAGGTACTGTAATATGAAATGTCTTCATGACTTATATTGTAAGGCATGTCTGCGTGTACCACACCTAACAAACCTTCTGATGCCGCAAGCGCCCAAACGTCCTGTTGTGCCCCGTAACCACAAGTGTGTGTCTAATTAAAGGACTACAGTGTGAGTAGCCAGCACGTCAACTGGCTTCAGCAATGGTCGCTAGTAAAGCTTGTAATACGGTACTGCTGCGCATCTCAGAACTAGCAAATATGTCTTCTTGATGAAGCAATAAAACATTCAGACAAATGATTGATGGTTATTTATTATTATATTGAGTAGTTTGAGCCTCCGTCTACACAACAACAGAGGAAGAAGCAAGGGACATACAGCATGACGATAGAAACATGGGGAACCTATGCACGAAGGTGTTCCCACACAGGATTAACGCGCATGGGAACAGCAAGTCAGGAAAAAAGAGGAAGATCGGAATAAAGCATGAGCAAGTAGGAGTATGAACATGGAAGGAAGCAAAGTGGGCACGAAAAATGGAGGTCCCGAAGGCTTAGCTAATGGCTAAGGGAACCTACACGAGCCCCTATGGTCGCCGCACCCCATGACATACGATGGACGAACCCAAATAACCTAACCCTATGGCCCATCCTATGCCCCCTGAGGGACATTGATTCATGGGCTGAGACTGCGTGAGAAGAGTAGCTAGCTATATAAGAGTATCCCGTGCAACCGGCTTTAATGCAGTCCAAAACATCTTGATCCAGTTATCCACTCCCAGAGATCCGACGCCTCAACACAACCAGCAAGACAGGATAGCTACACACAAAAATACACACCACACATACGTAAATGAAACTATAGATACTGAATTAATTACTTTTGGCCATTCACTGTGGCATTGTCCAATATGTACTTCAGAAATTGAAACCTGAAATTCCACACAAACTGATATAAATATATATACAAGAAAAGTATTATTTATTCAGATTTTGGCGCTCCAGTCGGTCATTTCATTACATACAATTGTGACTTCTGTAACCAGTGGGTGAGCAGAGTGGCCGAATTAAACTCTACCCAAGCACTTTTGACTCTCCATCCCTAGACATAACGACTGTTTCGTGGCTTCAGCAGGGTGCGGGTGGTTCACACGCTGTAGCTACCTACAGTATCACATTTGTGCTATAATCGCGAACAGATGGAGAAACAAAGAACACATAGCAGCTATGTCAATAGAAACGCGGAACCCACACACATAGGTGTCCCCACACATCATAGATGCATATAGGAACAAAAAATCGGGGAAGTAGAGAATGAAGAAGAGAGAAAATCAAGATCAGTGAGAGTATGAGATGGGAAGGAAGCAAACTGGGTTCGAGGGAAAGATATCTCGACGCTCTAGCGAAGGCTAAGGCAAGGAGTAATAATAACGGGAGGGCGAGACATGAGCTGATAGAAAATTCGTGACGTCACAACCCAACCGGCGCTGCTGCCTGTGACGTCATTGCGGACCACGCACCTGCTAAGTTAGAAGTCATGTCAGCACAATGTTACCTACATTGCATTTTTAACGTTAATATATGGTTACATATGAGCCGTAGTGGGTAGAAAGCTCTGCCTTTACTTCTAAATTAGTGGCTGAGTGGTCCGCAATGACGTCACAGGCAGAAGCGCCGGTCTGGCTGTGACGTCACAATTTTTTGATCAGCTGATGTACAGTGCTCCCGCTATTTTTACTCCCTGGGCCAAGGTAACCTACAGGGCCCCATGGGGTCAGTGCTCCCCTTAACCTAAGATAGGCAAACCTAGCATAACCCTAAGGCTTATCCTATGCCGCCCACTACTCACCTCCACCTGGGTGATGTGTCGGGGGTCTACCAGGGGCTGGGGGCGGTTGCCCCGGTCCAGAGCATTGCTGACGATGCCCTGCCACTGGGCTGGCAGACCGACGTACCTGCGGCACAGGCAGAGTTACCTTAACGTTCTAATGACACGCCAATACTTAAGCTGAGCCCAAGCTCTTTACAATGGTGACTTGTCTAGTAGTGATGGGGCGAATATTCGCATCCGCATCTTTTTCAACATCCGCAGCTGCATCTGCACCCGCGGATGCTAAGATGGTAGTTAACATTCGTAGCTGCATCCCCGTAAAGCAGATGTAAAATCCGCAGCAAAGGAGGCTCAGGTTTATCACCGTACACTAAGCTCATCCATAGTGCTGAAAACTGTAAATTCTCAGTGGCTCGCTCCGACAGAACACCTTCTGTCGGTAGCACCAGACCCGCGACAGCGCCCAACTCTGGGGCGTCTAAATGGTAGTTTAGAACCGTTCTGAGGCGTTACCCTCCTTA
>LQNS02278184.1:3840814-3851131 GCA_001587735.2 Parhyale hawaiensis | reverse complement strand
TACATGTTCAAGGACTCTCCTGCACGGCCAACCGATTGCAGAAAAAGTAACAGATTCGTCAACCTTTCCAATGAAGTTCGTGGGAGTTCAGTGGTTGGAGAACCAATGCGTGGCTAATAGGATACTTGTCTTCATTCCACACGTGCAGGCATTTGTGAACGTAATAGAATGGAAGTAAATTACGACTACAGTAGTCGAGGAGTTTGGCAACTGTGATCGCCGAGTTGGAGAACGTCCCTCTTCTCAGAGCAAGACTAGAGTTGTTTTGTTTACTAGCGGGCGAACTCGAGCCGTTTCTCCGCGAATTCCAGACAAGCCGTCCTATGGCTCCATTCCTTTATGAGCAGCTGCTGGTAATTTTCAGAAAACAGCTCGCCAGGTTTGTGAAAAAGATCTTCTGGCTTCTGCTAAGACTGGAATTAGGGTGATGGAGAGAGACGTTGAAAGTGTCCAGCCTGACGTCTTTACATGACTTGGACATTGGGTTTGGGCCGAAGCGTGCCCTTCAGGGATTTTCTGAGACTGGACAGGATCGAAACATCGTGATGACTTTCGGAACTGGCAGTCAGAGTGTCCTCAAGCAACTTGTTTCGAAAATAAATGAGAAAAGCCCGCTTAAGTACCGCCTGACAAGAGGCGTCAGTTCGCTGGATCCAGTCGTCATCGCGTCACATCCTGAGGTATGTAGAGAGCGATTCAAATGATGTGCGATATCGTTTTTTTTTTGTGGCAGGATGACATAGTTTAGTATCATCCGCAAATTTACTCATTTTAATGCCGATGTTAAGATCGAGATCATTGATGTAAATTGAAAACAGAATTGGGCCAAGCACGCTACCTTGTGGAACCCCTGATGATACCTGTGTCCAGGCGCTGGACTCTCCTTCAAGCTTCACTCGCTGCTGCTGACCCGTAAGCCATGCCTTGATATGCGCTGAGGTATGTAGAAAGCGATTCAAATGATGTGCGAGAAACTGATGGAGGCTGGTCGGCTGACGGCGACCCGTGCAGATGTCATATACAATTTGTGGAGCGAGTTGACAGTAGCATCGTCGTTTGTGGCTCCAGCAAACAATTTTACAAGGCACATCCCTGAAGGCGAGCACGACAGGAATCAAGAGCACCGCCTTGACCAGTTCTACTACAGTGTCCTTGGATGCAAGCCTCAGTATGCAGAGCTCTACAAAGTAATATAAACGATTCTGCTGTTATCCCGTGCCAATGCAGAGGTGGAGAGAGGATTTTCTGTGAATAAACATTTGTTGCATGAGAGTATCACGAAAAATCACTGGTAGCACAAAGACTGGTCAACCAGGCAGTCAAACAATAGAAGAGCGTCCATTACATCAGGATTGATCACAAGATGCTGGCTGCAGTTAAGTTATTATTATTATTATTATTATATTGAGTAGTTCAAGTCTCCACAGCAACGACGATCTAACAGAGGAAGAAGCAAGGGACACATAGTGTGACGATCGATACGTGGAACCCATGCACGAGCGTGTTCCCACACAGGATCAACGCGCATGGGAACAGCAAGTCGGGAAAGAAGAGTAAGAACAGATTGAAGAAAGATCAGTAGGAGTAAAAGATGGGAAGGAAGCAAAGTGGGCACGAAAGACAGCCGTCCCGAAGGCCTAGCTAATGGCTAAGGTAACCTACACAAACGCCCTGGGGGCGCTACTCCCCATAACATAGGATGGGCGAACCTAACTAACCTAACCCTACTGCAGTTATGTTGGCATCTCAGAGGCGTGTACAACACCTGAATTATTAAGGCCAAGGAAAACGCCAAAGAACAAGCTCGTAGAATTAGGGAGAAGACGAGACCCTCGGATATTCAAGCCTTGAAAGCAAAGAGGCAAAAGCTGGTAGCGGAAAACGAGGCAGCGATTGATGAAGAGTTGAGCCAGGTAAACAAAACAGTTGAATGGTATAGCTGGTGACTAGTCTCAGCTGCTGTGTCGCCCTTAACTTGTTTCTGATGCAGCAGCGGCAGCCCTATTAAGTTTCGCTATCTGCTTTTTTGCTGACACACAAGTATTGACAGGTGTAAAATTATATTTTGTTTGTATTTCTTTATATGTACAAGTCAGCCATGGTCAGAAATCTGCTGACATACTGTAAGTATTAAAAATAGGTACATGTTATAGTTTCCTTTTTAATATATACTAGTCACTTGTGGTCTGAATTCTGCTAACAGACAAGTATTATTAGGTAGCTACAATGTTACATTTTGTTACTCTCGTTTTTGTAATGCGTTTTTTATATAATAAAAACGGTAAAAACCTCTTGTAAAGGTCTACAGGCTTATGCGCCACTAGGGCGCGGTATTTGTCTCATTTTCTATTATAAGTAGTAGTAGTAGAAGAAACCTTTACTAGCGCTTCGGTGGCACACTGCGTATATCGCGCCGAACTATTCCTGTGTTTAGCCACAGGCTCGTGCGCCGCCAGGGAGCGGAATTTATCACATTTTATTTATTATAAAGTACTAAAATGAATATCATTATTATTTTTACATATAGTATATGTAATTCACAAAGAAACGGGCAGAGCCATAGTTGACGATAGCATTTATCGTAATGGATTCATCACAGTTTGTGATAGAGGTCACATCTGATAAGAAAGCTCTTCAGGGCATTTCTACTGAATAGGCGGCGAAGTCCCTCAGAAAGCATTCCACGGAGGATGGAGTCAGCATTTTGACCATGCAGGTCCGGGAAGCAGTCCCTCCGCTCGTCGGAGAAGGTGGGACTCTCGGCGATCAAGGGCAAGACAGTGAGTGGTACGACGGTGTCGTCGCAATAAGGTTGCGGTTGCCTTGTCCGCAGATAGTCGTAAGTCTCGTGAGGCCAATACGTAGGCGGTACAGTACGACGTCCATTCCGTGGTCGTCGCTATTTGACGAGTACCATTGTTTGATGGGTTCTTCAATTGTTCGCAATTTTTTACTTCTCTGCGCCAACCACTGGGATTGCCATAGCTCGAGCAGGTTCCGTTTGATTAGTGGGTAATAGTCTCGGCAGGGGACTGCACGGTTTGCCGTAGCCAAATCCGACCTGCCTCGACTTATCAGCGAGCTCATTGCCCGCGATGTCAACATGGCCATGTACCCAACAGATACGCCACGAGGCGTACTATACTATGTACCCAAGGTAGCAGCAGACCGTGTGAGCTTCACAGTTAAGCTGAAGGTCCCGGGAACGATCCCCAAACCAGGCGAGGGGTCTTCGTTCATGGCGTTAGGCGGGCTGAATCAGTAAATTTGCTTGGTGTGCATAGCTACCGAGGGGGCTACTGACCTTAGGGTGGAGAGGTTTGGGTCACTGAACCTTCCGCTAATGTGCTATAGTTCTTAGCGATCCGTGATCGGCTGAAGCTGTACTAACTCTTCTGGGGCCAGTTAGGCTATATCAGCTGCACCAACAAGGGCGTGTGAGTTTTCCAACGGATGGTGCAGTCAAAGCTGACTTTACTTTATGAAATGTGGAATTTCAAAGTAGTAGTAGTAATAGAAAAATTTTACTAGCGCTTCAGTGGCACGTGGAATTATAAAGATGAATTATATACCTGCACACATCAAGTCGCTATTAATTCCAGCTTCACCTACATAAAAAACTACAAACACCAACGTTTCGAAGGATAAAAACAACACAAGCGCTTCCGTTTTACTATAAATGACCGCTTTACGCACGTAAGTATCCATCAACTGCAACAGTTTACAATTCCACAGATCTAAACCTTAATTATGTATAGGTACAGTTTAAAGCTACATGTAAATATATATGTATATATAAAGTTGCCGGAGGGGATATTTCAAAGAGCTCTATGCTAAATCCATTACGCTGCCGTTCCAATATTCTACAGTAGCTTTTTCGACGTCTCTGCCCAAATTCGGGGCACACAATACAAAAAAAAAAAAGATGCAGGGTGTCGGAGTCGGACTCGATCATTCCGACTCCTCAATCCTGATTTCGTGTCCCAAAACAACACAAAAGTGTTTCTTCCGCGTGACCAAAACAAACCCTTGAGTGACGAACAGTCGCTTGCGATTGGACAGGTTTCCCGTCGCAACGAGCACTGCTCTCATTGGTTGTGACGTCACCCACGGCTTTGTTTTAGTCACGTTAACATTCACGTTGGACAACAAGCCAGCTCCCACACAACTGACAATTTGAGACGGGTATCGAAATTATAAATATAATAGCTATATACAGACGCGCTTGCCATAAGAACTACTCAGACTAAGAACCTACGTTAGTACTGGAGAACCATAAAATAAGAAAATTCATTGAAACCGAGAATATCTAGAAATATAGATTGTGTACAGCGCCACCTCTCGGTGGTGAAGTGGCAGCGTTTCGGCAACGCACCCTTATGAGGCCCAGGTTCGAGTCTCGGACGCAACGCAACGGCTTTGCACAGCGTGGAGCACTCCGGCACCCAAAGGCGAGGGATTCTCATGTTGACGCTCACCACCAACTGCTTCTCCTGCTCTTCACACTACTAGTCCTTCAAAATTCCATAATTAGGGCAAAGGAAAACCTCGCTAGGTGCAGCCACTGTATGAGAGATAACAAACGGTTATATCACCTCTCGTAAGTCGGGGTAATATCCGGCGCCATATTGAAGGACCAGCAAAATGGGCTGTCCCGGGAACTTGCAGGGCTTGCAACTTATATATGTATACTAGCCTCACCTCCCATGGGCTTCAGCGTACGTTACCTATCTACTTTTTACTTATAATGGTCAGTTTCCTCGAGAATTTGACCCGCAACGATACCTGTGTTGACTGCCAGCACCGAGGTGCAACCAAAGCCCTCAAATGTAGCAAGGAGCGGTGCAGTGCATCCTAGTGTAGCTACTCCACTCAAACCCTCCACTAATTGGTCTCTTTAGGACTTATGGTCCAACTGAGGCGCGGCCCCACTTAGAGGGTGACGTGGACCGGGGCCTGCAGCACTCGGCCGCAGGATCGAAATGCCTCAACCTGCGTTCTTCACGCGGTCAGAGAGAGTGACGCTCCAGCTCCACCCACTCGTGTGGAGACTACCCAACAACAGAGAGCAGAAAGTAATTGGTTGAACTTTCAACAGAATAATTTAGTGACTTGTTGTGGTGCTAACAAAGAAAATGTTTTGCGAATTTAGGCTTATCTCAATACTGAGACAATATCCCAGTCTGCTCTACTGGGAAGAGAGTGCACTTGAGACGTCACAGCCAATGGCGCTTCTCTTTCAGCCGTGACGTCACATTGATCCCAGAGGCCGTCAGTGATTGGTGCACTCGAAATTGCATTATGCCGGAGCCACACAACGCAATTGTATGCTCCACTTATGAGAACACGCTCAGCCCGCAAAGCCATTGCTAAAACATGATACAGTTTGAGAGGGTAAGAAGTAGTCAAAGTACTTGAAATATTCTAAAATCCAGACGGTGTGGTACTCATGCTGTAGACAAACCCCCACTTTTTAATAGCTTTTCCCCAACGCACTGTATTGAGAAAAAAAAATTATAATAAGAGCCGACTGTCGGTAGCACGGATACGGCAGCGAGCGGTTTCAGCACCGAGAAACCGCACGTTTAACGGAAGAAAAAAAAAAAAGAGCACAATACGCGAGATCAGCGAGGAACGCGATTAGATTACATTAGACAGCAGGCAGTAGACGGACCGATAGGCCCATACCCAGGGAGCCGGTGACACGTAGGCTCCGGCTCCCTACGAGCTACTAGGATAAAAAATTTTCTAAGGAAAAATCGCAGACGTGGAAATAAATAAGGAACACAAACACGAGAGAGTCCTAACCTCAAAGAGCCCAGCGAATGGGTAACAACCTAAATATGAACAGAAAAGGCATTTATTACAGAAAAAATCATAGCGAAAATGGCGAAACACATCGGAAAAATTTAGCCCTGCTAGCACAGGTGGGCCGGCCAGCCTCGATGAGTAGTAGAAGTAATAGCATAATTTTCTGCACCAAAAGAAACCAATAGCCCAGTAGGAATAGTGGAGGCGCAGGCGGGCAGGCAGATAATACGCCTTTACATAGTATACGCCAATGTTAAATAGCTAACTCTAGTAATTTCTTTGTATTTACAATAATTGTGACACGCGCAGCAGCAGCCGCCAGGTGGCGTAAGTGTGCGCCGCAGTCGCCAGGTGGCGTAAGTGTGCAACGCAGTCGCCAGGTGGCGTAAGTGTGCGCCACAGTTGCAAGGTGGCGTAAGTGTGCTCAGCAGCCGCCAGGTGGCGTAAGTGTGCGCAGCAGCCGCCAGGTGGCGTAAGTGTGCGCAGCAGCCGCCACGTGGCGTATGTGTGCGCAGCAGCCGCCAGGTGGCGTAAGTGTGCTCAGCAGCCGCCAGGTGGTGTAAGTGTGCGCAGCAGCCGCCAGGTGGCGTAAGTGTGCGCAGCAGCCGCCACGTGGCGTAAGTGTGCGCAGTAGCCGCCAGGTGGCGTAAGTGTGCGCAGTAGCCGCCAGGTGGCGTAAGTGTGCGCAGTAGCCGCCAGGTGGCGTAAGTGTGCGCAGTAGCCGCCAGGTGGCATAAGTGTGCGCTGCAGCCGCCAGGTGGCGCAAGTGTGCGCAGTAGCTGCCAGGTGGCGTAAGTGTGCGCAGTAGCCGCCAGGTGGCGTAAGTGTGCGCAGTAGCCGCCAGGTGGCGTAAATATGCGGGTACAAATTTTGAGTATCCCTGTAGGAAAAATTTATTACATGCGACCCAAAAACATCCGCCAAATAGTGCACACAAAATACGAGACATTTTAATACTGAAACAACTAGAAAAGAAGAGCCGCGGACTTATGTCGCCCCACCGAGGCAGGTTCAAGTTCAGCAATTCTATTCGAAACAATACTGACTGGCTTTAGGCTTCCTTATTTACGCTAATTCAAATGCGAACGCAGTGAGCCGCAGCGTACGACAGCGGTGATGTATAGGCAGCAGTGTAATGCGTGTCCAAAGTCAGAGCGCCGGGGATCGAGGTCTGTTTGGGGCTGTGAGCTCAGTGTGCTTGTCACGTAACGTTATGCTATGCTGGGCGCCGTGTGTTTCTGCGAGGATTCGGGTTGATTTTTCTAAGTGCAAAGTTCGGTAGCCACTGCGTTCGCTGCAGCCCAAAGAGCGGAAGCAAGAAGGGACACAGCGCACGTTGGGTAAATTGGGCAAACAGAGGGAAGAGGCGCATTGCGCAGCAAGGCGGGAAAGAAGAGGCATCAAAAGGAGGAACAGAATGAAGCGAAATGGATCACGAAGGATTGAAGTTCCGAATGCTTGACTAAGGCGAAAGTAACCTTTGTGGTCTCTTGGGAGCGTGACTCCCCACCCATAGCACAGGATGGGCGAAGTTAACCCAAGAGGCCTAGCTGCTGGGGTCCTCTAGGGATGCAGTGGCATAGCCAGAGGGGAGCTTGCGGAAGGGGGGGGGGGGCACACCTCCCAGAAAAGTCTCACGTCGCCCCCCCTCCCACTGAAAAGGGAGGCAGTGGAAAAAATTTTAAATTTGTGTTGTTTCAGGCCTAATTTTTTTTACCCTTTCCCAACAATTTTGCTAGCGCCCTCTATAGAAAAAAAATTTCCTGGCTTCGTTACAGAGGGGATGCAGCTCCCCATACCTCACCACGCACGGGATTAGTTACAAGTTATGCAGTAGAAACAAAGGTAGGAGCGCCTACACACACTACGGCCGAGTATAGGTAATAGCTGTACAGGAACTAGGCTAGGTAGAGAGATAGGAACACACGGCAGGTGGCACTAAGAGAGAGAGGACCTAGTGATCTATACACAAACATACATACACACACCCTGTATATTGTGGCGAACTTCCGAAGGGGGGGGGGGCTACATCTTCAGCCGCTGCTGTGACTGCGAGGGGGGAGGGGGACTATTGTGACTCTGCGGTTAGCCGGGGTAGGACACCTACTGGTTCTAGGAGTCGGAGTTGGCATCGTGTCCTTCAAAAAGATGGGCTCAGAATTCTAAGGTCTAGAAAGTTAGAGTCTGAAGTGTAGGTCCTAAGAGTGAGAATCCTAGGGTCCACATAGTTGGAGTCACAATCCTAGAGTCCTAAGAGTTGTAATCCTAGGGTCCACAGAATCGGAGTCAGAATCTCCGGGTCCGAGAAGTTTGAATCGGACATCATACCTTCCGACTGCACAATTCTGCCTACAAGCCTTAACGGCTTCCGTCACTTAACACGGGTAGCCACACCCAACTCAACACAGAGAGGCAAAACAAATACAATAGATGAGAGATATATACTCAATATGAGGCAGCTTACTAAGGTTGAAGAGTATAATCAAGTTTGTTCTTCTGGTTCAGTACGTCCGTCCGTCCATCTGCACGTTACTCATTCAGCCTCACACAGGATAAAATAGTGTATCCATGATACGGCCTCGGAAAAAATAAGTTCAAGAAAATATGCTGCTCTTCATAGGTCAAATATTTGGGACTCACTCGGAATTAACACTTTTCGCCACATACAGACGATCCATTACACAAGTGGTTACCTAATTATTATTATTATTATATATTTTGTTTAACCTCCGTAGCCGCAACGCAAGCGTTTCAACAGAGAAACTACTTGAGTAGTATTCAAATACCGCATATTGGGTAGGCGTGGTAGTCACGTGCGCTACTACGGGCAGGGAAACAAGGCGCAAAGTATAGTAGGAGACACTGAAGTGGTCGGCCCCTTTTGTGTCCTTCCACACGATAGAGACTAGAGATGTCCCGCGTACCAGGTCGGTTATCTCGATCGACAGCCCACCTCACGGGGCAGAAAGAGGAAAGTAAAGAACCTACCTAACTTTACAAAACTAATCTCATCAGCAGGAACTGCAGCAAGCTGCAACATCTGCGGAGAAGGCACTCGGGAACCTTGGGTGTGATGCCCAAATATATTATGGCGGGGAAAGAGCCCGCCACAATATATATGCCCCTGAGGGCCATGAGAGTTCTAANCAAGGCGCAAAGTATAGTAGGAGACACTGAAGTGGTCGGCCCCTTTTGTGTCCTTCCACACGAGAGAGACTAGAGATGTCCCGCGTACCAGGTCGGCTATCTCGATCGACAGCCCACCTCACGGGACAGAACGAGGAAAGTAGAGAACCTACCTAACTTAACACAATTCACCTCGTCAGCAGGAACTGCGGCAAGCTGCAACATCTCCTGCGGAGAAGGCACTCGGGGAACCTTGGGTGCGTGATGCCCAAACATATTGTGGCAGGGAAAGGGCCCGCCACAATATGCCCTTGAGGGCGGTGGTTACCTAATTTCTCGGGATGCTGAGTGAAATAAGTGAGAAAGGTAAGTGTTCTGTTGACAAGCACTTCACATAATGAATGACATACAATACGAACATAACTTTGGATGATGAGGGCCTATTGGTTATCATGCGGCCTTTTAGTTCTAATGAAACCGAATAAAAAAGGGCGCAGAGAGTGGCTGAAATGTAGCGGCCTGAAGGCTTCTGGCCGCAGGGCTCCAAATGTAGCGGCCTGAAGGCTTCTGGCCGCAGGGCTCCAAAAAAGGCTGGAAGGAGCGCGGAGGTTCAATTAAGAAACTGCCGTCATAGGCCCACTGACGTCCCAAGCAAGGGCCTCGCAGGCCAAAGGAGATGAGGATGGCTGAGGTGGACTCTTAAGTATCAGTAAGTCACCTCTATAATACAATAATCAGAGCTGGGCGATGCGCTGTCTTTTGCGCCCCTTACAGTTCCTGGCACAGGGACGCAGGCGCCCACCACACAAGAATACACAAAGTTAAGAATAGCAGCTAAAGAAATAAAATATCGATGAGAGTAGCACCAAATTAAGCTAGGCTTTGAGACTCAGAGATAATATCAGGAGTTACTTATTACATAGAGTTGCTTACAGGGGGATTTAGCAGAGGAAGAAACGAGGGACATGTAGTATGCCGATAGAATCTGAAAGCCATGCACAAGGAAGCTCCTCGTGTCCTAGTTACCCGTTCCCTTCTCGTTCATCCAATTCTTTGCCTTCCGTCTTGTTTCTGAGTAGTCTTCCTTGTACTCGCATCTTCCTTTGTTTCAGGGCACGAAAAAGAGACATCCCACAGGCCTAGTAGTAGTAGTAGAAGTCTTTACTAGCGCTTCAGTGGCACACTGCCTATATCGCGCCGAACTATTCCTGTGTTTAGCCACAGGCTCGTGCGCCGCTAGGGCGCGGAATTAATTTCTCTCATTAGATTAGATTAGATAGGCGGCAGTAGACGAACCAAAAGGCCCATTCCCAAAAAGACACCGGGATTTACACCCCGATCCTCTATGAGCTATTGCCATTATGTTAGTAGAATGTAGAG
>LQNS02278184.1:3825827-3839952 GCA_001587735.2 Parhyale hawaiensis | reverse complement strand
GTATCGGTATCACGTTAGCTAGTTTCCAATCCTGCGGAACTTCTCCTGTTCTTAGAGACCGATTAAATATTTCGAGCAGCGGCTTCACGATGACTGGAGCCATTTCTCTTAGTACACATTAGGTATGGTATTAGGTATATTTCTCTCATTTTGTATTAAAAAGTAGCTGTAAGAAATAAATTATTAATTTTACATATAGTATGTGTAATTCACGGATAAAAGGGCAGAGCCGTAGTTGACGATGACATTTATCATTTTCAGTAAATTGATTAAGTAAACTGGAAGTGTATTTTCAATAATAAAGTAGTTGTAGTAGGAGTAGTATTCTCCAGGTTTATCCACCGCCACCACACAATAGGTTCGATAATAAATCGTCCTGGCACAACAAAGGATGTAATTCACGTACACAAAATTCTCTAATTTAATTTCCATCACGATGGACGTGGACACTGCGAGGCGGAGGCTCCGTCTGGAGTCTGTCCGCAGGGAGGACTTCTGGGGCCCGAAAGACCCCAGCAGCAGTTTGCTAAGCCTACAGACTCTCCAGCTCACCAATTATTATATTCAATAATATAAGCCTCCGTTTGCAGAACAATGGCAAAGTAGCCGAGGGAGAAGCAAGGGACATACAGTATGACGATAGAAGCTCACAAACTGTACGAGGAGGGCGGTCGAACTAAAGACTTGACATGGACAGATGAAGAAGAAAGTAACAAATAAATAAATAATTAAGAAGGAAGACATAATTAGCAACAGCAGTAGAAACGGTTAAGAGCAAAAGATAAAAATATTTTTTTTTTTCATAAAATAGAGAAACTGGCCACAGCAGCTCAAGAGAAAACAGGCACAGAAGTTAACTCAAGAAAACACGAAATAAATTAGTACGTAGAAAATGGTATCAAACAATTGCACTACAAACTAGAGTTAGTCCGGCCACGCACAGCCCGTTGGGGCTGTGCACCATCACCCGGAGAAATAAATGTGGATCATGTACAAATTGTATATACACACACTGTGAAATTTGTTCAAAAGCCATCCAGACAGAGGCTAAAGGAGACGCATGACTGAAGAGACACGGCGGCATCTGCCCCGACCGAGGGACCTACAAGAGAAGACTCCATCAGCTGGACAGAGAACATGTCGAAACAGAGACACGTTGTTTCCATAATAGCTAGGCTACAGCAAACAGCAATGAGTGTATAAAATATAAAAAATTGTACATATGTAAATTAAAAGATAATGGTAGGGGTGGCGACATCATCTCTAAGGAGGCAGAAGACACGTACAGGCACAACCCCGTCGGGAGCGCTCCGACCTTGGTGCAACTACAGCAGGTAGTGTCGCATCCAAGAGGCAAAATACGTCAACCAATAGACGAGTTCCATCTGCATGACGTCACGCAGGTATATGGTAAGTCAACCAATAGAAGAGTTCCATCTGTATGATGTCACGCAGGTACATGGTAAGTCAACCAATAGACGAGTTCCATCTGTATGGCGTCTCGCAGGTACATGGCAAGCGGCGGTACTGATTGGAGGTGCACCCAGAGTTATACGATCATGCGAGCAAGCTAAGAGTTGCTATTGGTTCCGGATGACGTCATTTCCGTAACATTGAATTACTCTTGGAAGGTCAGTACCCCCACGGCAGCTATGCGGATATCAAATGCTGAGTCAGTGTTATGAATTAAGTTGCGAAGCTAATTAAATTACGATTGAATGTCAATTATATACACATACTAGAGTAGCGTTTGTTCTTTTTTTTGACGATGATGCATGGGCAACAATAAGAACTACTTTCGTCACTAGATTTTCACCTAGGAAAGTACGTAAATGGAAAATAACATGTATTATCACGCTGATACAGGCAAGTTCGTTGTGTGTCGTCGAGGGTAGAACACCTCAGAGGTGTGGTATTCCGTTAGAATGTCTCACAGCGAAAACAAAGACGGCTCTGTATGTCGCCAACGATCGGGCTGGAAACATAAACACAGGGCTGAGACGAACACGCAAAGTCTCGTAGGGCAGCGTTCAGTTAGAAGAAAAATTCCGTGCGGGGTAGTTGTGTTTTGCTGAGGAGGACAGCGGTTCCCTTGTGCCAAGTAAAGTTTTATGAAAGTAGTGAGCGTTACCTTGTTGTTGCACTGTAAAATTTACCCGTTCACTAGCTACTGAAGGTAGGTATACCTGCAAGCGAGTTTGTATAAGAAGTATCACCTTTCCATTGGCTGATTGTACTAGCCGGGCTCAATAATTGCAGTTATTACAAAGGCATTGTGGAAACTGTAGAGAAGTTCCTCTACGTTTGCTTCTTATTGCGAGTCGATAAAATGAGTTAATTACACGGAACAACCACTGAAGAGCACGGGTATAAGTTTTCGGTAAAGTGCCAAACCCACGCGGCGGTACTTCTATCTCTGTAATCAAGGAGGGCAGCAGCAGCAGCAGCAGCTGCTGTATCAAGACAAAACGAAATACATTAAATTTGGAGATGCGGTAAGTGTATCTACGTCATTTGAAGCGGCTTCAGCATTTACTTTGAATTTTATGTGGATACAATTTTCAAATGAAGTTTGAAACAGAGAATGTTATGTTGATCAATTTGAAATAATAAATTGAATAAATATAAAGAGTGATATCACGCTCTGATATAATTGATTTAGCTGCAGAAATATAAAACAAAGAAAATTCAACATTCTACCGAGTGCTGCTTTTCTCCTGCATACAGGAGGGCGGGCTCTTTCACCACAAGTATACTCCATCACCACCAGTGTACTAACCACAAGTACACTCATCGTGCATAGATGCCAACTAGAATTTCTGCACTCTCTGCACCTTGGCATCTAGCTCCACATTCAGGCTGTGTGCATATCTTCCAACCTCGTCCATAGGAGTACTGCAGTCACTACTTATGAAGATTATGAACTGAAGCTGTAATTCAGATGTTCTAAAGTTTTTGTACTGATAAATTGTTTATTGTGTACGTATACAGATGATAAAGTTGATAAAATTTCGTGGATTGCCCGACTTTTGTCTGAGTCCGATTATATAGTTTCCATTGTGGTTTAGGTTTTCGCGTAAATGTTCGATGATTTTTTAATGCTAGGTAGACCTGATCATGCCTTTGATTTCCCCGCAATTTACGCTCGTCGCTGCCATCTTCCAGGCGAGACACCGTTGTTTGCCATGTGCATGTTAAATTTAAGATCATTTATTGAATGTCGGAGGTTGGCTGTCCTCCTAATGTTCGGTAGTGAGCGTGTTGGTGCGGCGTTGGGATTTTGTATTTCATGTGTGTTACTATTATTTGGTGTCCAAATTAATCACAAATTAACTGACCTGAATAGGGTAGGCGTATATTTCAAATGACAAATATTAATGGAGCTGTCAGACTCTACACCGTTATCTCATGAGCTAATAAGGAGACAGCAGCTCAATGGTCGGCTCGTTCGTGTCTGTCTTTTTTTTTATATCTTGTAAGTTCCTCATTAATTATCTCTGATTTATCAAATATTATTGTTAAATTAAAATATTTTTTATATATATTCCCAACACGCCCATACGCGCTCCTATTTTTCTAATACCGTAACATCAGCACTGCAAGAGCTCGCTTGCCGGGGTCGGTATCCGACTCTGTAACGTTCAGTGTCACGAGCTCAGCACTCTAGGCTGCCACGGGTAGAAAGACCGACGCTACAGACACAACAGAGCCGTCAGGTGGGAACAAGTGCTGCCCTCAATGATATCTACTGGCAGTTGTATCTTATTTCTATGAGAAAATAGGAATCCAACACAATTGAGACGGTTAGTATCATTATACTGCAATGAATTCTTTTAATAGCTACTTTACTTTAAATTTTCCCTTTACTGACTAATGTTTTGATAATGCCTACCCTGAGTATTTTGCTACACGTGTCAGGTGAGTAGGTAGCGAGAAGTAGTAGTACTAGCAGCACAATATCAATAGGTAGGTAGCTACCTAGTGTCGGGAAGTGGGGCACATTGCGACCAGCATCGGATACTGGCGGATCTGCACTGCCGCAGGCGACAGCGCTGCGTACACGCGCCTGTTATCACAACAAAATAATAATGACACTTGAACAACTTGGGGACATAGGTACAGTCAGAGCAGTCGACGATATTGTCCACAAGAGACCTAAAAAACTTTGGGGTTGACTTGGTTCGAAACAGAACTTGGGAACGTCTTGTCGGAGTCGTATATGCTTGGAGGCATAGAGTAGGAGTCGGAGCCGAAACAGTCCAGCTACCGACGCCGTAACAATTAGCTACTGACAGGAAGCAGAGAAGCCTTGCATGATTCACACTCCTTTCTTGACATGGCACCAGGCCTTCCTGTACTCCTCGGTGTGTTTGTTGAACTGCTCCATGCGCTTGCGGTCGAAGGTGTCGAGGCCCGCAGCGGCGGCAAACCTCCTGACGAGGGCAGGGGGCAGCAGGAGGGGCAGGTAGTGCAGGAAGAAGGCGGGGAAGGAGTGCTCTAGAAGGGCACCGTGTTTGCTGGTCCACTGGCGGACCATGAGGCCCCAGTTGGCGGCGATCCGCTCCGAGAGGATCATGGCCACGCTGTCGCTGGTGCTCGTCACGATCCCCACGTCCTGGAGGACCCGGTCTGCGTGGGGGACCACGTGCGTGTGGGGACCTGCACGGCACGTAGCCGGTGACGCGTGCCCCCGACGGCATCCATGCGAGGAGTTCGTGGAAGATTCGCCACCCACAGCGAACTTGCCTGTGACGGTGTAGTGAAGATGTGGGGGAAGGTGCAGAAACAAAGGCTGGGGCAGGTGGGCTCGCCCCCACCCCACCACCAGGCGGGAGAGATACTCCTCTACGGCTCCCCGGTCGCTAGAAGCTAAGGACGGGTCAGGACAGCAGCAGACGAGGGGGGCGGGGCCCTTCCCGCCGGATTTACCGTCAGAAGCAGAAGCGGTCACTGTGGTAGTCTTTGGTTTGCCTGCAGCGAACCCTGCGCCGGGGGTGTGCGAGGAGGTCCCTGGACGATTAGTCTTGGGTGGGCTTTTGTCCGGGTCCGCAGATCCATCCCCCATAAGAAGGCACTTGCCTCGCTTGCTGGTCCACGCCCCGCACGAGGCCAGGATCCAGTCCCGCCCCCGCTGGGAATGGTCGAGACTGTGGCGGAGGCGGTAGGTCATCAGAGCCCCAGGGAACACCACGAGCCCCGGCAGCAGCTGCCCCGACTGGGTGAAGCTCACCAGCACCGACAGCAGCTCTACGGAGGCGGGGTCGGGGAGGGTGGGGGACAGCGGGATGATGGGGGCGCTCGGCCGCTCGTTGTTGGGGCCTTTGGAGTTGTAGGCGCCTCTGCTGGCGTCGGGCGGGGCTTTGCTCGGGGCTGCGGGGATGCCATCGAAGTGGACGCGCCGGACGCTCTCCACCCAATTGGGCAGCGGAAGGAAGACCTCCCGACTTCTCTTGTCCACAGCGAACACGAGCCGTTCCACGATGATGAGGGACCGGAGCTTGTCATCCTTACCCCCCGCGGGGGCTTTGCCGACCTCGCTGGGATCCACGCTCGGGATGTTCGGCACAACAGGAGGCGTGAATATCCTGATGGGGGTGATGAGCCCGGGTCGATGGAGGGAAGTGTGCCCAAACATGGGCATGAGACCAGACCACCGCGCGAGGGTGAGGGCGTGATGGCGGCAGCAGATCCCCCAGGCCAGGGACAGGTTATACACAGCGGACCGGATGCGATGCTCCACCAGGGGGTACCCTGCGCACACCGCCAGTCGGATAACGTTCACTATGGGGGAGACCTGCGCTGATGTGCCTGGGGGGGGGGGGGGTAAGAGCGAGCATTACAAAAGGCGTGGTAGACACGAGCAGTCTAAAAGAGGAAGATAGCGTAGCGATAAAAAATTGGGAGAGAGGAAGTCTACACCGAAAAATAAATAGATTTATACATTATTCGCGGTGTGTATTGATTTAAGCATTGATTTACATAAGAAACGGAATGTTTCTTCCAAGCAAACATTTTTTGCCGGCGTTTCACTACAGTGCGACCCATAAACTTACTCAAAACTATCTCGACACCGCAAAGGTGGCATTCAAGTTGGGGTATTTGGCTTAGTTAGCATACCGTACTGCGTTAAAACTCATTAGATATGAGTAGAGAGCTTGTAGAGTTCGCGTGCAACATTATCCGTACTTTTCTGCTGCATTCACATTATGTAGCCAATTTCTAGAACGAAAATATTCAGCAATTTAGGAGAGTGATTGAGTCAAAAGAGAGTAAGCCCTTCCGTTACAAGCTCTCGCACCATAAACACCTTATCTCACTAGCTATCTGATCTCTTGTTAACGAAAAGAGCTTGTGACAAGCCAGGCGCCGGAACGCACTCCGTGCTGTCACTGCAATGACCTTATCATGCGAATCCTACGCTATTGAAAGAGTGGAGGAGGAGAAAAATTTCTGTATTTCCGATCAACACGACAATATCGTTCCAATTTTAGTATATGTACCGCCGAAGCAGGTACATATACTAAAATTGGAACGATATTGTCGTGTTGATGTTGCTGCTCAACTTAACACGACAATATCTCGACATTCTTTTTCCTCTAGGAAGCAGGTCTATGTTGGACTGGAAATCCCTAGCGATGGTTAAAGTAAATTTAATAGGACCGTCTGGTGAGCCCACCTCCCCAGCAGGTACGTACGTGTGTGGTCAGGGTCAGCACGGCCGCAGTGGGGCAGCTCGGTGGCGCTGTAGGGCAGCATCGTCTCTGTAAACCAGTGTGTAGGATAATAGAGGCATACTAAGCTTTTTATCATCATTATTCTCATTATAATATTGAATAGTTTATGCGATCTAACAGAAGAAGGAACGAAAGGCATGCGGTGGGTTGATAGGAGAGCGGAACCCACGTACGAGGGTGTTTCGACACAAGATCAACGCGCATGGGACAAGTAAGTCGGGAAAGAAAAGGAAGAACAGAGAAAAATGAGGTGAGAAAGATTATGAAATTGGAAGTAAACAAAGTGGGCACGAAAAACAGACGCCCCGACGACCCTAGCTAATGGTTACGGTAACCGACAGGGACCTCCTGGGGCCGCTGCAAACCAATCACAGCAAGGTAGACCTAACTCACCTAATCCTAAGGCCTCTGAAAAAACTGGAGAAGATAAAACTAGCTAGCCAACATCAGCAGGAGTATGAAGATTGAGGTAGGCACACTAGGAAAGGCACTCTAAAGGCCTATCAAGGCCAAAGTGAACCCACATATAGCCCTCACTCTTCGCGATTCATACAACGGGACGCATGAACATAAGGAACAGGTAATACACGGTGGCTTTAAAACAAGGGGATGAGAGTACGTCTGTACACACACAACCCGCTGGGGCATGCACCGTCATCCGGACACAGAGAGGCGGAAATAATCACAAAATGTTCCCAATACAGCCACACTTCTGCTTACCCTAGCCTATAGAGTTGTAAACAAACTAGAGTTTAACACAAACTCCTCACCTCCACCGGGGTCGCGGTCCTGTCGTGCAGGTGTAGGAGGCTCCTGACGCGAGGGCGGCGGTGCCTTGGCGACCTCCTGCTGGGGTTTCTGCGCCAACTGCGACATCTGCTGCCAGTACTGGACGCGAGCCTGCTGGGAGCGGGGGTGCAGGGACGGGGTGGCGGGGCTGGGGGGCACTGACGGTTGTGCGTCACTAGCAGCAGGGGGCGGGGCTTCTGCGAGGGCTGTAGAGGGCGGAGTGATTGTGAGTTCAGTAGAGGGCGGGGCCACTTGAGGCGACGCCGGGGCAGGGGATTCTGCGAGTGCAGAGGAGGGAGGGAGTCCTAGGATGGCCCCAGGTCCGCTGAGTCCCCCCGGATGAAGGACAGAATCGAAGGGCTCAGCCACGTCAATATCGATGGCAGTCACGTCGTCGCTGACATCGTACGAGTCAGAGTCCGTCTTTTCCTCCTTGAACTCCTCCGTGTTCTCAAACTCGATGACGTCAGACACAGATTCCGAACTGTCAAAAACCCCAGCGACGGACAGCACGAGGCTGCTGGGGGAGTCAGTAACTTCTCTCTTAATGGCACGATGAGGGGAAGGTTTCGATGGTGCCTGGGATGAGGAAGCATTCGTTCTGGAACCAGAAGATGGCGATTCCTTGGCACCAGCCGGTGGGAGCTCTGAAGAGCCGTGCTTCTCATTGGCGGCTTTCTCGGGGGCAGAGTGAGTGTCCTGATTGCCGGGGCCAGCGCCGGCAGCAGCGGTGGTGACTCCAGATGAGGAGGAGCACAGTGTCGAGCTCCCACCAGTGGGTACACTGGATGCTGCGGACATGGCAGTTTCGTTATTTCTGCCTAACTCTTGGGCAATGACAGGAGCTTTTTCGGGATCCGGAACCCGTGTAGCAGGTTCGCGGCTCCCCACGTTGGCAACATGTGACGGTTGTGGCTGCTGCTCTCGAGTTTTGCCACCGGAAGGCACATCACTTGCGACGGAAGGTCCCTTTTTCCCAAAGAAACTTTCCTCCAAACGTTCCAGCGCAGACTTGCAGGATCCAGAAGAGGTAGTTCCAGGCCCATCATCATCCTCCTTTGTGGCACTTTCAATGGAGGCAGACCGGCCATCGTTGTTGAGCAGTGACAGGATATCGTACGACCGCTTGCTCTTTTCCCCTTCTGCAGGTAGTGTTGGAGACAAGCTCCTGCAGGAAGACTTGTTGGTGTCCAAATGGGCCTTCTTACGAGCAGCGGTTGGCTCTTCCTCATCCATGGACTTTCTCTTCTTTCGGAATAAGCTCGACGACAGGTGAGGGTTGTCCTCCTCGATGTCCTTGAGGAGCATGCCAAAGATGCCCTCCTCAGGGGTCTTAGCACCTTCCCGACCTTCCTTGGAGAAGCTGTCCTCGGTTGCGCTGCTACTGGAGTCAGAGTCGTCATCCAGGGCATGGTGATCATCTCCAGAGACCAGGGTGTCGTCATAGAAGCTGCTGATTGGATCTTCATCATCGTCCTCGTTGAAGTTGAAGGAAGCACCACTGCAGCCACCAACAACAGCTTGCTGCCGGTTGTTGCCAGGCTGCTTTCCAGAAAAACTTTCTGCTTTAGAAGAGTCCTTAAAGGTACCAGCATCAAAGACAGAGGTGTCACCAGCAGAGGACCCTTTCTCATTAGTGCTATCAGACGATGGTGCAGAGTTTGACGTAGAAAGCTCCGTAGAAGCGTCAAGACCCGCTAGCTTTGCAATTGAGTGGGTACTGACACTCTTACCGGGACTGAGGCTTTCCGATGCAGGCGGAGTTTCTGCAGGAGTGGGAGGAGCTTCATGAGAAGTAGGCGGAGCTACACTGGAGGGAGGAGTGAAGTCAGATGAAAGCGACTCTTGAGTCGAGGACAGAGCAACACTTGAGGGAGGAGTCAACTCGGTAGGAGGAGTGTCGCGATTGGATGGTGGAGTACAACTCATGGGAGGAGTACAACTCGAAGACGGAGAGGTGTCACCATCAGAGGGCGACAGCATGTCAGTGCTGCTCGAAGTAGAGCCCGATGGTCCCGTCGATTCTTCCAAACTCTTTCTACAAGAATTCGTGGTAGCGCCTCCTCCCTTCATGAGAGGAGGAACTCCTTTGGTGAAGTGATGCAGGGGAGGAGGAGTCGGAATTTTAAACACGGACGATGGAGGGTTGGTTCCTCGCTTCATTTGCACCATCGGTGGCGGGGTGTAAAGCTTCATCTTCACCATGGGCGGTGGTGTGGACGATGTTGCCTTCGGTTGGCTCTTGGGAGACACAGGAGAAGTGCTCTTCATCTGGAGCATGGGAGGAGGCGTGGAGGCATTGCCTTTCATGGGGATTAGAGGCGGCGGGGTGAGGCCACCACCGGCAGAGTACCCGTTCCGGCTGAGGCCCGGGGAAGAAGAGGCAGACGAACCCTCGCTATTGACGGGCGAAGGTGTCGGTCCCCAGGACGCAGGACTTGGGCTCTTGGCCACCTTCGCACCAGGCAGAGGAGAGATTGACTTCCTGCCGGGGACATGACCCTCACAGTCAGGAGTTCCGGTTGAGCGGTCAGGCGTGTGCACTGAACGCAAATCCTTTTCGGTATCCGACGAGGGGGTGTTAGGATTAGAGTCATCCTTAGTGGCCGCTGAATTTGAAGAAGAATTTTTATTCGTATTGAGCAATGGAATGTCTCCCTTCGCACCCGCTATGGATATCTGCAGATCGCGCTTCTTTGATAGCAGGTGAGTCATGGCCTCTTCGTATGTGGGAGGAAGACTGGATGACGTCGGGTTACTGAGCATCTGTCGGAGGATGGTATCTGATCCGACAGGTTTTTCTGCAACTGATGATGAAGATGATGAAGAGCTGGAGGATGAAGAAGGGGTTAGGTTGCTGGTGAGAGATTTATTCTGTAGGGCGGTGGTGCGTTCACACTGGTTGGTAGTGCTTGCGGTGGGAGGACGACCGTCGGGTTTCTCAGACGAAGCAAGAACGCGAGGGTCGGCGGCTCTGTCAGGTACAGGCGAGGTTGGCACGCGGCTTTCAGACTTGACAGCAGAGGGGGCACTGGCACTGTACCCGCCGCCGTTCTGTACCTGGCAGGCCACCGTGGGCACATTCATCTGGTGGTGCTGGGGCGCGCGGCTCTCTGCTTTGACAGCGGCGGGAGAATTGTACCCACTGCCGTCCTGCACTGGGGAGACACCGGGGGCGTTCATCTGGGACAGCTGCTGGTGTACCTGGTGCAGCCAGGCCTGCTGCTGCAGGACCATCTGCTGCAGCACCTGCTGGCGGTAGGGACTTGTCTGATTCACCATCTGACGCTCCAGGTCCTGGATCGACAGCTGCAGTTCCTTTTCTCGGTTCCATAACTGCTGTTGCTGGGCGATCCTCTGCTGCTGGACGACGTCGTGTGAGGCCGCCTTGCTTACAGGAATCTCCCCCATGAGATGGGGAGGAATATTGCTAGGGAAACGTCTCAGATCCCCGCTGGGGGCGCTGCTATAGGGTGGAGTGGGTGTTCGAGCGGGAGATGAAGAGGGAGGACCCATGGCTGGGTGGGGCGAGGGTGTATGAGGACCAGGTGACGGCGACGGAGGGCCCATGGGCGAGTGAGGGGACGGTGAGTTGGGATGGGGCGGGACAGGGAAGCGTGAGTTGGGTCCGAACTTCAGCCGAGGCATACCGGGTCGGAGGCCTGGAGGTGAATTGTAATTATTAAACCCGCCTGCGTTGGGGCCCGATGGACCGCGCACAGGCCCAGCGAAGGGAATTCGACCGTACATGTCCGCTCTATGGAGCGGCCTCAGTCCTGGGTGAGGCGGAGGACCTCTCAGTGGAGGGTACTCCCTGAGCCGGGGCCGTAGCCCGCGGGTCTGGTCGAGCTGTTGCTGCAGCAACTGCTGTTTCTGCTGCATCTCGCGGCGCTGCTCCTGCGCGCAGTGTACGCGCTGCCGTAGCGTCTGCACTTCCTGCTGCATGTGCTTCTGTTGTTGCAGTAACCGCTGCTGCTCCCTGAGCAGCAGATCCAACTGCTGCGGGGCGAGGTGGTGCCGCTGCTGTTGGATGTGCTGCAGCTGCTGTGCCAGGGCCCTCTCCCTCGCCGTGGCCCGCAGCTGGTCCATGCACAGCACCTCGTGCTGCTTCTCCAACTGCTGCAGTTGCTGCGTGCACTGCTGCAGCAGCAGCTGCTGTTGCTGCTGCAGAGACGGGCAGGAGTTGCCGTGCGGCAGTTTGATCTTCTGCCCCGCCGCTGGCCCACCGAACGCTGCACCGTCAGGCGCCGCCTCGGGGGCGGGGTAGCAAGGGGCCCCAGGGTTTGCGGAGACTCCAGAGGCAGGGGCGCCTGATGGGGAGCTGGCGGGAGCGGGAGAGGCGGCAGGAGGGCCGCCTGGAACACCAGGACCCGCCAAAGGACCTGACCGGTTGTAGGAGAGGTGCTCCCGCAGCTGGCTATGCTGGGCCCGCTTGTTGACGGTGTTGAGGGGCAGCACTTCGTACCTGCGCTTCTCGTAATTAAACACAACAGTGTAGGCTCCCGTCGAGGGCGGCGCCCCCTCCCACTTCTGGCCCGTCACTTCGGGACCAGTGACGGGGGGAGCTTCTCTCGGCTCTGGAGGTCTTGGTGCTCCTGCTGGGGGAGTGGGCAGACGGAAGCCACCAGGCGGCGGGCCAAAGCGACGATCCATGACAGCCTCGCTATGGGCCTCACCCCCCTCGGGAGGGTCGGTCCTGACCGCCCGGCGCTCGTGCAGCCCCATGGTCCGCCGGAACTTGCGGTCATAGTAGTCGTCGTCGTAGTCGTCATCGTACTCCTCCCACTGCTTCATGCGCTCAAACTCAATCATGAGGCGCTTGCGCTTGAAGGCCTTTATCTGCTCGGGGTCCAGGAAGGCGTCCTCGAAAATGCAATGCTGCAGAAAGTCGTCCAGCATCCGCGGCGCGTTCTTGCAGGCCTCGATGATGGCCATCTCATCTGACAAGCGGGAAGACATGAAACATCAGCGGTACAACAGACCGATGCAAATTCATACGTTAGTTAAATTTCAGTTTTATCACCCTAGCCGCAATTCAGGCGATTCAACAGTGAATTTCATTTTTAATATGTCATCTGTAGGAATATTTTATCTCGGCATTCCTGCCGAAAGAATTTAATTTGGCTCAGTGCGCTACTACTGGCGGGAAAAAGGCGCAAAGAATAGCAAAAGACACTCGAGTGGACGGCTCGAATTCATGCGTTGATATTAATATGATGCTGTCGAATTTCAAGCTCTCTCTTGCACTAAAAGGAGATCAAGAAGAAGAAAATAAGGGACATAGAGTAAGTCGACGAAAGCGTAGAACCATTAAATGAATGGAAGTTATCTACCCAATTTCTGCCAGTAGTAGTTGTGGAAGTTTTAGCTACTGGCGCTTCAGGGACACCCTGCTTATATCGCGCCAAACTCTTCCTTGTGTTTATACCACAGGCTCATGCGCCGCTAGAGCGCGGAATATCTCTCATTTTATAGTAAAAAGTAGTTGTAAGGAGGAAATTATTATTACATTGAACAGCTTAAGCCTCCGTTGCCTGTAGTGGTCTGATAGGAAGAAACACGAGACATGCAGTACGTTGATAGAAATTTGGATATTTTCCCACAAGATCAACAAGCATAGAAACAGCAACTCGGAGCAGAAGAGGAAAAACATAACAAAGCATCAGTAGGAATAGGTAAGTGGAAGTAAATTGGGCACCAAGAAAAGACAGACTCGAATGCCTAGTTAAAGCTAGATAAAGTAACCTACAGGGTCCCCCTGGATACGCTGCTCCCCATGACATAGGATGGGCGAACCTAACCCTATGTACTAATCTATAGGTTAGCTACCCATTCTTTGAGAAGTTTCCTATAGGTTAGCTACCCATGCTTTGAGAAGTTTCCTATAGGTTAGCTGCCCATTCTTTGAGAAGTTTCCTATAGGTTAGCTACTCATTCTTTGAGAAGTTTCCTATAGGTTAGCTACTCATTCTTTGAGAAGTTTCCTATAGGTTAGCTGCCCATTCTTTGAGAAGTTTCCTATAGGTTAGCTGCCCATTCTTTGAGAAGTTTCCTATAGGTTAGCTACCCATGCTTTGAGAAGTTTCCTATAGGTTAGCTGCCCATTCTTTGAGAAGTTTCCTATAGGTTAGCTGCCCATTCTTTGAGAAGTTTCCTATAGGTTAGCTGCCCATTCTTTGAGAAGTTTCGAATGGCGTATTTGTGGGCCGCCTGGTGGAGAGGCAAGTGTGATGAGCATGGCCTATGCTACACCCCATGAGGAGTACCCACCACCGTTGCAACAGTACCAGTCACCACACCACACCTATGGCCCATGTTACACCCCGATCAGGAGTACCCACCACCGCTGCAACAGTACCAGTCACCACACCTACGGCCCATGCTACACCCCGATCAGGAGTACCCACCACCGCTGCAATAGTACCAGTCACCACACCACAGCTACGACCCATGCTACACCCCGATCAGGAGTACCCACCACCGCTGCAACAGTACCAGTCACCACACCACACCTACGACCCATGCTACAACCCCATCAGGAGTACCCACCACCGCTGCAACAGTACCAGTCACCACACCACACCTACGGCTCATGCTACACC
>LQNS02278184.1:3806721-3825129 GCA_001587735.2 Parhyale hawaiensis | reverse complement strand
TGCAACAGTACCAGTCACCACACCACACCTACGGCCCATGCTTCAACTCCATCAGGAGTACCCACCACCGCTGCAACAGTACCAGTCACCACACCACACCTACGGCCCATGCTTCAACTCCATCAGGAGTACCCACCATTCCTGTCCTCCCAGTACCGCAGGCGGCGGCGGATGCGGAAGGCCGCCCGCAGGTTGATGTTGTGGCGCTTGCAGAACCTGTTGACGATGTGGACGAAACGCATACGCTTCACCACGATGCGGGGGGTGCCTGCGGGTGGGGGCAGGCAACACATTGAATGCCTAGCACATGGTAGGGGCAATGATGAACAAAATTACCTTCAGTCTCAAATTGGTCGTGACTGTCACTTCTGAAAATGGAGTACCTACCGTAAAAGCAAAAATTTTAGAAGTTACACAAACATTTGTCTATCCGTTGAGCGCTTAGGCATTAGATATTCCATCTCCACCTTGAAGAACGGTACAAGCACAAACACGTTCAGACCGAAGGCAATTTAATCCAACTTTGCACGTGTTGCGGAATAAATTAGGCTACATATTACATACAGCGGGGAAGGGGGTAAGGAAGAGGAGCGGCGGTGGGGGAAGGAGGCCCGCCCCCTCATCGCTACGGTCCTGAAGTTCAAATTGTCCGCAGGAAGCCTAAAGCAGAGGTTCTCACCATTTCCTATACCTCGCACCACTCAATAATTTTTGATAAGGCCTATCACTCCTAAAAAAACAATCGCGTGATCATAAAAAAATTAAAATTAGCGAACACCAACTTGTCCACAACGTCAAGTTAACATTTGAAAGACGACGAAGTAATCCCAGGTTTCGCCCTCCCCCCTTTCCCAGATATCCACCTTGCACCTCTGGCTGGGACCCTCCCGCCTACAGTAAGTTGCTGCCCAGGCAACTATAAGCAAGGGTACGCACTGTTTAATCTTGCCAGACGCAACTACGATTTATCAAGAGAGGAAAGAGAAGAAATATATATAGTACGTCGACAAAAAAGTGGACTTGTTTTTCATAAGAATCATGGCACATTGGTCCATTTTCGACTCCACATACTAAGTTCAACCAGACGTTGACTTCAACTTCTAGGCCATATAATGGCCGATACCAACTTAGCAACCATACTGTAGGGTCCTTGTTGGGACGTGACTCCTGATACGTATAAACCAAACTAGCCTCATCCTGTGGCGTCCGCGAGCGGACTCGTTGAATTCAATGAGCTAAGTTAAAATCAGGCATACCGAGTGGGAAGTTTTTTTTTTCGGTGCATAGAGTGAAAGACTGAGGTCCCAACCCGGACTTACTTTCCCAAACCGCAATTATTCAGCAGCTATAAGCAATTTCCATTCAAGAAGGATTGACCTTTCATACGAGACTTACTGAGCAACTGACGCGCCTGGGTGATGTAAATAGGCACCGGGTCCTTGTGAGGCGCCAGTGACGCAGGATCCAGGTCCTCCAACAGCGAGGAATCAGCAGGAGTCGAGCCAGAAAGGACCTGCGGCTCCAGCGGGTCACCAGCAGCAGAGACGACAGATTCGATGGCAATGTCGGCCATGACATTCCCATCAGGAGGCCGATGCCGCCCGTGGTACAAGTCGAGCTGCAGCAATTTTACCACATCGGGGGACGCCGCCGCTGTACACTCATCGTCGGAGTCTGAGGTGAAGGAATCGTCACTTAGGGCTGCTTCGGCCGATGCTGTGTCATTCAAGATGGGCGGAGCCAGAATAGAGGCAGAAGCGGGCGCGTCAGTGGGCGGAGCGTGGGCGGGGCCCAATGGTAAATTAACAGGCAGCTCAACTGCCTTTTGGTCACCATCATCATCACCCTCAAACGTAGCATCGTCGTCGTGTTCCAGCCTGAGCAGAGCCATAAACTCGTCGGAAGAGACGTTCCCCGATACAATGGAGCGCGACAGCCGCACGAGAGGGACTTTTTGTTGGAGTACTTTCGGTTTCTTAAGGGCGATGGGCGCCTTCATCGCCAATGGCTTGGGTGCAATAGGTTTGGGCGGATCGTAGGTCCTATCCAACAACTTGCACCGAAGGGGGGCCACCTTGGCTCTAGAGACCATCTCGAATGTACCTTCTGCTTGAGAATCTTCCTCCACTTCATATTTCTGGGTGCCGAACTCGAGTGGTACCTGCTCGGTGACTACCATGGTCACGTCTTCATCAGGCGGATCGGAGACGTCGCTGTCATGACCTGCGTCTTGACTGGCGGCGCCGTCCTGCACCACCGCATCAGTGGAAGCGGGGGTGGTTGCGGCAGAAGCAGCTGAAGGTGCTATGGATTCAAGTTTCTTCTTTGCTATGCTCTCTGCAGCTTCTTGGGCCCGGTCTTGCGCGGCAAGTAGGGCCTTCGCGGCTGCCTCCTCCTGTCGCTTCTTGAGTTTCTCCTGCTGAAGACGTCGCTGTTGTTTGAGCGCAGCAGCCTTTTGGAGGCTCTTCGTAATCGCAGCGCGTGCTCGAGCCCTGCGGATGTTCTCCCTTGTTTCCTCCTTCCGCTGGTAGTTCAACAAGTCGAGTTCCTTGGCAACCTCCTGCCACAGCTGTGTCGACGTAAGGGAGCACACAACGGAAGGGGTGTCCGTCGTAGAGGCTGATGTTGGGGTCTCTTCCTTTTCTGCAGGGATCACCTCAATGGATACTGTATCGGCACCAGGCGGCAACTGTGAACCCTCTGTGAGGTCAGACGATGGCTCAGATATCTTGATACTACCAGGAGGCGTCAAAGATTCTTTGTTCTCAACATTTTGAGTCTTACCGGCACCAACTTCAGTTACCTCTCCCGAGCCACTTTCACCCTCAACATCCGCCGATTTGGTCTCCGGGGGCCCACCAACAGAGCTGGTATCCTCCGGGAAGGCCTCTGCAGTCATCTTCTTCTCGAGCTGGATGCGGTGCTTCTCGATCCTGAAGAGTCGCGCCGCGTCTCCCGTTTCTTTGCCCTTGGCGAGGTACGTGATGACGTTCAGCTTGAATTCGTCATACGACCGGACTTTCTTGATGGCCATCATCTTCTGCACCTCCTTCACAGAGATCGGCCGCATCAGCTGGGGAGAGGATGTGTCCGCGGCATCACCAGCGTGAGTCGAAGCATCGCTAGCTGGGGTCTCGGCTGCCGCCGCTTCAGTGACGGGAGGAAGAGGCGGCTTGTCAGTGTCCAAACTCGAGGTGCTCGCGTCTCCGCTCGTAGCAGTGTCCACCTCCAGCCGACTGCCCTCATTCTTGCAGGGAACGGCGGCACTCGAGTCAGGCAGACCTTCGCTTAACGGAGGACTGGTGCCATCAGCAGCAACAGATGTGTCAAGGGCAACATTGCTACTGTCGGGAGGCGTAGATGTGCAGTCACCACCAATTTCACCCCCAGCAGGAGTTGGCTCGCCACTGTCTTCAGAACCCTCGGTAATGCTGGTGGGGGGCACCTCTCCACCTTCAGCAATGACTTCGGGTACGTCTTCCACAAGACCCAGCCTGCGCAGCACGGTGTTCATGGCCTCAATGCAGTCGTGGGCCTTCTGAGACTTCTTTTTGCGCTTGCGGGGGATCGGTGCAAGGAGGTCCAGCGGATCCTTGGGGACAGGTCGATTTTCAATGGGACCAGATCCTGAAGTGACGACACACCAAGCGTTAGTAAATAAATTCAATAGTGAAGACATATGGTACAGTGAAATCGTACATGGTACAGTGCTAACGTACTTGATATAGTGAAGGTCTACGAGTATTGTGAAGATGTATACGGCGCAGTGAAAAGGACAAACTGAAAAGAGGGGTAACCTTAGGCAACATGGGTAACTTTAGCCAGCAGGTATCTCCAATTCTAAACAGCCAAACGCATCTCGGAGTTTTTAATTCAGTGTATAAGCGTAGGCCAACTTCTATGCTCCCTCACCTACCTCACCATTCTAGTATGGGTACCGGCAGTGTAAAATAGCAATGGCTGAAAGTTACTCCAAGCTGCCCAAAGTTACTCCACATTGCGGCATATGGAGGGCGCGTCAGCCAGTTTAGGCGAGATCTGAAACAGTCCATCCTGGCTGTCCATAACTGGCAAGAATAACTTGGTTATTACCTATTCTTTTGGCGAGATCTAAAACTGTCCATGACTGAATATGACTGGCAAGAACTCAGTTATTATTTTTGTTTCCGTTTCCACAACAAAGGCGATATCACAGAGGAAGAAACAAGGGACGTTTATATAGTAGCTATTTCGATAGGAACGTGACATCCATGCCCGCGGGTGTTGTAGTAGTATAAGAAAGTTTGAACCTCCCTAAATAAGTAATAAGCTCTTATAAGAAATGAAAAGGAAGAAACATAGAGGATGGCGCTAGAAACGGGGAACTCATGCACGAATGTGTTCCCACACAGGATCAGCATGTATGGGAACAATAAGTCAGAAGAGAGCAGGAAGAACAGAAGAGGAGTGGGTCCAGTAGTCTTGTGTTACCTTCTCGCTTACCCTTACTAAAAAACAGAAGAGACATATGAGCAGTAGAAGTATGAAACAGAAACGAAGCAAAGCAGGCACGAAGGAAACACGTCCGGAAGGCTGAGTTAAAATTAACCCATCTAGGCGCCACTCCCCACAATCAAAAAGTAGAGATGCCACAAGGACTCTAGATTGAAGTAGTGTGGATGATAACAATAGCTAACTCAAGAATCTTCCGTTTGTTATGATTACGCCAGAACGAATCCTTTAAAATCGCTCGGTACGTTGAAAAAGCAAGCCTTGTATGTGCTGCTGTTGAGGCGGAAACCGGGACACCAATGACCCAAACATGGAAACGGATACCATCGATAATACCTTCCAAGAGGGAACATGACGAAACTAAAGTAGCAGACACACACCTGCGCTCGGCGGCCCCTCTGTTGTTCCAAGCTCAGCCTCAGTGCCGCTCTTTGCAGCAACGACGTCGTTTTGTTTTGCCCCAAGGACACTACTGGCTCCCTCCAGTGAGGGGGACGCGGGGGTGTGGCGAGAGACGGGCGAGTTGGAGCTGCTCTTCCTGGCCAGGTTGCGGAGTTTGGAGGAGAGTCGGCCAAGATCTACGAAGTCGCTCTCGTACTCAGAGAAGATGTACGTGTCGCCCGGGAAGCATTTGGGCTTCTTGATCTTAATGGGAGGCAATGACTTGGGGACAATGGGGGTGACCTTCACCCGGGGACCGCGGGCCGCCCTGCGGGACTGGGCGCTGCCGGGGGTGAGGGTATTCTGAGGGAGGGGCCAGGCAATATGTTAGGAAGTTCATGTTACGAGTTTAGTGACACATACAGTACATGAGCTAGTTAGTTAATGTGCTAAGGGTCTCCCTAGCTAAAAGATAGCATTTCAAGACATCAACAGGAAAGGGACATTTAGTACATCCTACCTGCCAAGAAAAAAAAATACATGTAGAAAAAATACATATGCACGAGAAAAGTCA
Organism: Parhyale hawaiensis; assembly: GCA_001587735.2. Lineage (NCBI taxonomy): Eukaryota > Metazoa > Arthropoda > Malacostraca > Amphipoda > Hyalidae > Parhyale > Parhyale hawaiensis. The sequence continues at coordinate 3,819,683 of LQNS02278184.1, read as the reverse complement.
GAAATGAAAAACAAAAAAACAAAGTACAAAACAAAAAAGGTCAGTAGAAGCAGGGGAATGGATGGAAACAAAGTTGGCTAAAAAAAAAAAAGTTTGAGAAAATCTAAGCCTACAGTATGCCCTAACTGTGGTAACTCCCAAAACCGAAGGAGAAGGAAGAGACACAATTCCTCACGGCGACACAGATCTCGTAGCTATCAACAATTATCTTAGCATTTGTGCAGGAAAACCTCAAATTGGAAGTGAACCGTTCGAGTTCACTGCCAACAAGGCGGCCAGTGCGCTACTACTGGCAGGGAAAGGGACCCAAATCATCTCAAAAAAAAAAAAAAAANATGGACAAAAAAAAAAAAAAAAAAAAAAAAAAAAAAAAAAAAAAAAGAGCTTAGTCTTAACCTCTCTTCACTTTGTCATTGGGTTAACGGCTCACCTGCATAATACGCCGCAGGGACTGGGAGAAGGGGTAGTTGCCGACCCTCTGCCCCTCATTGGGGGTCTGCAAGGGGGGCTGGTACTTGAGGACTGCCACCTTGGGGCGCAAGTCTGTGACAAAGACATCTTCTTCCGTCTCCTCCTCCTCCTCCTCAGAATCTTCAGAGTCACCAGAAGAATCAGATTCCGTGTCTTCATCAGAGTAGTCAGAAAATTTAGTTTTGCAACTCTCCAGCTCCTTCTCCTCGTTATCGCCACATGCAGGGCTGTCCGGTGGTATCTGGTAACTGTCGTGGGCGGTGCTCGCTTCTGATTGGCTAGTAGCGAGTTGGCTCTCCTGGGGAGTTTGGTCAACAGTTTTTGATTTTTGTAGGGTTATTTTCTTGGAAGGTTGATCATCTGAAGACAAGTGGCAACTATCAGCACCAATTTCCATGCTAGTGCACCTATCAGCAGCAATTTCCAAGCTAGTGCAGCTATCAGCAGCAATTTCCAAGCTAGTGCACCTATCAGCAGCAATTTCCATGCTAGCGCACCCATCAGCAGCAATTTCCAAGCTAGTGCAGCTATCAGCAGCAATTTCCAAGCTTGGTGATGAGCTAAAAGAAGCAGCAGGTTTCGGTTTTATTAATTTGATTTTCTTGGAAGGCACCACACTTGGCAACATGTGGCAATTATTAGCAGAAGCATTTGTGTCTTTATTTAAAGATCGTATGAGCTCTTTGGTATCACTTTTCTTCGAGGTTAAAGCATCTTGCGAGGCTTGCAAACTCTCGGACGCAGATTTCGTTTCTGTTTGGTTAGAAGATTCCACAGGCTTCTCGGATTGGCTATTCTTAGTATCTGACAACGTCTTGCAACTATCAGACGCAACTCCAGCATTCGAATGGCCAATATCTGACGTCCTGCAACTATCAGACACAGTTTCGGCATTCGAATGGCTAATATCTGACAACGTCTGGCAATTATCAGCCACAGCCCCAGCATTCGAATGGCTAATTTCTGACAACGTCTGGCAATTATCAGGCAAAGCTCCAGCATTCGAATGGCTAATTTTTGACGTCTTGCAACTATCAGACCCAGCTTTAGTATTGGAATGGCTAATATCTGGCAATATCTTGCAACTATCAGACCCAGCTCCAGCTTTTGAATAGCTGCAAGATGTATTAGGCTTTATTAGTTTTATTTTCTTCACTGGTAAAATCTTTGGCACTAGAACGCAACTACGAGACGATGCCTTCGCTGACTTGTGAACAACACCTGGCAACTTTAAGGACTTGCAATTTTTAGACAGCCGACCACCAACTGGATCCTCGCCTCCCTGCAAGTGTTCAGCAGTCTTGAGAGACTTTGGTTTGGCCTTTGGTTGATCAAAGCCGACAAAATCTAACTCCGAAAGCTTGCGTTTTCTCTCGTATGAAGCATTTGGTGACATCTGGCAACTACCGAAGCTCATAGGTTTGCTATCAAGTACGGACGGCTCAGGTGAGTTTTCATGGACTTCACTGGCCAACTTTTCATGCAACCAGGCGGTTGAATCTCTAGAGCTTCCGCTTGACTCTTTTGGAACTGGCACAGGGTTTATAGGTGCATTTGTATTACAAATAGCACTAAATTCGCTTGATCTGGCGCTGCTACACGCTTCAGGAACCTGTGAAACTTCCATATTGGCCGTGGCGGTTTGTAACAGAGTTACAGTGGTGACTGGCAGCTGCAGCTCAGGAGTAGGTGATGAGGGCAACCTGGTAACTTCTGGCGAATCGTCCTCAGTGAGGTTCGGCACCTGCTGTAGAGAAGTAGTCAATAATTGTTCGGTGGCGACAGATGGCGCTGATGCCGTGGTGACACTTGGCAACGGCTCCACGGCAACATCAGGCGATGATTCCAAGGTGGAATTGGACAATGGCTCCACTGCAACATCAGGCAGTGATTGAATGGAGGAATTTGGTAATAAGTCCGGGCTAACGTTCGGTAATAGTTCTGTAGAAATATCTGGTAATGATTCTGTGGTGGTATGTGACGGGGTCACTGCAGGAGCGTCTGGCAACTGTGCTACTGAGGTGTTGAGCGGTAGTTCCAAACCAGCAACAGTTGGCTGGACACAAGCACCTTCAGTAGAAGGAAGACCAGCACCAGCAGATGTAGGGGCCAGGGCTTCAGGATCAGGAGGTCCGTGACCATCAGGAGACTGGAGAGGGGTCCACTGCCCAGGCGGGGTGAAGTCCACGCTCGAAACTGCCCCCGGCGAAAGAGACTCAAAGCCCAGGAAGTTTGCGTTTTCCTTGGCGGAGGTAGGCAGGCGACCCACGTCGTGGAGTGGGGATAGTGAAGTTCCATCCTGAGGTACTGGTGTCCGGACGAGTGGGGCACAGGAGATGCTGTCCGTAGTTGGGGGATGATCTTCCACTGGGATGCTCGCGTCTGTAAAATAGGTATCGTTACCGTACTGAAGAATAAATTACCCACAGTTAGGCACATGCCTGTTGTTGTTGTAGTTACGTAGGGGAAGGCTCCAGAGGGAGTCAAAAATGTGGCGGAAGGTATGAAAAGGATGGTAGAGAGCACAAGAAGTCAGATACAGATAAAGGACTGTCCCATTGAGAGGTGGGAAAGGCGGGATACTCGAACATGTGGTACACAGTGTGGGAGCCGCGGTGGCACTCGGGGCAGGAGTCTGAGTCCGCCAGAACGACCCTGTGGCGGTAAGACATCACCACAGGGCAAAATCTGTGATAGGGCGGAGCCGGCCGCTCGTAAGAGGAAGCCGGTCAACATTCATGCCGGTTCACACGTCTATTCATAGGTGCTACTTGGCATCCATTCACAAGAGTACTGATGTTTGCACGTACTACTTAATGTCCAAGTCTGTTGTCAGGGCTGCGGAGTTGGATGGGCAGAGTCCAACTCAGACTACAAGGTTTGGCAAGTTTCTGACTACCAACTCTTTGGACACCAAAAATGACAAGCCAGACTATGACTTTTTTTTAACAAAATAAGTCAATTTTTATATACTCCGATTTCTGGTTCTATCCAGCTTCTGACTCTCTTGACTCCTGGACTCCAAAATTTATCAAGTACCAACAACTCTACAACCTTGGCTGCTGTGCCCATTCATATGACAGTTTTTGGGTGCCCATATGCACTACTCAGCATACCTACGAGTACAATCCAGCGTTTGTTTAAATAGCAATAACACAGCTGCTGGAGTTCTTTGCCGCAAATTCAAATGACAAAAACACATGCAAACTCTAGTGACACTTGCTATACCAGCTGGTGTGACGCTAACAATTTAGCACATTATTGATAGGCACACAGATGTGATTGCAGAGCCACAAACACTCGAAAGTTGAGTAGGCTACGAAGTGGTGGCAGCGGTGGGATACGACTGGTTTGTACGGCATATGACCCCAAAACCCTAACGTGTCAACCATCTTATGGAGAGTGAAATAATAGGGATTAAGAATCAATCACAGAGAAAAGGCACCAACATGAAATGAAGTCACAACCTCCCACACCAGAAGCTAGTGGGTGTTTGATTGCAACTCTGCCCCTCCGCGCAAGTAACTACCCTACGATTTCAACTGTGGTTTCTCAGCAAAATAACCTTCAGTAAAATAGACCACTAGCTAATTCTCTTCAAACGTTAACCCCGTCCAACTAAGCAAGTGTCTGCCTCCAACTCTCTGAACTCATTGTTAACCATGAACCTTTCGTCTCGACCTCTGGAACCCAACTAGGCAGGATGTATATATTGAACACAATGGACAACTAATAAATGTCTCTGTATTATTTGTTAAAAGAACAATACTTCTATGGTGAGCTAAAGGGCAACTTACCGTCTGGAAACAGCTGAGGACAATCACCAGCTGGCGAGCACTGGAAGGCAGTCTCGGTAGGAGTGCGGCCCTCACCAACACCAAGATCGGCCAGAGGGGCTGAGCTGGAACACAAGGCCTCTTCAGCATTTCTTGCATCTTCCACAGGCTCGGACGAAGCAGCCTGAGGCTTCGAATCAACTTGCAGTGAACCGAGGGATGAGGAGGCACTTGGCGCAGCACAGCTACCCACTTCTTCTGGTGCAGCAGTTAGCTGGTCTTCCAAAAATACCTCATCCCTTAATGATTCCCTTTCCAGTGACGCAGCTGCTGTACATTCGCGGTCCAAACCAGAGCCGTTGGGTTGCTCAACGTTGCTTTCCAAAGAGGCAGTGGAAATGGTCACATTGCTGTCCTGAGTCACATCAGTTCCAATTGGGTTACACGAATTCATGGGCTCACAGTGAGCATTACTTATTGGGGCAGACTGTGGGTCTGATCCATCGGGTGGTAAGGTTCCAAGAGACGAGGCTGCTAACAAAGTCCTTTTGCGTTTGAGCTGCTTGCTCCTGGCCTTGGGCACAACCTTTAGAGCTTTCAGGACATCCAAGCCAAGCCTGACCCCATAATGCCGCTGCACTTGCCTCACGTTGCTACCACACAGTTTGTCTGTCTTAATCAGCAAATACTGCTTTAAATTCGACACTTTTTGTTTTCTTTGGTTTGGTTTCTTTGTATTTCTCTTGGTGATTTTTGCGTGCTTTGTAGATTGGTCTGGATTTGAAGTAGGGTCAAGGAAGGCTCGTGGCTTCTTGGATTTTGGACTTGGTTTGCTTAGCCCTACCAAGAGCTTGTCGCCAGTCTTGTTGTCACCTGACACCGATTGTGTCGCGGCTACACCAGCAGCAGACTTGGCTTTCTCTTTGCCACGTTTGGCCGCAGGTGAATTGGAAGACTTTCTAGATCCCTTCTGATTCAATTTCCCAGCAGCTGTGGATTTCGCTTTTGCACTTGTTTTGGTCACAGCAGTAGCAGGTGCAACAGAAGTGGCGGGTTCCGCTGCAGCAACAGAGGGAGGCACACCAGTGGGTGCAGGCTCACAAGCAGTGCCCGACACAAGCAGCCCGGAGTGAGACGAGCCTGAGACATTGCAACTTCCCGAACCTGCCCTGGGTACCTCTCTCGCCACTTCCTCTTTCTTCTTCGCTCGATTCTTGCTGGGCTTGGAAGGCGCGTTTTTAGCTGTCTGGGAACATTTCGGGCCGCTGCAGGAAGTGCTACCAAGCTCAACAGTTAGTTGTCCAGACTCCAATTTGTTTATCTTGATCTTGAAAGGCCCAAAGTTCTCTTGACTTTCCCCTGCACTGGCAGAGACAGATGGGGACTTCTCTTGTGCTTTTTTGCTTGCTCTTTTCGATTTCTTTCTACCGTTGTCACTGTTGCTATTTCTGGCAGGTGTCTGCTCAGCAGACGGCTTTTCCAGCTTCACCTCATCTTTTGTCTCAGCAGCTTGGGAAATGTGTTCAGTGATAGGCACACTGTCAGCCAGTGACTCGTCTTCTTTCTTCAGGCAGTTAGGGCCAGAGAGCAAGTCTGATACAGTACCATCAGGAGCTGTAAGTTCCTTGCCTTTAGCGCAGGACGCCCGTGGCAAACGCCCCATGTTGAGTGTGAGGGGTGTTGTGGTATCGCTATCATCGTCGAAGTCGTAGCAGTCGCCTTTGATTACTGCGCTAACAGGTCGAGGGGTCCCTCCCTGGGACTTGCGGCTTCTCTTGCATTCCTGCTTGCCCCATGACGACCTTTTGATTATAACGCAGTTCTTTTTATTCGGTAAGGAGCTGCTCTCATCTCCAGAAGGTGGTGGCAGTTCGGCCTTTACAGGCTCGGGCTGATGTCTGGGAGATGTTTTTGATAAATTTCTTGCTGGAGTCTCAGACTTGGTTTTCCCTTTAGAATTCTTGGTTGAATTTTTTTGTTTGGCGGTTCCCCCAGTTGAAGATTTTGAACACAAGGCGTCCTTAGGTGGCGGCCTTTTGACTCTTCTTGCAGACCTACGACATGCGGGGCTGGTGAGTGGCACAGCGACTGGAGTGTGAGAACTGGTCTCAGCTTCAGGAGCTGCTTTGGTACTGGGCTGAGCAAACACATTAGTGTCCGCAGCAGGCTGTGTAGCCGAGGTAGTGATGGCTATATCACCCTCAGCATGTACAGCAGTTTCCTCAATAACATTACAGGCGTCATTTGCTGTTGCAGGAAAACTAACCTCCCCATCAGTAGCATCCCAACCATTATTGGCCACACCAGTTGGGTTCTGCAGGCATGAGGAGGAATAACTACTCAATGCAGATGCGGGACTTGCCGCACCCAAGTCCAAGCCACTGGAGGATATTGGATTCTTTAGAGATGAAACACCGTCAACAGATAAAACCTCATTGGAACCTATACTGGCAACTGCTTCACTACTAGAATCACCTATTGTATTAGTATTATAGTTTGATGCATGATGATCACTTACAGGTAAACTATCTTGAGTTGGGTGAGCAATTGGAGGGTAGTACGATGGAGTATTGGGCAGAGAATTGGATAGATCACAGGCTGTTGTAGTACATACAGAAGTATCATGACTTGAATTGGGTGCCAGAGAAGCAGTGGTGGTCAGAAGGAGGCTTACGGGAGAGCTACAAACACTGTTAGCAGCTGAGGGTAAGACAGAATTGGATGCTTCAGAGGCGTATGTATTACCATCAGTGGTGGCTGGCCACGAGTCTCCAGGGTGGGAGGCAGGACTGAGGTCTATCTGTGCACCGGAGTCACTGCACCTGAAGCTGTGCCCGTCCCCTGCAGCGCCGCTACCAGGAAGGAAGCCGGCCGGAGCTAGCTCTGTTGGATACGGATGGTTAGTTTCTGCAGCAGCGAGGCCTGGCACGGGGGCACCTTGGGGTCCAGCAATAATGTGATTGAGACTGGAAGGGCTCAGCATGTCTGTAGTTCCAGGGAATCCTAGAGTCTGAGAAACAGGTGATGGCAGGACTAAGCCAGAAGCATCAGCCATGCCCAGCATCTGGGGCGAAGTGGCAGTGGCATTGGTGAGACTCAGAGGCTGAGGCAGGCTGGGCAGCAGAGGCAGACTAGAGGGTGGTGCTACACTTGAGGCATTGGTCAGGTTGGTTGTTTGAGGAGCGGCTGAGATGCCTGAAGGCAAAGCTCCACCGCCAACCTCTTGCGCGAAGGCGGATGCTGCAGCTTCCGTAAGACAGTCAAGGGCAGACTGAGAGTATGGCACAGACACCCCACAGGGAGGGTTTGTGAAGCCCTTAGCGGTCACATCCACGGGCGCTGCAGGACATGGCATAGCACTGGAGACTGTATAGGCAGGGCTCTCGGGAACGCCATAATTGTCCATGGAGAAGTTTGAGTTGGCAGAAGGGCATGGCATTGAAGTCTGGGGTATAGACTGTAAGCCGCCATCTACGACACATGGAGAGTAGATGTTACTTGTGTTGGTATCTGTGATACGAGGAATGATGACGGGAGCTACAGCTGGAGAGGCACCACCACTATTGTGGGGCAGATCCAGACTTGTAGGAGCTACAGTCCCAACTTCAAGAGGCGGAGCAGCGGTGTTGACGATGCTGTTACTGGCCAGTAGCGTGTGCATGGCAGTGGTGGACACGTCCGCCATGGCCAAGCTGCTGCAGAGAGTGTCAGACGGAGCAGCAGGGAGCTGAAGGCCGGGGGAAACGTACAGCACAGGACTGGCCTGCCGTATGCCGCTTGGTGACGCAAAGCTAGAACTCAGCTGTACAGGACCACAGTTGCTGATAGGAGGGTTGCCAACTTGGGGGCTCCCCAAGACAGAGGAGATGGCATGAGGAGAGACATTCGGTGTTGGAATGGAGGTGAGCTTATTGGAGATGGGTAAATTACTACCAGTGTTCAGTGATACATCAGCACTATCACCACCATTGTTACTCCCGCTGCTGGGCCCAATGTTTACCAAGTTAACAGAACCAACATTGCCAGGTATGCGTTTGATCAGCACCATCTGACCAGTGTTGGTGAAGCCTATGAAGTCACCAGATTTACTTGAGAGGTCCGGAGCCGTGGACCCCGGGTCAACAACCATGTTCTGGCTTAGCAGTAACGGAGACTGGGCCACAGGAGTGCTTGTAGCCCCAGGAGGTAACATAGGACTCTGCACAAACCTGGTGGTAGCGGCAGACCCTTCAGTAATTCTCTGGATACCTTCAGTGCATGCTGGGTTTGACACAATAACTGTGGCAGCAGACGGATCATATGTGCGAACAGTCGTGGTTGGCACAGAGAGCATGTTGGCAGATGGACTCAGGGTGGCAACACCAGTATTGGGCAACGCCACACCCTCAGCAGAGGGTGGTTCTACAGAGCAGGAAGGGGGCTGTGTGAGGTTGGGGGCAACAAAACCCCTTGCACTGTCGGCGCCCAGGGTTGTGTCATAGCGAGGCCCCAGGTCAGGGATACCAGAGTGAGCAGCGAGAGGGTTGCCAGCACAGCTGGTAAGAGGAGCTTTTACAGATGCTTGGGACAGAAGGTTAGGATTGAGTAGGACCAAAGAAGGACTAGCAGCAATGACCTTGGGAGAGGACAATATGCTGGGGTTGATGACAACCACCGACTGCTTAGATGCCCCAGTCTGTGGTCGTATGCTGGTGCCTGGGACAGCCCGAGGCAGGGTTGGAGGGCCGCCCTTACCGACATTGGCCACCATGAACTGTGTCCCATCAGGGACGAGAGTAGATGGCACACTGGCACTGGCGGGGAAGCTCTGGCAGGTCAGGGAACTGCTAGAACTTAACTTCTGCAGACAAGCCTGCATGGAAGGAGGGCTCACCGTCACTGGGGCATCAGCAGCACCAGAATTGTCCACAAATTTGGCAGAATTTGATGAAGCAAAATCAGAGGAAAATGAAGAGGCTTGAAATACACGAGCACCAGAGCTAGACGGAGCGGAAGGCATTTGGATTACATTGGCAGGGACGTCGGTACCATACTGAGGCACAATGGTGGAGCTGCTAGGCCTGTTGATTGACTCGACCCTGACTGCCTGCATGATGTTACTTTGCCGCGGTGCAGCCAGAGGACTGCCCTGGTGAGGGAGGAGCTGCACAGAGCCAGCATCAGGAGCAGGTCCTTCTACACTCATCTGTGCTGAAGAGATTACTGGCTCCACAGTGGCGGGGTGAGGCAGGCGAGCAATTTGCTGCACCACAGAGAACTTGGGAGAGCCACCACTCTGGACAACCTGCATGTAGCCGGGGCCCTTGGCCAACACTGGCACATGCCGTACTGGGGCAGCAGCAGCGACACTCTGGGCCATGAGCTGCAGATTGCTGCCCTTGGGTCCAGCCTGTGCCTTGGTAGACTCCCCACAGGGCAGGAGGCTTGCCATGGAACTACTGCTATCTCCAACAGCAGCCTGCCCATTGACCACAGAAACCCTGGCCATCCCCTGCTTGGAGTTCTGGCTGTATGAGGGCACTCTGATGACCTGAGCTCTTCGGAGCATCACCGTCCCCTGGCTATTCATGGCCTTTGGGGCAATGAGACGAGGCTGCCCAGAGGCCAAGTTGCTGTTCGCTTCCCGTTTGATCACAACCATACCATTGTTACGCTGTAGGGAACTCAGCATGCTGTCAACATCAGCACTGGAGCTGGAGCAGGTGGTGCTCCCCGAGCTGGAGGAGGAAACCTCGTCTCTGCAGCTTGAACCTTCCTGCACACTCAGTGTGTTGCCGTAGTTCTGACAGCTGCTGACTATGATGCTGTTGCTTCTGATGGCACTGACAGCAGCGGCACTCACCCATCTGACATCAGCAGCACCTGTGGAACTGGCAGAGCTTAAGGTGATGCCCTGTTGGGGGTGCCCCGTGAGAAGCATCGGGGGCTGCTGATGCCCCGCTATGACCGAGGCATGCTGGAGAGACACCTGACGTAGGGGCACCTGCGGCTGCTGCTCCTGTAAGGAATACATGGCCTGCTGCTGGGGCACAACACCAGGCACCTGTGATGACGTCATTGCCTGATGTGCCGCCTGGTGGGGAGCAGAGCATACACGCCGTGCCTAGTAGAGCTACAGGCTCGGCAGTGTGTAGTCTAGGATCTCAACATGCACGGATTTCCAGCTAATATGCATAGCCTCAATCCCATGCTATATCATATTTCAAAAGAGGAATTATCAACTGTGGAATTTCACATACCCATCACGACTGTATCCTTGACTTTACATCATGAGACCCACTTACATTTTCCTCTATCCATGAGACTGACGGTTTCACAGGACCTTGCACAGGAAATGGCCTCAAGCTTCTCCTAATCTAAATCCTATTCTGTTCACATGGTTGATCAGCAGAGGATCATTAGCACGACATGATTTACCACAAGCATTAGCTACTGGTGGCCTCAGACGTAATCTTTACAAGAACCAAGGAAGTGTATTGCCTCCAGGATGGGAGCATAGAGGCATATCTTCACAGGAGAAATGTGTTTAGCAAGAGTTGAGCACACATCACACTGCTAGTGAGGTGCAGATATTTTTTTTTTCAATAGGTAGCTAGCATACAGTTTTTGTATCACAGGGTACATCCAAAAATATCACTGGTGAGGATAGACAATCATATGACGAGATAGTATGTTTTGGTCCAACATTATATAAACAAGACAGTCAACCACAGCTCTCAAACAGCACCAATAGCAGCTAATCAATGAGCTCTTCACTTATTCTTCACAGCGATGATAGACAGAGCTTATGAGTTGCAGGAACTGTATCACATCCTGAGCACAGCGAGGCAGACATCACGCAGTAGGTAGCTACCTATAGCGTAGGCTACAACATAGACTAATAGGTCATGCATCAGTGGGTATTTTATCACTTCTGTAGTCACAGTAGCTTTAGGTATGGTAGGTCAGCAGTTAGCTACACTGAAGAAGAACAATTTGCTTCACAAAGTAGCTACATTTACAATATTTTGCACAATAATAAAAGGATTCCAAGTAGGTAAATAGACTTCTAGAAGTCCAGTATAGCAAAGATACTGAAGAATGGATAGTTCTTCACAGCAGCAGGTTCAAATGTTCATTGTTTGTTGGTAAACGAGGCTGAACACAAACTAGTATTCAAAAAATACGTCACTGTTATATCAAATGAGTGGGAACAAAGGTACAAAGTCTCAGACAATTAGAGGCAAAGGTACCGTAACTAAGAATCAATTTCCAGTCACCGCATACACAAGTCTAATTCCAGCTGCTGCACTAGGCCACAGTTACCAATTCCTAAAACACATCAATTTTCTAGGCTGCTACACTTCACCAACCACAGCCATAATTATAATAATAGTGAGTATTATCAATACACCAGCCAGCTGTGATAGCTTCTTCGCTGAGATCTTATATTTGAGATTCTGCTTCACTTCTAAAATTGATATTTTTCAGTAGCTAGAGTCCTGTATATATTGACCACAGACCCTACATTTGTAACCATATGCTGGTAGAATCAAATATGAATTTTCAACGAATTAAAAGTTGATGAATTGTTGGAAAAAATTTAATTATCCAGCACTGAAGAGCTAGCTACAGTAAAGCTATACAAGATAGTATGTACAAATATATTCTTTTTCTGGTGTAAATATATATATACTTTACAGTAATTGATTATAAGTAGCTACAATAAAGAAACACGCACAACTGTGCTCACTGCCGTTGCACGTTGAGTTGTGTGCAGCAGTGCAAAGAGTGCAGCACACGCAGCTTATCTGAAATGCACACGTAAGTTAGTAGTTTAGAGCAATAGCTAAATGTAAATAAATACATAAATATATCAAATTAAACATATAATAGGTAGGTATTAACCTACAAGATATTTGACTGCAACACATTCACGTGAACAAACAGCTAACTATAGGTTAATGGGTTCCCCTTTCTTGGTGATTTTAAATAGGCCTACCTATTCTTGAATGGGCCTAAACTAGCTATGCTGTCTGCTCTTATACATGACTTCACAAACCAATTGTCTAAAATAGCTCAGCATTGTAAACTAGAGCACTCTGAGAGCGCATAGGTACCTACCTCCACGAAGCAAGGTAACGGTAATGAAAAATTTAAATTGGTTCTCAAACCATGATATTTTTTTATCAACACCAAAATCTAACCATTTGTGCCTCTTAACAATATTAAAATTTTCAGTAATTTTCTTCAAGATCCATTCATAACTTTATAAAGTTAGGTACCATAAGGTTGGGCTATTTCGTCACCCCGGGGTTATTTTGCCATGTGGCAAAGTTGTCAGTTTTTTAGTCATTGCGGCAAAAGTTTTAACAGCAAAAAATGGCACAAAGTCCATTTCAGAGGTGACAGATTTGTCTTCAATTTGAGACAAAAAACAAGACCCTCAGACAAATATTAGAGTTGGACGTCGAAGTTGAGAATGCAAAAAACCCTGTTTCAGAAAGTTTCAAAAAAGTCTTCAGGAAAACATTTATTCTTGTCCATGTGCAAAAAAGTGGGTATTTTCGATCGTAGTTTGCTTGCGGGCCTCTAACTTGGCCATCCCAAACGAAACAGAATATCGTAAGAATAGCTCAGAGCTGCTTACTTTAGGGAGGGCTATTTCGGCACATTTTGCGGGCTATTTTGGCATACTGTTTTGTAGGGCTAATTCGGCTTCCCACCTGACAAAAT
>LQNS02278184.1:3728013-3755044 GCA_001587735.2 Parhyale hawaiensis | reverse complement strand
TTATCCGTCCATACCAAGACTCCCACTTATCCGTCCTCTCCAAGCCTCCCACTTATCCGTCCCCACCAAGCCTCCCACTCATCCGTCCCCACCAAGCCTCCCACTTATCCGTCCCCACCAAGCCTCCCACTCATCCGTCCCCACCAAGCCTCCCACTCATCCGTCCTCTCCAAGCCTCCCACTCATCCGTCCCCACCAAGCCTCCCACTTATCCGTCCTCTCCAAGCCTCCCACTTATCCGTCCCCACCAAGCCTCCCACTTATCCGTCCTCTCCAAGCCTCCCACTTATCCGTCCCCACCAAGACTCCCACTTATCCGTCCCCACCAAGACTCCCACTTATCCGTCCCCACCAAGACTCTCACTTATCCGTCCCCACCAAGCCTCCCACTTCTCAGCCAAGCACCAGCATATTCCCACTGGCCACGACCACCGATCCCAAACTCCGCCTCGCTCCCCAAAGTTGGAGCGCCAAAGTTTGGTGTGTACTTCGCCAAGTTCTGAATAGTGCACACCCGGCAGCCTGGTCTGCTGGTTACGTGCTGGCTAGTGAGGATCTCACCTGCATTTATATTTTTTTTTGAGGGAATCTGCCTTTGTAATGAATAATTGTTTCATAATCAAATCTTAATATAATGAAGTCCAATGTATATTTATCTCTTTCTGTGTCTGTTTACGGGACTAGTTTAGGTCACAATTTCAGAAAACAGGCGAAAATTAGGCCGGGTTGAAGACTGTGGTCATCCTGTCTCATTTCATTGAAAACTGAGTAGGTAGAGAATAGAAAACAATATGGCAAGCGTCTTTTAATATAATGTTTGAATGTACTTCTTGCTCAGCCAACGCTGAATCCAAGTAATGAAGTCTACAAGTTTTCTCACCGGTGCCATGAAGTCAATTTATTATTACTTTCATGATACATTGAAACCATATTTCCTCTCAGTTCATGTCTTACAAATTTAGTAGATAATCAACGAAACACAGAAGAAGCGATTTTTCATGGCGTAGTGGATTCGAGTAGATAGCTGGCGTAAACGGTCCCATTGCCAGAGAGCAGCCGGGACTTGCGCTCCCGACCTCTATGAGCTATTGCCATTATGTCAGAATCCATTAGATATCTGAGGTAGAAAAGAAGAAAATAAACTGAGCCAAGGAGTTGATTGTGCAAGCGCGATTAACTGCTGTAGATCCGCGAATGCGGAGTCATTAAGTTCGTTAGGGCATAAAAGATATTAGATCACAGTGGTTCTCAAAGCATTGGCCGCTAAGAGTTTGTGACTCAAGGAGGAAGAGTCCGTAGCTGTGTAGGGTGTTCCTACCAATATTTCTCAGGACAACCTTAAATGCATTCACCGACAACTTCGGATGGGAGTTTATTGCAAATGTTCACTATGAAGTGCGGGAAACGGTCGGTTTAGAGTAATGAGACTTGTGACGTCACAAGCCTCATTAATTACCCAGGGTGCACCGCAGCTTGGCCCCGCCCCGTGGGTTAACCATCATCGTTGGGACTGCTCGTGTACTCCAGTCAATGTGGGTGAGATTCAAGTCTCCCATTAGAATTGTTTTATATTCCGAGTACTCGGTGGGTTTTCGATGTTCTGGAAAAGAGCTGTGTCAGCTTCAGCTTTAGTGCAAGGGCTTCTATATGCGAGCATAATATTCAAAGCCGAGGGCGGGAGTGGGTGGTGATGAATTCATAGTCTTTAGCTGCTAAGAAACTTTTAAAGATGAGATTGAGGTGGTCTTCGATAAATATGGCGGGCGCAGGAGTTATTTTTTGCTGCTTGTTTTCTTTCTTTGACGAAGAAGTTGTCGCCAGATCGAACCCAGAAAATTCGATGTGCTGAAGTTGTATCGTGTCGTAAATAAGATACGCGGCGGGGAATTTGGTTAAAATTAGCGGTGCTTAACATTGCTTGTTCATATTAAATAATTTTTTTCGCATGCCATCTAATACCGGGACACACATGCCTTTCTACTCCCTACTGGTTGCTCGGATGTGCAGCTCGCGGGCCGTTTCGATACATACTTAAAATCGGTAGCATAGATACGGTGGCATAAATGACGTCCGAGTCTCGCATCCCTGCATCAAGTTGTCTGTGAAAATGCCTAGTGTGTCGCCAGCATAAGGGAAGGAAGAAGTCCGTTGCTCAGACAAATTGAAGCAAAGAGCACTCATCCTTTACAACTATTTGAATTAGCTGTTATAGAGCATCCTTCAGAAGCATATGTATTAGTAAATAAAGTATATGATCAACAATGAAGAAAAATCATCACAAATTCATCGCCGTCATATTTGACGGCTCAGGCACTCTAGTCAATATAATGTTTTAAACAATAACGTATTTAAGTAGTTAATTTAAATGTTTACTCTTACATCAGAGGCGATTCTTTGTGGCGAAGTTGTGTGCGTGAATACAACCACAAGTTGCAGAAACAACCAAATTCATGTCTACGTGACGACCAAAAACGTGGTTGTCGCACAGAGACTCGCTTTTGGTTGTGTTTACGACCACAACTCACAACTTCATTTTGAGTGCGCTTATCGGTCTTGGTTGTGACGTCACATTGTTTATTTACAAAGTGCAATTGTTTGATTGGATTATCATCCCGTGAGTGCTCCGTCGGTCATCTGCCGAATTTACGCGTCATGGCTCGAGAGAAAGAAAGTTACAAAATCGGACTCCAGAAGCTGCATATATATTGTTGCGATTTCAACAAATGTTTCAAGCAAGACGTGTTTTCAGAGAAAGTAATAAGGATCAGCCTTCCCCATTTTATGCAATCTTGTCATCGATTTACGAATCTGCAGTCGGGCCTATTTTTCGCCTATCTGTTTCGTTAAGAGCGTGACACGAAAGACAGCTACAGCTACAGGTAAACTGAGGTAATACAACTGAAATGAAGCATTATGCAACACCGGGAAGTCCGAAATGCTGCCAAGCAAACTCCAACAGAAAGCCATTAGCAGCTGCCTTAAACGCCTGCAGGCCGATACGACCGAAAGCCGATACCTGGCACTTTGTTTGCAACTGAAGTGCCTCTCAGTATTAGCATGGATTCTCAATTGTACTTCCATTCTGCCATTCAGCCGGGGATATTTTCCCTTCTGTGAGGTCATGATGCGCAACCTGCGTAGATGGAATCTGATGGAAAATCACTGCCTGAAGTTCTAATTCAATATCAGCTCATTCCTCTGAAGTTCTAATTCAATATCAGCTCATCCGTCTGAAGTCCAAGCCAAGCCCTGCCTCGAAAACTAAATCTTCATCTACCAGTTGAACACTCTCTCCATAGTCGAACATACCAGCCTAATGACTGCTTATGGTACAAAGAAATGTATTTATTTTTTTGTTAAATTACCTTCATCTCCCTTGTTTTCGCCGGTGGAAGGGAACAGCCCGCGTCGACGCGGGTAACAGAACTATGAGACACCAGGAGGTAAGTGAGACACAAGTGTCTAATCTCATTTATTGACCGCAAAGGTCGTTGCACTACCTCGCATAACAACATAAAATGGCGGCTATGTAATCAAAATGGCGGCTACGTAATCAAAATGGCGCCGCAATTCACTAGCGACATATCGACATATTGTGGCAGCGCTATTTACCTTGCCTTAATTCTAATTATTGTTGCATGTTTTATTCATAGTTAAATTATTATTAAAGTTTACAATATTTTTTGGTGATGTACACAGAGACGTTCACGAAATTCTTTGACATGGCCGCACCCGCAAGCGATGATGTCAGAGCCGTATGGGGCAACCGCCGCCATGAAAGAGTTGAGGTTTAACTGGTCAAAATGGCGACTTGCTGAGCAAAGAAAGGAACGAATTATTTGAAAGGACGGACATGCTGAACAAAGTGGCGAACTGAATAGACTATACTGGCATAGATACTGTACAAAATGGCGGACATGCTGAGCAAAGAAAAGGATCACGTAATAACTAGTAAGCCAAGAAGCAAGTTCACGCTGGTAGATATGCTGTACAAATTGGCGGACGTCCTTTGCAAAGGAAGAAACTAATTATTTAACGAGACGGATATGCTTTACAAAATGGCGGCAAATGGTCACACAGGCGGACGTACTGTACAAAATGGCCGACTAAGCGATCAATATACTGGGACCAGAGCACAAAATGCATGACTAATTTATTTAAATGACGAACGTACTTCACACAGAAAGGATGAGAGATTGGTCAAAATGGAGGACGTACGGTACAGTATAGGGATGAGAGATTGGTCAAAATGGAGGACGTACGGTACAGTAGGGATGAGAGATTGGTCAAAATGGCGGACGTACGACACAGAAGGGGTGACAGATTAGTCAAAATGGCGGACGTACGACACAGAAGGGGTGGCGGATTAGTCTAAATGGCGGACGTACGGCACAGTAGGGATGAAAGATTGGTCAAAATGGCGGACGTGCGGCACAGAAGGGATGACAGACGAGTCAAAATGACGGACGTACGATACGGCAAAGTTTCACGAGGCAAACATACGGTCATGAATTAGTAGATTTAGTGCAGCGGATACAGAGTTCACTAAAGTTTGAGAGTCCCGGGTTGGAGTGTCGAGGTGAGGACAGCAAGGCGGCAAGCGAGGGGTACTCGCTACACTCCGCTTAGGTGGAGGCGCCCAGTTCAATTTTCCACATATTTCGAATAAAAAAGTTATATTATTATGTATAAATCAATAGTGAGACACATGTACAAATGAGTTAATAAATACAAACACACGCACTAAAAGAAGGAAAAAACAATGCAGGAGAAATTGATCTGTTAGCAACAAAACAACGAATAAATAAATAAATAAATAGATAAATCTAGCAAGATAGACATAGAATACTTACAGTTGATAATAAATAGAAACGCACACAATGCAACATATATAATACATTCACTGACAGAACTACCTGGCAGCAAAAAATAAGTGTGGGATACCCATACAATAATCTTATATCCGCACTAGCAGCTGTTATTGCAATGGAGCTTCTAGGGCGGTGAATGATTCTGTTTGGGGAGGAGTAGACTGCGGCCGTGCTGGCCGAGGATCATAACGCTCTGGTGATGAGCTGGGTGAGAAGGAAATTATGTCCATAGAAACAACGCTCAGTAGCTCCTTGGCTTGTCGTAGCATTCTACGTCTTTTATTATTATAATATGCGAGGCTACGGTCCCAAAAAACGTTTGCACAAGGTAAATTCGTAAATATCAAATCGGTGCGAAACCATTTCCCCGGTTCCGGACATGTTAAAGCAAGTGAGCGCATCGTTATTGACTTGCCCTATCAGGGCCTGTGGTGACACCTGAGCCTGTGCGTGAGTTACCTGCTTATCGAGTGATTACCATTTGCTGTTATGTGGCCACCATGTGGTCGCAGTGTAATTGCCACGTGGCGGCCACATGGTAGCCACATGGTAGCCACGTGGGAAATCAACCTACGCTCAACTTTCAGGGGAGATTTTACGAGGACAGAGCATCAGTACCCGGGTCTATCTGTAATTGGACTCGCGAAAACCCACAGCTCACAGCATAGATTAATATTAGACGACAACTCTCTGACATGCACTGAGCCCTCAGCTCTGAAGAGACATTGCTAATGCGGAGTGCTGACACAGATATCATACTGTCACCCATACATCCCCGCTTTTGCTTCGCTTCGATAGGATGGATTGTAATCAGAGGGGAGTACAATATATTTGAGCATCGAACAAAGAAATAAACAGAAAAACGAGAAGCAAGCATAACAAGGGAGTGTACTGGTGAAACGGCAGCAGCCAGGGTTTAATAAATATTGAAGGAAACGATAAGACTGAGCTTCAAACAAACAAACAAACACAGGCGCTATATACAAAAGTGGAATTGACATATACAGCGAGAAGAAACCTCGACAGCATACAGAAGAGGCTTCGTGGGTAATGGAACTCAATTTTCCTTTTTTTCAGGCGCAGTTCGGGTTTTAATGCGACACAAAACACATACCTCCGCAAAAATGCAATCATTCAGTTAACTTACAACACAATGATTTTAATACTCTATTTTACCGTTCATTCCTAAGTAGATACCAGTATTGGCTCTATCGTTTCTTATCTCCAAACCCAGGTGCTTAGCAGCAGCCCTGGTATCATGGATACTCGAACAGAGGCTCGAGTGTGCAAACTCATTTTGCAAGGAGCCCACTCGCAGTCCGGACTTCAATCCTTGTTACAGAGAAGTAAAAGTTACAACAGAAGATTTACAGTAATGGGCCTCGCTTCGATACAAAAATATTTACAAAACATAAATATCTATGAGCTTGGCATAGCATACAGTTTGATCGTAAGTATGTTTTGCAGCCATACCGACTTCTTAGAATGACGTCATCAAGTAGAGTTTAGGTCTGTACCTTGGAATATAGTGTCTTGACGGATTGTAGGAATTAATCGACAAGTTACTATAAATTCTTGCTTCAAGTAAAGAAGCGTTTCACTTGAGGTAATAAATAAATAAGTGGTAAAAATATATAGATATGCTGAGTGGCGAGCTAGTACAGTGGTCTGTTAGTCGTCGGTTCAGGAGCATGTGGATTACAATTTTATTAAAATTTTAAAATTAAAATTACAATTTATTTGTTACTGATCGTACAACCAATCATAACACTGGCACCAGTGACGTCACTGCCACATCAGGCACTTTCCGTTACAGCTTGTTGCTGTGCAATTTTCTACAGCAGTCATAAAGTTTACATAAGTGTACCAAAAAAGAGCCGGTAAGAAGAAAACGACGTTTTCTTCAGTTACGGCGTCTACATTTTTAACGGGGACCGTAAAATTATTATTGCAACACAGTTACCTTCTATGTAGTCAAATAAGTGCAAGTTATTGCAATCGTTGGTAATATAAGCAATTAACAATAAGTATTGTCATTTTAAATGTTAGTAATATAAGTAGTTAATAGTCATTATTGCTGTTGTAATCGTTGGTAACATCGGTAATCTATAACTGTTATCGTAATTGTTTATTTAACATCGGTGCTCGCGCCTGAAGATGGCAGCCTCGCAGAGAAAGCGTGTCTAGGTACTGTACTTAACTAATTAGCCTAGCCACTAGCCTATAAGTAACTACTCTCAGGTAAGCCTATAAGTTCTCTAGAAACTAGTCAACGTTATTAAAAACAAGGACGCAATGCACTCGGTTTCTAGAAATAATTTTGGCACTGAAATTCACTAGTTGCGCTGTGGCTAACGCGGGGGAGCCGTGGGGGTCCTGTGATCCCTCTAGGTCCTGCCGAGGGAGGGGTGGGTATTGTGACGTCAGCGATGGTGCCACATATTCTGTGCTCATGTGCCACATAACCGCATGTCGTTATGCAATACTCAAGTAGAGATTGACTCGTATTCGAAAACTTTCTGCGCATGACAGTCGAAACACTGGAACGTTTAAATTTCTTGAAACAGACGGTAAATACTATTTAACGTTTCATTGACCATCTCAGTTACCATAATCTTGGCGTATTTGGGCTATCCAGCGAGGCTGTACGGCAGTTATTGCCCTCGACTACATTTAGTTACTCCAATAGACGGAAATATTATCTCCGCTTCAAAATGATAATTTCCAAAGCATATCTGCTTTTCCAACGTACAAGAAGCGTATTCTTCAGCTAGTAAATCTTGAAGAATGCACTACTTAGTAGTAGTGTAGAATGCACTACTTAGTAGTAGTGTAGAATGCACTACTTAGTAGTAGTGTAGAATGCACTACTTAGTAGTAGTGTAGAATGCACTACTTAGTAGTAGTGTGCAACGCACTACTTAGTAGTAGTGTAGAATGCACTACTTAGTAGTAGTGTAGAATGCACTACTTAGTAGTAGTGTGGAACGCACTACTTAGTTGTAGTGTAGAATGCACTACTAAGTAGCAGTGTAGACAGTAGAATACACTACCAAGTTGTAGTGTAGAATACACTACCAAATAGTTGTGTAGACCGTAGGATACACTACCAAGTTGTAGTGCAAAATATACTATCAAGAAGTGGTGTAGAATACTCACCAATTTCCACTGCACCAGCCTGCTGCCACAACTCCCAAGTGGTGGCGCTGTGCACAGCCTACGTCTCCAGATTTCTCCATTACGGGAAAACTCATTTTCAGGACATTTTTCTTCTTCGGAAAGCCCCCGTGTGAAGCGCTCTACAGCGATTATATAACGTAAGCTAAAGCCACCGCACGGGTGGCTCCAAGGTTGGCTGAACATGGCTGAAGGTCACAAAGGCTACAAAACACGCCGACCGTTGGTCGGGGATCGGCAGGAAAACGAAGTTGCTGCCCTGAGACTGCGCCCAAGTTATGAAAATTGCAAGTAGCTGACTGTGGGTGTCTGAAAATTACTATTAGCCAGCACCCCAGCATGAGCAGAGGGGCCGCACGACGTAACTAATGGCTCGATAGTTATCTCCTTAGTGCTAGTTTAGTAACGGGTTAGTTAGCTCCGTGACGAGATGGTGACTTACTTTGAGCGAGGTTATCTAATCTGACGTGTCCCGACTTGCCCCGTATGAAAGTAGAGTGTGCGACTGGGTCGAGTTTCAAGAGCTAACCGCAAGACGATTTCGGTTGAGATAGCAAGTCGAGCACTCAGTTGTGATGTCCTAAAAAAGTCAAATCTAACCGAATTAGATTATCGAACTCGCTGGTAATTCGGCGTAGCTGCTGCGCTTGTGCTGTGTTCATTAACGCAACCGGATCATAGAAAATGACGGCACAAATAAAAAATGTCGCGTTAAATTTTAGCTTGCGTGAATTGCTTCGTGATTTCCATGGAACGGAAAGATTGAGTCGCCCGCGTGGGTCCGAGATACGGGGTGAACTGAAAGTAAAATCTGCGAAGCGGAAAAAAGTAGTTTCAGGATTTAGTTACGGCACTTTTTCTTTTCTGAAGACGTTGTCACTTTTTGAAGACTGCTTTCTCTAATCATTATGTTAGCAATGGTCGTGCTAGTGCCTCCCTCCATTTCTCAGTTAGTTAGTTAGTAGGACTGTTATTTTTCAATTACAGGGTAAAATAAATATCGCGGTGTAAAGTATCCAGGATACAAGCGAGAGTAACCACCGTTGTAGCGTTTCTTTGTTTTGTAAGTTCTGCAGGTCCCGATAAAAAACAAAAAAGAAAAATTTAAACTTTTTGTCGGCTTAAGTGTCTGTTTGTACCCCTCCCCCTCCATGGCTGCGAATGAACACCCTCACGCAAGTTCACCCCCCCCCCGCGCCAGCGACATATGAAGCATTAGTTATACAAGTTTTAGTTACCTCTACGCGCTCGCTTTATACACATTGTTATAAACAATCATGTACGTATGTACACAGTGTGCGGCACCAGGCAGCGGCACAACTACACACGCGTACAAAGAAAGAAATGCGCTCCAGGTGACGTCATTAGGGATCGACGAGCTGGGAGCGGTTATGGGTCTTTTTTTTTAGTGCACATTGCTGAACGGACGAAAAAAAATTGTCCGAAGGAAACGTGTGGCAGAACAAGTTTCAGGAAAGACTTCTATGCTAATATTACGTCATAGTAATGTTATTGCATAATATATATATATATATTAACAATGAGGTTGTATTGCTCAATAATTAAGCCTGGTAACACAAGAATAAATGCTCCTAATTTCCCTCCGGACTCTCTTAGCCCGTTAGGACGCCTGGACGAATGATCACAGGAAGACAGACAGATACTCCTTGGAATTGGTTCAGAACGAATCCAGATTAAGTTGCATACAAATGCGGAGACATGAACAGACTCACTACAGTCACTCACGCGGATCCCGATACGGCCACGCATATGTTTACGGCACAGAGGGCCCTGGATATTAATAACATGCATAGAAGCAATCTGTGCGCCCTCTCATTAGTTGGATCCTCAGTGACGTCATTTGGAGGGCACTGTGAGCCTTCTCATTGGTTGGGTCCTCAGTGACGTCATTTGGCGGGTATTCTTTCTTTGCTATCGCGTGTGTAGGTCGGCTGCTGTTGTTACTGGCTGGTCCATGCAGCGTTTGCTGACTTTGCTCCGGGCTACAGGCACGCAAACCCTTCCTGTTGCCGTCGAAATTAATTCTCTTAACCCGCGTCTGCATAGTGGCTGCCATTTTGTAGCCTGGCTGCTGTAGCAGCCATTATGCAGGCGCGGATTAGGAGGCTGATTCTGAACTGTTGCCAACTTAAACTTTTTCGTAAATTTTAACGTCTGTACATCGCTTCAGTACAGCAGTGTCCAAAGTAACAGGGTAGTTAGCAGCTTTGAGTAATTATCCAGTAACATGTGAAGGATTCTCTTTGAAAAAAAATAGTGGACGTTGACCCTTAATTTGGTGGTATTGCAGAAATCTGAGATGTGGCAACCTCGGTGACTGAGCGAAAAAAGCGTTGTTGCCAAATGTAAGGGGAGTTAATTGTGGCACACTAAGTTTAGTATCTAATGCTGTTTGCTTACAATTAATTTAGTAGATCAATTGCCCTGCATAAATCTTATACAAATACTAGACATGTTCATTACAAACAACAAGAGAAACATTTCGTCAGTAGACAGTGACCAATGCATAGCAGAGGAGATCGATAACGTCCAATACTAGCTAACAGGAGCACAATATTGACTATAAGTATTGTTCTGCTCAATGTCACTAAAGTATTTTATGTACTGCTCGTTAAATACTGAAGACATTTAGAGAGAAAATATTAACAGGGATATGAGCTGATCGCTTGATAATGTCAAAACAATTCGGCAGACCAAATATGACAATTAATGCTGACAGGTGCAGACGGTCTGATGTTTCCTCCAAAGCATGACAAACAGCAGCTCGACAGACGACAAATTTTCTTTCAATGAAGATGAATTGTCAAATATTTTCATTGTATTTATATAAGCATTTCAGAACTGGTAGCGTCCCTATGAATTACTGATAAATTCGCCAAAAATGGTTGCAAGTGTTCCAAACTCTCATATGGAGTATTTTCAACACAAAGGGTAGGAGGGCTGCAACTCTCCAAATGGGCAAAAACCCTTCAAAGGACCACTACCTTTCTAAAAATGTCGTAAACCATTCAAAGGACAGCAAAGCCTCCATACGGAGTGCAACCCTTTTACAGTAAAAGAGTCATAAGGCAAGCCTCCAAAGGACTACACCCCATCTTCAAGGGTCGCAAGCCATTCGAAGGGCTAAACAACAATGTAAAGGGCCGCAATCCTTTAAAAAGGGTTGCAAGTCATTCGAAGGGTTGGAAACTCCTGTAAAGGGCCGCAACCAAGCTGAAAGGGTCGCAAACCATCCAAAGGGTGGCAAAGGCTCCCAAAAGACCGCTTGAACTGGAAGGTCGCGCCCAGCTCTGAATGCTATCGGACCACTGTTACTTAGCAAAGTTTTAGCACAACATGACCACTCCTCATTAAACTGTACAGTCTGTAGAAATGACAATATCAACAAAGGGAATTAATTTGCATTCATTACTGAGGTAAAAAGCTCTACACGCCGCTTGGCGCGAAATATATGTAAACGAATGCCTATGAATTACCTCACATTTACTCTTGCATAGTTAAGTCTTACTAGGAACATACTTATTGCATCTCGTCACATCAAAAAGGCAATATACTAAATGTTATTCGACGCATATATACCACATATCAGTCCCACTTCGCAAACATATGTGTTTCATGAAAACGGTAAAAAATAATCAGTCACCCTCGTAAGTTCAGAAAACGGACAAAAGAAAATCGTCCGAAGAAAACGTGTCACGCGACAAAGTTGCAGGGCGATTACTTCTTTACACCCGCCCGCCGCTGGGGAGAAGCGCAGTGTTTTGGAACGCAGACTGTGCCTTCTTATATGGCCCACGCTGCAGTTACGAAAGATCTCAAACATTGATGCAGAGCGTAACTGTTTCATTAATTATTTAAGCAACGAATTTATATCTTTAGGACGCTTTGGTTTCTCAAGGTTTAAGTTTTCACTTTATAACTGCAGCCGTGGGTGCAAATTATCCGGTGGCTTCCAACCAGAGTGAATTGAATAGAGAATAGTGCAAGCTGGCTATGCCACAAAATGTGGTGGCACATCAGAGAATAAGTCATGATCTCGACTACCCATTTAGCACACTTTTCAGTCTGGCAGGCACGGATGCCTCCCCTGACTGGTGATGACGTCACGTGGGGACCGTAGTATTCTCTTTTCTATTGACTCTGCCCCCGCCTGCCCTCCAGTATTGCACGGCCCCGCAAACATTTCAGAGATGTTGGTGATCAAAAAGTGGAAATGGTAACAACGTGCCAACATCTCCGCAGCCTTCCTTCAGCAAACTCTAAGCTGCAGCTACAGTGTATATATATTAAAAGGTACAAGTATCATTATAATTAAGTAGCAGTATTATTATAATTATTATTATAAGTACTAGACACAATTATTGTTACAGTTCTAGCTTACTTAAGAGGCGAAGTGGAAACGATGCATAGATGTGTGGAGCAACGTGAGCAAACTACAGACTTAAGAAGTTAGCTAAGGTCCCGTCAATGAAGTTGTTCGATGGCGTCTACGTCGCGTACTGCACCACTCGTGTCAATTCACCAATCACGTCAATTCGCCACTCGTGCTTGAACATCGCTGATGTTGTTATTCTACATGTGGCTCCCTCGGAGTGAGCCAGCTTGGGCTTCAGTTAGTGACTGCTGAGGTGTAAGCTATTTAATTGCACCGGATCACTGGCTGTCAGCCAGTCACTCAGCCAGGTTAGCTGCGAAAGTTGGGCTATCGGGGGGGTTGAGGATTCCAGCCATTTCACCAGGCAGCAGCCTGCACCAGAAGGTGCTGAGACGCGCTCCGGTTATATATCCTCCGAGGTGCTCCTTCGTACGTCTGTCTGAGAGAGAGAGAGAGAGAGAGAGAGAAAAAGGGTATCTTCGGTACGGTCTCGGGAGCAACAGATGCCGGTTTTATGCTCCTACTCTTTGCCTGACTTGTGATGTATACGAGCGAGGGCATCAATGAAAAATGAAATTTCTTTTATGTGGAATTTCCAGTGGCCTCGGCTAGGGTATCTTGAACGAAGCAACAATGGCAGCGTCTCCGCCACCAGATGCACGATGTAAAGAGAGGCTTTCGAGAAGTCCAACGTTCCATTCCAGAAGATCGAGCACACTTCTTGCTCCTGCTTCAAGTCCCGGATGTTGAATGGCTTGAGGACATGTAGGTCGATATTACCTCCTGCAAGCGCGGCCTCTCATTCATAAACTGAACTCATTCATTTGCTGACTGGCAAGCCAGCCTCTCATTCTTGGCAAATTTAAGATCTAAGCACTAAATACGTCTGAAGTACTGCTTAGCGATAGCATGGATACTGAATTTCATTGTCTTCCCGCATCAAAGCTTTTTTTTTTAGCTCTGAGCCCATAATGAACAAACCTGGTAGAAGATCAATAAAGCTATTCTTCAGAGTAGAACCATGAATATGGATAAATTTCATTTCAGTAATTATTTTCCCATCATTTCATGACGGCAAGGGCCACAGCCAATAATAGTAACCCTGAGGGACAGCGCGGCACAGGCGGTAGGCAAATTTACAACAACGGTGAAATACTCGCCACTGAGGTCATCCATTTTTGTTTCGTATGGAGGTGATAGGGAGACACCGAGGGGGAGAGGGGGGGGGAGAAGCATGTTGTTTCCGATCGGGTTTCTTCAAAGTTTAGGGAAAGTTGGAGTATGTACTTTTTTTCGTTGATTGAAAAGCTAAGGGTTTCATATATAACTTTCTCTTGTGGCACAATTTATCGTCCCAATTGAAAAAAAATACTCTTTATGAATGGCGCTGCCTTCAATGCAAGGTCGTTTTGGCGCTGAAGGCTGGTAAGTGAAGTGCTTGGGCCTAAGACGCACTTTCGTCTCAGCTGCTACAGAAGTCACTCAAGGAGGCTTGATAGAAGGGAGCAAACCTCGTCCGTGAAGCTCTAGAGTCGGGTGTGGCTTTCAGGTGTGGCTGCTGCCAGTCGCTGTATGCACCAATTACAAATTAGTACATCAAATTTTTGTCGCTCCCCCACATAACTCCTCGCTCCCGCGTCGGTTCCACCAATGAGATTCATGAACGCGTCGTAGCCACACCGGATTTGGTTGATTCGCTGGCGAGCCGATCTTAAGGCGGCATGGTTCCCTCCTCCTTATTAAAGTTTCTTGAAGTCACTGAAGCTTGCCTGGGCAGCTCACCGACATGCCGGTGCTAGTAACCAGGATACAACTGGCGGCACTGCTTACTTCTGTCCAAGCTGGACTGGACGGGGTGAGTTGTTACTAGTGACTGACGTCATTCGGGGTCTGGCGGCTGATGTAAAGAGACTGTGGCAATGTTGTTGTCACGTGAGGCTAGCGCCATAGTGTGGCGTGACGCCACAGTGCCGTGGGAGCAATGTAGCAAAGAAATAAAACTGACGCGTTAGAGCAAGGATTTTCCCACGACGGCGTGGGAAACTCTCACGGTAACTTGAGGTGAAGTTCACAGTAGAATGGGAAAGTCTCGGTTACTTTCGGAATATGCTGCAACGATGTACGAACTCACACTACAACGTGGGAAATGTTCGCGACAGACTGAGAACACCGTGAAGTAGCGTGAGACATTTTTTCATAAAGTAGCGTGAATAATTTTTGCGTTACGTGGAGTGGAAAATTCTCATAGCATGGTGTAAAGCTCTCACAATAAAGAGGGAAATCTTCTTCGTAACCTCAAAAATAACCTTGCAACAGCGTGGGATAGTCTCATGATAGCGAGAGAAATTTTCGTCACAGTATCAAAAAGTACTTTAACAGCGTAGGATATTCTCACGATAGCGTGGGATATTTTCACAGGAGCTCGAAAAATTCTCAGGGTGGCGCTGGAAATGTTCTTTAGAGCGTGGGAGTCGGATGAGTCCCTCAGAAGTATACATGGTAGCGACTAGATGTCTGTAGCTAGTAGGCTAGTTACTGTTGGAGGGTTCCACTAGACCGTTAGGTGCAGGGCACCGCATTAGGTTAGGTGGCACTGCGGAGTGTCGCTGATGACGTCACCACTGAGAGGTGAGGGGTGTGAGGGTCAGACGAGGGTAAGGGGTCGGAGGAGGTAATATCACCCCCACTGACGGGGGTGTGCTGGACTATGAGAGTGGGGGAGTGCGTGGGGGCGAGGGCGAGAGTGGGGGTGGGAGATTGGGTGGAGGCGAGGGCTAAAGACGAGCTGGGGGAGTGGGTGGGGGCCAGCGCCAGGGCGGGGGTGAGGGTCTGCGCCTGTATGTGGTGGGGGGAGGTGAGGGACGGCCCCACTCCCACCAGGCTACACGAGTGGTGGCATTTCATCGTCGCGAGACATTTCATTATTACTATGTTATATTCATTATTAATATGTTATATTTACTATTAGTATGTACTATATGGCATAATTATGGACAGCGTAAGAATGACTGCGAAGAAGTTACATTCACAGCTCCCCATAACCTATGCCCGGGGCTGCAGCTGCAACATCCCCCATTCCAAACATGACCTGAGACAAGCGCCGCCAATTCCAGTTCAGCAGAGCAGCACAAGCAGTTCTGTCTCTCGCTGCGCGTGCCGCCGAAATATATATGCTAACTTTTAAACTAACCAATAACTGTTTACAATGTATGTATTGTGCTCCAGCCGTGTCCGAGATACTGTTGGAGTGGCCTTGGCAATAGTATTTGTGTCACTCACTTCAAAAATTACATATTCCAAAAGATTGCAATCCAGGAATGAATGCTTCCAGCGTGATAAAAATTGGACAGACACACAGACAAAGGAACAGATACATAGTACAGAGAACGGTCTTCGTGATAGCTTTTCTGTTTTGCATCTTGTCACAACATTCTGTAGATGTACCGCTTGAAATGAATAAGCTAAAGTACACTGCTGGTGATGGTTATGCCGTAAAAATTTACGGCAGAAATTAATGCAGCAACAGCTGGACTAGCACTAACCTGGAATATCGTCGAGGTGATGGGCGTTGAGGTAGTCCAGCTCTTCCTGGTCCGGCCGGTCTATCTGCACCCTGCGGACCAGACCCCCGCTACGGTGCAGACCTGAGGGGGATGCAAGGAGTCAGATAGGATAGACCAGCATGGGGTGGGTAAGGAAGATTTTAACCAGAGTATATTGGAACTGTTGCTCACCGAACTAATTAGAAGTTTGAGACGCAAAGTCCATTTCACGACTGAAGGGGGGGCATCCCGTCACATATGCATCACATACTTTAAGAGTGAGCCATAAAGGCTAATCTAAAGACATTTCCTTCATGTCATATTCATCAAGTAGCACGCGCCTGTCACACCCAGAATTTGCAAAATAATTAAAATCCTAGTTCTTGAAAGTTCTATGCAGCAGCAAGTTAGCAAATGACGAGACTATCACTTTGGACAGAAATGCAGCGAGTAAATGTGAAAGGCTCGCCAATTACATGGACACTTCAATTTCCAGCCCTGCTTGACTCCATTGGCCTTCTGATCCGGCCCTATGCGAGCGCTTTTGGATGATGTGGTCCCAGGAGTGGGGCTGGCGTGTATTCTTTAGTTTCAAGGAAGCTTGCTGACGTTCTTGCCTCTAAGCTAATGTAATTTTCAAGGACTTAGCTCAGTTGGGAATCTTCCTGCGTCGTTGGTGAACTGATAACATTTACACCAATTTCTCAGGGTCCAGTTTTCCCAAACGTAAGGAATTACCGACTTATTACATTAACGTTTTTTTTCCAAAGGTGCTCAAACAGTTGGTGACTTTTAAACTGATTCGCTTCGCTGTAATTAGTCAGCTACTACAACCCGGTCAGTTTGCGAAGAGAAAGGGGTTGGGCTTTGACGCTCTGTTGTGTGTGTCGCATTAAACGATATTGGATCGTTATTGCGGGGTAAAACTTTTTCAGTCAGACTTCAGTGTAACATTTGGTAGGGTGAACCACAAGGGCCGATTACACGAATTTAAATTGTTTGGTGTTGAAGGTAGGATTATGTCCATCATTCGTGTATTTTTTGTGAGCTCACACGGGGGTGTTCGTTGACCGCTTTAAAGTTGAATCTAATAAAATTGTTTCAGGCCTTCACAAAGGTGGCGCTCTTGGATTCTTGCTGTTAGTTTTGTACACTAATAACATCACAAAACACTTTGATAAATCATGTCGCCAACTTCACTTTGACAGCGGCGATTGGCAACCTTGGTATGCTTAACGCTGACGTTCGTCCACCCGTTGAAAAGGGACCTATGGAGCTCTAGTTGAAGCATTAATTAAGTGACGACCTCACACTCACCGTCCCCTCCGATGATGGTATCCTCCATGAGCTGGACAGCCGCGTCGCTGCTCAATGAGGGCATGAGGGTAGCGTAGTCCATGTTCTCGTCGAGACTGATGAGGGTGCTACCGCCCGTCGGGGGCTGTGGGGTCCACCGAGGGGCCAGCGTGGGGGATCTATTGCTTTGAGACCGGGGGATTGGAGAGGACGCTGGTAGGAGCCCCAGGGACGTGGGGGATATTACCCCCGACGTGGTGGGGCTGATGGCGGAGTAACTGAAGAGCTGGGGGACAGAAGGACGTCATGATCGGATCGCTTAGGGCGGCTCGTACGTGGTGACTAGGTTTAGGATTTAGAGAAATAAGGCAGCAACAGTCAGCTGTGTAGATTTGCTCGGCAATGTAATAGCAATAATAACCATTCAAGCACGAACGGTGCTTGACATTTATCTATATTTTAGTCTTGAGAGGGCATTATATATGTTCTGCACCATTTGTGCTTAAATAATAAAGAGTTTCTGCCATCAGCGAAGTGGCTGGCTGAAAGTGGCTGTGACTGGCTGCTGCTGCTGCCGATAATACAACTGGCAGTACAATAGATGAGGACAGATAGTGCGGAAATAAGGGCCCATAGAGCACCCATTAATTACAACAGCGATATAAGGGAGTTATGGTGAACATGAAGAGGAGGTTATGACATACAGAGACAAACACACAGCCTGGTAATCCCCACAGCGGGGGTCATAATGGTTTTGAAAGGGTTAGGGAGGCACGAACGTGGGCTGGAAAGTTCATAGACTGACCAGGGTGTGTACAATGAGCAAGGTGTTATCACCAGACCAGGGGATATTGCCGTGCACCGAAAAGCAGTAGATGCTTCAGCGAGCTCGTCAGTAGGAAGCAGAGCCGCCAAACGGTGGTACTCCCCCCGGTCTCCACCCCTGGCCCCACCTATTTCGGTTTCCCGGGCTCCGCCCCTTCCGGTTCCCGTCCCCAATCTCTGCTAGGTTAGAAGTGCATTGGCCGTTCTGAACCAGAACCTGGACCACAGCCAGGACCGAAACCGGAAGTACCTCCGTTTGCAGGCTCTTTTGTCTAGTCTCGAGCGGCACGAAAACTGCAGTGTTCTTGTAGCACGAGCACATTAAGAAGAGCTGTAGCCATCATTGCACGGGCACGCGCGCTGCTTACGAACAACGCTTGTCTCTGCGTACATTGACTTACTACAACGAGCTTAGAATACTTCCCTAGAGGGACCACTCTGGGCATCGAGCCCCACAGCTGTGCAATCGGCCCTAGAGCCTGTTATGCTCTCCTTCCTCATGGGGAGAAGTTATGTTCACCATATGAACTTTCCAGCACACCTACGCAGACAGTTTATATGAAAAAAACAGTCAGGCTGGGCATGGAAGGGTGGTAGCTGACTCCGCCTTTGTGATCTCGGGATGGGTGAGTTGAGGGATGGGACCCTATGGCGGGTCCCGTTGGAGAATTAATACGTAGGGTGCGGTGTGAAGGGTATGGAGGCTGGTGCGGAGCTAGTTAGGGCAAGGAGAACAGATGGTAGGGTTAGTTGGTAAGGTTAGTTTCAAATAGCCATTTTGATAGATAAACAATACATAGTGTTCACATAAGAATAATATATAGATCTGCATCACATCATCACATTTCTATTTTCGATTAAAACTCTTGGGAAGTTGTCAGTATATCTATATAGCACGAATCAGACCTCCCCTCCCCTTCCCGGGGAGGCTGGTAGAGCCCGTTTTCTACCCTCGCACCCCCTCCAACATTCGACATAGCGCGTTGAAGTCGATAGTGCCCAAAAGCTCGTCTACGGTGGTAAGCTACGCGGCAATGCACAACTTCAGCTGCAACACTTTGCCGCCTACTGAGGTCCCCGAACACGCACTGGCCTTGGGGTGCGTTTGGATACACACAATACTGTCGTCTATACATACATCTTCGTTCACGTTGCTCCACTCCTAGCAGTATGAAACTACTATGGAAGAACAGCAACTTCGTACGATATTCTTAGATAAACGGTTAGTTTCTAGAAGATAGGGCATCTTGGGTTATCATCACAGTTAGGTTTCCTTTACATTTTCAAGATAAAATGGTTTTTAAGGTTGTCTAGGAAGCATTCATATTATATCAACTGAATATAACGAAAAGGTATATGAACTGGTTAACATCTGGAAAGTCCACGGATGTTTTTCAAAACTTTCATCTAGTGCCCCAACGTCTGTTGTGTTTGCTCCTAGAATTTGATTTACTTTGGGTTTTATCTTTTACGAAAACTTTGCGAAACTCCCACAGCGTTTACAATTGCCTACGTTTGGAAAGTAACATTGCAAATATGCAAAATTTCAGCTACGTGGGGAAAAATTCTCCTGGTACTGGGTAAAACCATTCATCTTTTGATTAATATTTTTTGGAAAGTAACAATAGTTAATTTACTAAGGAAAGTTTGAGGATTTTTGCGAAATAATCTAGTAACCTTCCCAGAAACTCTCCATTCCCTGAAATTGCATTTTTCCTAGCAGCAGATAAAAGTCCCATTCCTAGTCATACACTGTTTTCTGATTCCTTGATAGGTTGGTTACTTCAAGCTTGATTGCTTGGTTGAAAACTTGCTTGCGTTGTGGGTTGGTCTTATGCTTCTCTATATGAAGCATCAGATAGGAGAAAATTCAGCTGCTGAATGGTAATGGTACCGTTACCTATCTTAATCAAAGTCCTGAAGACAACTGAAGTACTTGCAAGTGGTAGCACATATATAAGATTGTATTTTCTTCTCACTATGAATATTTAACGCCCCGCCATCATTTGATGAGGCGAAGGTCGCCACAATGTTCTTAACCTTGATCGTTGTGCCAGTACCAGCAGCTGGGGCATAAATTGTGCCAGTGCCAGCAGCTGGGGCATAAATTGTGCCAGTGCCAGTAGCTGGGGCATAAATTGTGCCAGTGCCAGCAGCTGGGGCATAAATTGTGCCAGTGCCGGTAGCTGGGGCATAAATTGTGCCAGTGCCAGTAGCTGGGGCATAAATTGTGCCAGTGCCAGCAGCTGGGGCATAAATTGTGCCAGTGCCAGCAGCTGGAGCATAAATTGTGCCAGTACTAGCATCTAGGTAATTTAAAGTATACCAGCTAATGCATAGATAAGCTAGTGTCATCAGAAAGTAATGGGTCATGTGAAGATCCGCCGCCCCAGAGAAATTTGGAAGTTCTGATGTTTAATCTGAAAATTTTGGCATAATCTTCTTAACCAAGAAAGTTTGAGTATTGCAGCCTTCCTTTGGGAAATTGGGGTGACGGATGTTCGTATGATGCCGATGTATTTTCTCCATGCGTATAAAGTATACTCATTCAAGAAGGGAGCTTCTTTAGGGAGCGGATTGAATAGTAGCGACATTGGTTTGAAGATTAGCTGAGAAGTTGATAACCTGCCAATATATTAATACATTATGTATATTAGATAGAGGAGAGAGGGTAAGGAGGCTGGGCAGTGTTATTGGCAGGGAGGAGAGCAAACACAGGGATAATAGTGATGATAACTACGGGGAGATGGCGTGAATAGCAACACATGGTATTAATTACTTAAATATTATTTTAGTAGTACATAAATATTATTGCCACGGAACTACTGATGTGTATATTGTAATATTATTAATGCAATGGCTGTGTTATTAAATAATTTTTTTTCCGTTGAAAAATTGAATGCAACTATAGCTAAAATTAGTAAAAGAAGCGATTGGAAGCATTTCAATTTTCGAGCTCATCATACAATCAAAATTCTCTTCATTTTGACGCAGCGGCATGAGCTCAGAGAGGGTTGGAGCCTGGGCGTCGGACCTTCTCTGGCAATGGACCGGTTATTCCGTTTATTCTGCGATAGCTAATCCTTTAACGAATATTATCATATGGAACGTCAAATATTTTGAATCAACTGCTTCGTCATTTGGGCACTACTCAATTTTTGATAATTCAATATTGTGAAGCATAGTTTAACTAACAGATTTTTGTAGTGCTTTCGTCAGAGTTCGTGCTAGTGCAGTTACTGGGTGCCCTCACGGCTTCAGGAACAGATTTTAGTAGTGCTTTCGTCAGAGTTCGTGCTAGTGCAGTTACTGGGTGCCCTCACGGCTTCAGGCCCTTCAGTACGCAGCAGAGACGCTTCTAAGTAGAGCTGGACAGAAAATTGCTCGAGCAAAATACACGTTTGCATTTCCTAAAACAAGTTTTCTACCGTGCCTCCCCGTAAAGAAAACGGCGACTACATCATGTATTTCTTGGCAAGACTAATCTTTCTTGCTTGCAGTTGCTGGCAATATTAGAAACCAGGAAGGCCTCATTTTCTGGAAACAAATTTAGGTTTCTATTTAGTGTTTGATTGAAAAATAGAACTACTTTCTTCATTTCTAAGAGAACCTAATTATTTTAGAAGTACGGTCTTGACAGAAAACGAGTCTTCATTTTTCAGAAGAGACTAAGGTATCTTATAAATGCTCTGGTGTTCATAGAAAACGGAGGCCTCTTCATTTTCTGGAGAGACTGATAGCTCTTACATGAGGTGATTGGCATAGCAAATAGTTGCTACCTGTATGTTTAACAACCATTTGCACATATTAGCATGTATAAGCTGTAAATTTAGAAAATCTTTTATCATTTTTTTTGCTTTCTGTTTCTGCCAATAAACTTATTATTATAGAAAAACGTGTTTATTTCATTTTTATGAGAAACCGAGAAAGATTACGCGGAGTATTTACAAGACATGTGGGTAACGTTATTACTAGGCCATGCTCTGTTACTAGGTGTACCAACATGCCAAACACATCCACATGCGCATGCTGCTGACCGACAAACAGAGAGGATTAGTGAAAGCTTCAGCAGAGAAGCAGTCGAGATAGGCAGGTTATGGTGGGCTTTCGGTCTCGTTAATGGGGCTTAGTTGGCTTTTTTGCGCAACAGGCGCCACTTCCAAGTAAATTAGAATTTTTTACACGGTAGCGCAAGTAAAAAGATATAAGGCGAGTTTTTAAACTGCCATAGATTGGCACCGTTGCATCGACATAACCTAAGCTCGCTAGTTTTTCATTTGTCCGCAGTTCCAAACCGATTTTTGGCCCTGTGCAGGATTGAGTTTGACCCCGTCTCCGTCCAAGTTTGGTGAAACCAACGCTCAGAACTGAAGAAGTTACTGGGAAACTGAAGCTAACGAAATTAATTCATTTCTGTGAATATGTGCCAATTGGCGATGGCTTTGCATACTGTCGCCACTGCACATGGTGCGCCGAAGTACAGGACGCAGCCCCTGTGGGTCTGGTGCTGGCTTAATATCTTCCACTTCGGAGGAACTTTCAACGGACATTCGTGCTTAGAGAAAATACATCTATAGATCCAATGCACTTTAACGCATAACAGTTACACACCAAGCTGCCTTAATGACTCTTCAATGATCATGCAAGTTATGACAGATTTTGATGCAGGTGCTCAGAAGTATTCAACTATAAAACCAATGTACTTTGGTACATACGGTAGCACTTACTCAATAAACTGTGATAGTAACCGTGAAGAAACTACAATAATAACAAAAGTCCGTACGTACCTGGATAGTTCTCTCGCCAGTCTGGGGTTTTGAGACAACAATATCTTTATTGTTATCATTAGTGTTGTTGTTGGTGTCGCTGGCTGGGCTGTTTTCACTGTTATTTTTGCTCTTGTTGTCATTTGTGAGTGTTCTGGATGCTACTGTTGAGTTGTCACTATTGTTTGCGGTGTGTTTAGGTGGCGTATTGTTGCCGTGTTCAGTATCAGTGTTATCAGTCGAGGCTTGCTGCTGCTGCTGGCGGTCGTGCCAGGGAAAGAAAAAAGGGAAAACAAACTGCATCAAACGCACCCAAAAACAAAAGTAATGGTGTCATCGCACAAACAAACGAGCAAACAAGTGGCTCTAAGAAGCAGAGCAAACTCCATGTTGGACCGCCGATTTTGGCGGCAATATTCATTGGCATATTAAGCTACTAGGTTGGGCGCCATGTTTCGGTTCTTTTGTAGGTGAACGTTTTAAGCTGCCAAGTTCGACGGGCACCATTTTGGACAATACTACTGAGTCGCCATTTTCTGCCGCCAAGTTAATTTGGTTTGCGTTACTGAACCACCATTTGGAAACGATGTTTGAGTGCCAGTTTGGCGCTACTGACACTTCGTGACCATTCTGGAGCCGGTGCAGTGGATGTGTGATTGAATGAAATCACTACTGATGGTTGTGCTTTGCTGAGCTCGTCACTGGGTCAGCTAGTGGCGCCCGAACAGGGGCCACAGTGAGATGTCGATTGCCGATCGCTTGTCTGGCTGAATAGGGGCTTGGCTTATGAGATACTTTACTTATATCGTACTGAACTGGAAAGACACTTGGTCAATAGATAGTGTACTAAAGATATACATCTATCAAAATATATTTGACTGACGGAATACATGGCTAAATAGATCTTTAGCTGAGCAGACATTTGGCTCAATATACATTTGAATGACCAGATACTTTACTCAGTAAGTATTTAGTGGTGGCACATTCGTCTTAGCAGGTATCTAGTTGTAGAGCACCCAGATGAATATTTAGTGAAACTTTTGCTCCAAAGCGCAAGTGCGCAGAAGACAGAGAAACGTCGAAAAACGTAGCACTTGCCACAAGCTCTAAATTCAGTAAAACAATAAGATGCAGAGCAAAACGCAAGAGTAGCAAGAGAAAACTGGATGCACTCCAAGACATTGCACGTCACAAACAAATGCTCTACACTCCAAAACGCTATGGCAACTAATGGCGATCTAGAGAAGCAGTTCAAACTTTAAATCAAATCACCAAAAGACACACGACACTCTCCAAAACGCAATAAGTCTAATTCAAAAGATAGCAACAGTGCAGTCCAAAACGATTCTCTAAGTAACTACGTAGCATGAAAAATCTAAACGCACTTTAAAGCGGGAGAAATTGAACACACGACTCTCCCTCCAAAATGAGGTAGATTTTCTGTGTTGGATCACAAGGGTCTCTAAAATGTCGAAAATAGTTATATGGAGCTGAACTGCACTGTACGACGAAGAATAGAGGAACGCTCCTAAATGTTATAAATAATAAACGAGATGGGGAAAATATCAAGAACGCAGGTAAAAGTTGGAAGGAAGAACACCGGGACACTCCAAAAGGCTGCAGTTTTAAGAAGAAAATGGGGAGGCTCTGAACCGCTTTTGTTTTTGAAGGACTGAGGAGGAATCCAAAACGCGGATAATTATTAGAGAGAACAGAAAGGCACTTCAAAACGCTATCACTTGTTAGAGGGACTGAGATTAAGTTCAAAGCGAAGATCATTAGAGGGACAGGGAGACACTCCAAAACGCCGGGCTGTGTTGTAAGTGGATAGGGGGCTTTGAGGATATGAACTTATTAAGACGCACAAAGAATGACTTAGAGTAGGAGCAGTGATAGTTATGCTCAAAAGCGCTAATAAATATTGAGATAAATCTGAAATACCAGACTCTATAGCATTAATACCTGA
This sequence comes from Parhyale hawaiensis, assembly GCA_001587735.2. Lineage (NCBI taxonomy): Eukaryota > Metazoa > Arthropoda > Malacostraca > Amphipoda > Hyalidae > Parhyale > Parhyale hawaiensis. The sequence goes on along the minus strand of LQNS02278184.1, from coordinate 3,730,205 downwards.
CTTAATACTACTATAAACGGGGCTGCTCTAATTTCAGGCAGTATTGATGCTCTAAAGTAATGGATGAAATAAAGGAGAGATTCATAAGCAGGGGCCCGCGCCCCAGCATCGAGTGGCAGTGTCTCTCCTTGGGCGGGAACTTGACGCCAAGCGCCACTACTGGCCTGCCATGGCGACAGTAATGGGCATGCCACTAGGCCTAGTTGGGCTTAGCCGTGGGCGCAGAGGTGTCACCAAAGGAAGCCGCAATAGGGACGTTGAGGCGCAAGTCGTGGCCCAGGAATGGACCTCGTGTGCTGAGGCCTCGGTTGCACTGCTTTGCTAGTGTGGGTCCCATCTCTTTAGTAGACTTCTATGGGCCCCCATGCACAGCCTGGACCCACCCAGTTGTCCCCTCCTGCTTAGTTTGGATCTGCCCGGTGGGCCCCTTTTGCACAGTGGGACCTCCCTCCGCAGCCTGGACCTGCTCAATGGACCCTTCGCCTACACTGGCGCTGTGTTCCAAGGCGCCCCTTACCTGCGCAGGCGCCGCAGAAGGCGCAGAAGGCTGAGGACTAAGGCACAGTCTGCGGACGTGGGGGGAAGGGGATGAGGCGGGCGCATGTTGCTGGAGGTCGGCACCCCCTACCAGTACCCCCACTGTGGTGTCTGGAGGACACGGTGGCGGTGGGGACCCAGGCACGGGGGAGCTCCCTGAGTTCTGCAGGTTGATCAGGTCCGCTGGGAGGAGAGGGAGGGGAAGCGTTAGCATGTGCCGATTCAGATTCTAGATTGAGATTAATCCACTTTATTGACATACCCTCGCACGAAACTAATTTTAATGATAGCACTGATCAGAAAAAAGTCAAGAACGTTCCTGAAGCCGTTTCAAAGCAACAGTATGTCTCACTTGCTACTGAAAGTGATCAATGTATTAAATATGTAACTTACTAATAACACCTAATAATTGTGCACTGTAATAGCTCAAATAATTACAAGGTATAAATACCTGTGGACCGTATAATAGGGACCGGCCGGGCCATGGGGGGAGGTGGGGGTGGGGGTAGCATGGTGCCCCCCGTGTAGTGGGAGCTGGTGGTGACCTTTGTGATCCCTCGGTATAAAGTTGGGGGACTGACTCCTCCATCCTGGGGGAGATGAAATTTGATTATTGAATGAGCTTATGGTAATGGTAGTTTGTGAATTTGTCTGTTTGCTTATTTCTTAACACATCGAGAACTACTATCTATAGCATACTTATGGCCAGTCTAACTGTATCTTGGATACGACTAAGGCCCGGAGGGTGGGATAATATAATGGCGTAAGTTGTAGGCCAGCTAGAAGGCCGGTACATGTTTCGGCGGCACGTGCAGCGAGCGACAGAACTGCCTGGCCTGCTCTGCCGAACTGGAATTGGCGGCGCTTGTCTCAGCTGATGTTTGGAATGGAATGGAAGATCAGGCAGGCGGTGTCCTGCAGCTTCAGGCATAAGCACTGCAGAGCTATCAAAGCAATTTCTTCGCCGCCAGCCTTGAGGGCAAAGTGTTATAAAGAAATATAGAATGAATAAAGGTAATAAATGTTTCTATGACATGTGGCGTATGAATGATGCAAAATGAACCAATTCTGTTCAATGCTCACTACTTGATAACGAGCAAGGTTAGGTGTGACCGACACTAGTTCGTCCACAGCTGGCAGTTCTTACTTCTGATCGGCACTCAATACAACGAGCCAGTAAAGGAACCACACTTGACTATCCCCTCACACTCGGGCCTCGCGCAAGCCAGGGCTTCATCAAATAAATATGGCTTCAGTGAAGCATTTTTTCCTCCCCTCGTTTTCGTGAATATATTCCTTCTCCCTTCACTGATCTGCTCAATTTGCTCATCATGAATAGAGGAAAGAAATGTTCGCACTGGACGAATAATCCAGTATCTTTGCTGCAGCATAGAGGTACATTTGTTGCTTTCCAGTATCCAGTATCTTTGCTGCAGTATAGAGGTACATTTGTTGCTTTCCAGTATCCAGTATCTTTGCTGCAGTATAGAGGTACATTTGTTGCTTTCCAGTATCTTTGCTACAGTATAGAGGTACATTTGTTGCTTTCCAGTATCTTTGCTACAGTATAGAGGTACATTTGTTGCTTTCCAGTATCCAGTATCTTTGCTACAGTATAGAGGTACATTTGTTGCTTTCCAGTATCTTTGCTACAG
>LQNS02278184.1:3709435-3726994 GCA_001587735.2 Parhyale hawaiensis | reverse complement strand
TACATTTGTTGCTTTCCAGTATCCAGTATCTTTGCTACAGTATAGAGGTACATTTGTTGCTTTCCAGTATCAAGTATCTTTGCTACAGTATAGAGGTACATTTGTTGCTTTCCAGTATCAAGTATCTTTGCTGCAGTATAGAGGTACATTTGTTGCTTTCCATAATTCGACATAAGCAGCTTGGTAAGGCAACGGCTCCTTGCGTTTACGTCGATGAATGTACTCCAAGCCAAACTAATCCCTCACATAGGTACAGAGAGATAAGTAATCAATCAATCAATCAATCAATCAAAAAAAGTCTGTTGTATTTACTAGTGACTTATAACCCACCGATGATCTCACTTGCCGAAATTGCGTGTTGCACGCAGTGCAGTGCTGTCCTCAATACGGTGTTGGCATCAGTGTGGAAATGTTCATTCAGTGTGAGGTCCTCGTGTTAACTAAAGAATATTATATATACTGTAGGTCGCTCAAGGAGAGTCGGGTAGACGGATACCTTAAGTAAATGTTTAACTAAGGCAAACTCATCATCGTCTGCTGCTCTCTTACCTGGGTCTACCGAGCTCTTACCTGGGTCTACTGAGCCCTTGGTCTGCTGGGCCTTTACCTAGGTCTTCTGGTCAATCATTTGGGTCTGCTTGGCCCTTACCTGGGTCTACTGAACCCTTACCTGGGTCTGCTGAGTCCTTACCTTGACCGTTTGGTTCATAACTTGGGTGTGGTGAGTCCTTACTTGAGACTTTTGGGCCCTCATATGGGTCTGCAGGCTCTCACCTGGGTCTGCTGGGCCTCTTGGCACACTAAGGTCACAAAGTCCGTGAAGGTGTCATGGTTGGGGTCGTGGGGGTCGGTGGGAGGCGCGTCAGGGTACTTGGGGGACCCTGGAGGCTCGTGATAGTATCCGGGCAAGCTCAGCGACATGGATGGCAACACTGCGGACGAAAACATCACATGAAAGTTAGAACCACCTCCTCCCCCCCCCCTCCTCCGATGCTGCAGCAACCACACGGCAATCTCTTACGCGGAAGTCTTAAACCGTAGACGAGAATATAATTTGTGTTTCGAGAAGACAGTTTCTACTAGGGCGTGTTGTGGGACAGCGTAAGTTGTTTATACAGTCAGAGTTATGGTCATCTCTACAGCGAGGTCGCGCATGGTTGTGGCGTGACATGGACATGGTCCTGCGTCCAGAGCCCTGTCTATATGTAGACTATATATAGGCAAGCGAGACAAGTTCTATCAATAAGCGAAAAATCTCCATTTCACCTTGTAAGCGCTCACAGTGTTTCAGTTCCCGGGTCGGACTGCGGCGCGGCACAACTTCTTAACCGCAGCGGTAATAGCACCGGGACCTGCAGCACTCGGCTGCAAGATCGAAACGCCTCAACCTATTTCCTCCATGCGGTCAGAGAGAGTGGCGTTTAAGCTCCGCCCCCTTACAGGCTACCCAGTTACAACTACAGTCTGTCATAAGCTAATTTACACTCAAGTGGGGTTCGGTAGATGTCATCACTTGTGCTCATCTGGCCACGCCAGCGGCAAGAGAATTCCGCGCAGAAACGGAATTTTGCTCATGACTCAGACGTTGCCAAATGAGCACAAGTGAGGTAATCTACCGAGTCCCAGCTGTGCTCAGAACAAGACTTCTACAACACGTCCCGTACCTTCTCTCTGTTGAGGGGGGCTGTCAGACGAGGGGGTCCTCGCCAGCTGGGGGAGCACCCGTCCACCTCCCACCACCATGCCACCACCTGCACACGCAGCGGCTGTCAGATGGTGCGACATATACCTACATAGAGAGAGCTGGTGCTACAGGGACAGCTGGTGCTACAGGGACAGCTGGTGCTACAGAGAAAGGTTGTGCTACAGGGACAGCTGGTGCTACAGGGACAGCTGGTGCTACAGGGACAGCTGGTGCTACAGGGACAGCTGGTGCTACAGGGACAGCTGGTGCTACAGGGACAGCTGGTGCTACAGGGACAGCTGGTGCTAAGGTATAAGTACAGTAACGCAGACTATCGTTTAGTGTTTGTTTGTTCTTTTTCTTTCCACAGTACTCTATATCCTACTGACGCAATGGCAAGAGTTCATAGAGGGCCGGGGCGTAAGTTCCGGTGTCTCTGGGAATGGGCCCCTTGGTCCGTCTGCCGCCGCGGATTTTGTCTAATCCAAAAAATCTAATCTACCACAATGTAGAGTATGGTTCTCTGCAAATATTCATGGCAGACTTTCTACTTCGAATACTGCGGTGCTTAGGTTTGTTTGTTTGCTTGTGGGGGGGATGTGGTAGGTAAAGGGGGGAGGCAGTTGTACTGCTGTGTACTGCCTGGACAACCGGTGACTATATATTGGCTCTCCTACCTTAGTCCTCCAGATAACCACTGGTCCTCCGAACCCACCCTGATCTCTGAACCCACCCTGATTCTTCGGGCCTAGCCTGGTTCTCCGAACCAACCCTGGATTTTAAGGCTGGTCGCCTGGACTAATACTGGTCCCCCGGGCCTACCCCCGCGATCCGAACCCACTGATGACCCCGAACCCACCGTGCTCCAGCTCCCCCTGCCAGGCGGTAGGTTGGCTGGTGGTGTAGTAGGCCGCCGCCAGCTCCGCTCTCTCCGCCTCCACCTCCTCCCGGGGGATGTCATCGCTCTCCGCTCCCCCTCCGCTAAGTCTGCGGAGACGTTTGGGCCGGGGCTCCAGCGGTGGGGCTGCCGAGGAAAAGGGGGCCAGTTAGACATACAAGAATATTAACAAGGTAGAAGCTCATATGGACAAGCACAGCTCGTTAAAGTGTGGACAAGCACCCGGACAGAACACAACCTCCCCACGACGCTGCTCGCTTGCAGCTAACATTAGCGGACAGACAAATACAGGCACACAGACTCTTGCAAGAGACATCACGGCGTTTTCACTACTGATTGGGCTCACGCTACAGCATACAGAAACGTTAGTAGCCTCCACCATCCTTGGTTAGCGTTAAGTCTTCAGTAAGGGACGGATCAAAAGGCCCATTGCCAGAGAGGGGACGAAGCCTATAGGTTCAGTTTCTTTCTGCACTACGGGCATTCTAGGCACAGACGCCCTTCACTGCGGTCTGATGGGAAGCTTAGACAGTCAGCAAGGGGCGAGGATAAGAGCAAGAGGCGAGGGTAAGAGCAAGAGGCGAGGGTAAGGGCAAGAGGCGAGGGTAAGGGCAAGAGGCGAGGGTAAGGGCAAGAGGCAAGGGTAAGGGCAAGAGGCGAGGATAAGGGCAAGAGGCGAGGGTAAGGGCAAGAGGCGAGGGTAAGGGCAAGAGGCGAGGGTAAGAGCAAGAGGCGAGAGTAAAAGAGATCTGCCTGCAAATGTTGCATGCTATAATCCCATGCTAGTTGTGGGATCCACTCGACTGCGGGAGTGGCCGTTGCTGTCCGGGCAGGTGTGGCCTACGTATCGTGACGTCATCACCTGCTGCAGCTCAGGTGTGTTGGGACTACGGGGAGATGCCGCAGCGGGGGTGGGTGGCAGTATTGGGACCAGCTGAGAGGCAGGTGGGGCTCGCAGTTGGCACTTGGTGCTCACTATGGTTAGCTTTGTTAGTTATAGTCAGCGGTTTAAGTCTCCGTCTCTGCACGAAGATGATGTCACAGAGGCAGAAGGAAGGGATATATATAGCATGTGGACAGACGCGCGGAACCCGTGCACGAGGGCGCTCCCACGCAAGGTCAATGCGCATTGGAACAGCAAGTTGGGAGAAACGAGGAAGAACAGACATAAGTCCGATCCGTAGGTATATATTCAGTGTTATTCACTATAGGCAGGTGGTACTCACTATAGGCAGGTGGTACTCACTGTAGGGAGGTGGTACTCATTGTAGGCAGGTGGTACTCACTATTGGCAGGTGATACTCACTATTGGCAGGTGGTACTCACTATTGGCGGGTGGTACTCACTATTGGCGGGTGGTACTCACTGTAGGCAGGTGGCAGCAGGTGGTGATCAGGGGAGGCGGTGGAGTACGTGGTGTAGTACGTGGTGGCGGCCTCCATCTTGATGGTGGGCTGCAGGCAGGCGGAGCTCACCGTCACTGACCCTGTGGGGGGGGGGCAGATCGTTAGTAAGGCCCAGTCTGTGGGGTCCATGGGGGCCCCTTCGCACTCCTGTCACCCACACACTCTTAAATATCATCAGAAATGTAAAAGTACACCCTTGAGAAGAGCTATGAATTCACCCCAGGTTTGCTAGATGATCCGTCAGCGCACCCGCTCACCCACAGCACATCAGTGACTACACCCAGGCACCTGCACCCGTACTCACTACCACACACTGGTACGGGCAGATACTCATGAAGGCACCCATACACTAAGCCACACCCAGCAGCCCACGCTTCAGGACACCCATACACCCACAACCACTCCCATAAGGCCAAACGCCAAGGCACCCATACACCCAGAGGCCTACAAGTCAAGATACCCATACACCCACACCCGGAAACACCCCCAGAACTCACGTTTACTGAGCCTCCAGAGCTCCCTTGCGGTGAAGCACCCGGTGGCCAGGATGGTGTTGTTGTATATGACTCCGTTGATGCCGTTGTAGGCCACGCTGTGTACTGGCTGGCCTGCGGAGAGGGGACGGTGACCGTTAGCAAGGAGGTTTAATAGAACGTGGGAGTACAGGCTACGGAGATCGGAAGCTAAAAGTTTCCCCGAGACTGAAGCATAGCGTGTACGCTGATTGGCTGGACGATGGGCTGGGAGCCTGTGATTGGTGGGAAGGCTTGCTAGGAGCCTGTTATTGGTGGTAAGGACTGCTGAGAGCTTGTGCTTGGTGGGAAGGGAGCAGCCATCGACAGACAAAAACTTCACTGACCAGTACGGCGAAAAGTGGCTGCGTTCCCTCCGTGTATTAAACCTCCTTGACCTTTAGGACGATGTCATATTACGCGCTCGCGCGCTAAACTTAGTAAGTGGTCGTTCAGCTAGCATGTCACCCCGATTATGCGCACATTGAAAGTCGGTATCAAAGATACTCAAAGAAAGTACTTAAAAACTTGAGTGACGTGGAAGCCGGACGTTCGCTCATAAGTTGAGCGTACGACTGTCTTACTTTGGTCCTAGTATGTGGGCGAGTTAGTATCGAGTCCTTGTATCAAGATACAGTAATCAGCTCAGCTGTAACGATTTTAAGCCGTTCATCGTAAACCGTTTGCGTCTGCATGCAGTAACTCAACTATGCTGGGTAACAGAAATTAGTTCAGCCGAGCGTATATAGGATACGTTGAAGGCCTACAACAGGCGACAAGATACGAGCTCCTCACCATTAGGCGCGTGCAGTTGCTTTGCTTAATAGAAGAATAAATTTTCTTTTTAAGTGACGCCTATACTGTTTCTTTATCTCTATCTCACAAAACTCACCGTCATCTAATCTATGTACCTCTATACAAATACATGTTATTATTATTATTATTATTATAGCTTGAGGTACACGAAGAGAGGGCAGACCACCGGCAAGAAAAGCAATACTAACAAACAAAAAGGCAGACAGTCGAACAGATTAACGGACCATAACCAAAATTTAATAAACTGTTCTTCGTGGTATTCCCACCCATTTTTGGAAATATCATAAACACTAGTGGACCCGTGCATGAATAAATTCACACAATAATCGATATTTTTATTAATAAAGGCCGTTGCAGAATCTTCTCTGAATTGCTTCATTTTCTTAATTGATCCATAATCGTGCTGTCAACCTTAGGTCCTCTTTTCTCTGACTTGCTGTTTCCACATTTTCTTGCTCACGCTTATCAGCAGCTTTCATTCACTTCTGTTACCTTTCTGCTTCAAGTCTTTCTTGACTGTATCGCATAGACGATTCATCTCTCTCTCCATTCGTAGACTGTTGTAGTCTCGTACTCCGTATACGTTCCCTATCTTCCCTCTTACTTGGACGTGCCTCTACAATATAGTGAGAGGCAAAAATAGATCTTGAGTTACACAGTGCAATAAACTTGAATGTAAATCCAGCCAGCTTGTATACTTGTAAGCGCTCCGTAGGCAAGATACCGCCTTGCGAACTTAAATATCTGCTTCACTGAAGTGCTGAAATTTTTGGGCTATGAAAATTCGCACCTCCAGAGAGCGACAGTGTGAGGGATGATATGCGTGGTATGGAGCTGGAGGAACACATGGTAATGGACAGAAATACATGGAGTAGCAAGATCTGCTTTAGCGATCCCCTTTGGACAGGGATAATACTGCTGTAGAAGAAGAAGAAAAAGACGGTAAGTTAGAAGAAATAGTTGTCTGCCACCCATAAAGAATCATCATATCGTGAGTGCTCTGTTGGTCATCTGCCGAATTTACGCGTCGTGGCCTGAGGAAAAAGTTATAAAATCGGACTCCAAAAGCTGCATACATATTGTTCCGATTTCAAAAAGTGTTTCAAGCATGACGTGTCTTCAGAGAAAGGGATAAGGATCAGCCTTCGCCATTTTCTGCAATCTTGTCATCGATTTGCAAAATCTGCAGTCTGGCCTATTTTTCAGCCTATCTATTTCGTTTAAGAGCGTGACACTAAAGATAGCTACATATAAATATATAAACAAATGAACACACGACTGTGTTTATTATATTGTTGATTCGTTCATAACTTTTTGAATTATGTTACTAACAGACAGATAGACAGGCAAATACAAAAACGGACAGACAGATCAACACTAAAACTTAATCGTCTCTTTCTCGCAACATTATTAGCAGCTCTTTTAAATTTCGTGAAGATCCGTGCACAACAATTTGACAAACAACTACTGGAAAAAAACTCAACTAGGACGCCTCTTGGCGTAAGACCATCACCCGTGGTGGGGGCAAATTCAACGCTGTCGTTTTTGATGGCCAACTAACTCTATAGTGTTGGCATTTTCCCACCTAAGTCAACCTACCTGATTCCGGGCAATAAATATTGTATATTGCGCAACTCTTTCCTCTTTTTGGGTGGACAGACAAATTTCAACGTCGTCATTTTTATGGCCAGCAAACTCTGGAATTTTTGTGTTTTCACATATAGGTTACCCCACTTGATTCCGTGCAAAAAAATATGAATATTGCTCAACTCCTTCACCCTCTTTTTGGGTGAACAGACAAAAATACAAACAAATGTACTTAAATCTCCAACGAAAACTTTATCGCCACTCTTCGCTTTGCTCGCGGGTGACAATGGTGGAGGTAATTGCTACGTTTCGACGACTTACGCAGACGCTAACTGAACTACATATTACGCTAAAGCACTTACTGTTTATCCGCTCGTCGTCCCTGTCGGACTCCAGCACGAGGCCGGCTAGACTGTCTGTGGGGGGAACTCAACGTTAGGCATGTGGATGATGAAAATGCTTCGTAGATTACAGTAGACTGCAGTGAGTAGTTTGAGTCTGCGTTTCTATAGCAAAGACGATTTCCCAGAGGAAGCAAGACGGGACATATAGTACGTTCTAGTATGTTCTATGCACGAAGAAGATGAAGAACAAAATAAAATATCATCAGCAGAAGAATGAAAGAGGAAGGAAGCAAAGTGGGCGCGAAGAAAACGTCCCTAAGGCCTAGCCACGGCTAAGGTAACTTACCGCATCCCCAGGGGAACACTGCTCCCCATAACAAAGGATGGACGAGCCTAATTAATTTTATCCTATAACCCCATCCTATGCCCCCTGAGAGGACGCTTGCGCAAAAATTGCATTGTGCAAGTACAATAGATGTATATGGTCACTTGCTTGATAGAGAGTTAGGCCCGGTTCACACTATATATAGTATTTTATTCTTCGTAAGTAGTACGAAATATTCGAATGTTGTGCAGTTTTTTTTTAAGTTATAGAGAAGCGTCAGGCCTACTGAGTTCTTATTCACTTCAAATTTGAAAGAGACGCCCGAATTTTCACCAGAGATCCTCCGCCTGCTGACGGCTTACAGTTTAGTGAACGTTTGGTAGACGCACAAGTTGTATTTGCGTTCGGACAATTTGCACCACCTACAGGGACCAAGTGACAACTGTGTGAATCCCACCTTCATACCAGAATCTTCTAGTCTGGGCTACGCTCCGTTAGAACTATGATATATTATTTATTCCTGACAGATTGTGGTCCACTGCAGCCGTACACTTCTCTGAGTCCTTGATGGACTTTATCTGCAGCATGAACCAGTGTACGTAGGTTTCCTGGTCGCAGTGAGGGTTGAAGTTGAAGTTGCCTTCACGGGTGGGGCAGAGTATTACGATTGACTACTGCCAAGGCCCCCTAAAGTACAGGCCTGGGTCTCTACGTCACCAAGTTGGTCCGATCCGTACAGTCCCTCGACAAACTGGTAGACGCTGCCTGGTATTTTTGATGCCTGCTCTGCATATTTCGGGCTTATCTGGATAGAAAATTCAACCTGTCGTAATTTTGTAACTTGTAAATAGTTTAAAGAAAAATTTCTATCCAGATATGCCCAAAATATGTAGAGTGGGTACCAGTAACATCAGGCTGCGTCTAATGATTTCTCCACTGACTGTACGCAATCGGACCACTTTCGACCCCCAGACTCAGGCCTCTATTTTAGGAGGCCTTGCTACTGCTCTTAGGGGCGTAAGACTTTATGGGGAGTATTGGATCTTATTCAGATCCCTAATACCGGATGTAACAGAACCAGGAGGTACCCACCGTTCATAGATATGAAGTTGCTGAGGTACAGGTCCAGCTCCCGCACGCTCACGTTGATGTGGGCGGGGTTGACACAGAGGTTGGGCTGGAGGCAGTCTGGGGACTTCTCCAGTCTCTCCCCGTCGGTGGACTCCAGCGGGATGGCCTTGAACAGGATTACCATCACCAGGTCCAGTCTCCACACCTGCAGGGGGGGGGGGTGGAATTAAGGAAATCATCTTCTTAGAGGTCACCACAACAATGAAGAACTGCATAGTAGGGTGGAGCGTTTTTCATTTTTATTTATTTTTCATAGTGGCTAGTTCGGAAACGTTGTCTAAAGGGGAGGAAAAATTGTGTTAAAAGCATTTTTCATAGACGGATATCTTCTACCGCCTCAAGACCCATGAAGTTTGAAAAAAGTGATCATGTGAACGAAAATTTCTTTAAAAATTTTTTCTTTTGTTCACTAACCAGTAGCTACGCATCAGAGAAACACGCAGGCAAAGTTTTAGGCAGCCAGTGCAACGTTAAGTGGGTAGAACCGGGGAATGAAGGGGTCCGGACCTCTCATTTAACTCTGCCTGTGAGCTTGAATATCTAGCAAAAAATGGCATTTTCCGCAGCACCATCACTCCCAATATTGTTTCGACTCGGTATCATGTATACGCCAGAACATCATATAAGCTGATTTTTTTTTTCTTCTTCTCTCGGTGAAAAGCTGTTACATCTACGAATGAAATCAAATTGGAAGAATAAATGATGAAAGGAATGATCCGTGGGAAGAACCTAAGAACTAGTTTGCATGATAGTGCTAAAGGAAGCTTTGGATATCTTCAGTGCTTCGATTTCAACGTTGGCAATGTAAGAAGAGCATTCCAATAAATGGTTGCCGTACACTTTCGCCATCGTCTGCCACCTAGCCTAATTTTTGCTTATCTGTTTTTGAGAGCTTGGCAGAAAAAAGACAGATAAAAATAAATATATATAATATTATACACGTCGGTCTTTATTACACCGTACCAGGCTGCATTGGGGGTGTATCGGGTTGTATTGGGGTGTACCGGGCTGAATCGAAGGTGCACTGGGCTGTATCGGGAGTGTGCCGGACTGTGCTGGAGGTGTTGTGGGCTGTACCTGGGGTGCACTGGGTTGTATTGGGAGTGTACCAGGTGGTATTGGGAGTGCACCAGGTTGTATCGGAGGTGTACTGGGCTGTATCGGGGGAGTGCCGGGCTTTACGAGAGTGTACAAGGTTGTATCGGGGATGTAGCAAAGTGTACCAGGCTGTACGGGATTTGTACTGTGCCGTAACGAAGTATACCAAGGGTGCGTTGTGCCTGTATTAAGAATGGTACACTGTAGCAATTTTTTTTGGTCTTGCGTTTAAATTGACAGAAGACACGATCTCAGCCAACTCCATTTCAGCAGTACACTACCATCCTCCTAAGCGTGCAAGCAAAAATTAAACCAAAAACTCATCTATCTTCTATAATCTAGAGCTAGACTGTCCCCAAACTGTGTTGAATGAATGTCAGAATCATTATCTACACCCAAAATACGAGCAGACCGGTTATTCTGGCCGGCCACATATTCAGGTGCCGGATACACGACGAATTGGTGGCATGTAACTTAGTAAACCAATTAGTCAACAGATACATACGCAACGGTTTCTATTGCATCGTCTGAATTTTTTTTTTTTTTTCGTATGGTCTGTGTGTGTTTTGCCTGTCTGCCTGCGGCAGTCCACCCTGCAAAGGCCAGCCGCCTCAGCCGCTAAGCACTTCGTACAGCTACAACGATAGGGTTACTTCTTTCTGTCGATCTTATCAAACCTGTTACCACAATTTATGTTTGCCAGCAAGTGATGTGCAGTTAAGCATGTGAGTAAGACTAACTTGTTGAATTAAAGAGGAAATTTTAAAACTTACGCTATTACGTCACAGCATTTGTGGCAGTGGCTGGTCATTTACGATACTCATAACTTTGAAAGTGAGGGCCTGCGTAGCAGGCCGGAACGTTTACTTTGGTCAAGCAAGAGGTAATAGGAGAAGCCGCTTCGCGAATGCATTGAAATGACGCAAAAAGTTTTGCACTTTTCCTTTTGAATTTAACAATTGAGTTCCATTCACATTGCTGCAGGACTCAGATAATTCTTGATCCCAGTTCCTTTGAGATCAGCATAAAGAAGGGATAGCATGTTAGGCCGATATTGTCACTTCTCTACCGAAATTGTGCTGAACATTTTTTTTACCTCCTCTGAATGTTACGAGGCGCTTGAGCAGCCTGGGCCTGCTGTACTCGAGCGAGGGCCTGTCTACACCCACAGCCTCCCCCCTTCTCCATGGGGGGAGAGTAGCGGACGGAGGGGGGGGGGGAGGGAGGAGCTACCGCCGAATCTCGCGCCATAAAGTGACTCGTAAACTGCAGGCTGCCGGAGGCTGTACCGGGCGGTACCGGGGGTGTACCGGGCGGTACCGGTAGTGTACCGGGAGTGTACCGGGATGTGACGGGTGGTACCGGGAGTCTACCGGGCTGTACGGGGAAGTGTCGGGCTGGATCGGGCTCTACTGGGGATGTATCGAGCTGTAAGAGGTCGTATCGGGGTATACAGGGCTGTACCAGAGGTGTACCGGGCTGTACCAGAGGTGTACCGGGCTGTACCAGAGGTGTACCGGGCTGTACCAGAGCTGTACCGGGCTGTACCAGAGGTGTACCGGGCTGTACCAGAGGTGTACCGGGCTGTACCAGAGGTGTACCGGGCTGTACCAGAGCTATACCGGGCTGTACCAGAGGTGCACCGGGCTGTACTAGAGGTGTACCAGGCTGTACCAAGACTGTGCCGGGATGTACCAAGAAAATATGGACTGGAGAAACAATTATGTTCCGTTTACAAGCGCTTATAAAGCGTTTGTATCTTAATATTGACATATTTTTCATTTCTGAATATAATTCAGGAGAACGCTGTCTTTATATAACCTATACAGCTATAATAAGAACAAATACTGAGTTCGAACTAACAGTCGCAGAGGTTGGCACCAGGAGTACAGAGCAGAATCCATGGTCCGTAAGATTCAAACAAGCTATAATTTTTCAAGTGACTAGGCACATAGTGTAACTGACCCTGAATCTAAGACGATGAAAGCAGATGACACTTGCTTGAGTTTGGGCCCAATCTAAAACTTTGGCAGTCAGCCGGGGCTGCTTCTGTGTAGGGTTCTTGGGCCACTCTCATTCAATTTATCAGCGCATAAAGTAACACTTTATATTTCTCTTAAGAACAACACTATTAATGATGGCCTCAAAATGGAGTGTATGATTCGATGGGTTAAATCTTCCTCACTGTACATTTATTACAATCTAGGCGTGTAAGATTTGGACTTGACTGCTTGAAACGAAGCGAGCCTTTCGTTGTACCATCGGCGTGGAGCAGCTGGGTAGGATATATGCTTTGTGTCCTGCATACGGAGAAGCGAGGTGGCGTATTTTGTCCGCAGTTTCTTCGTAATATACAGCGTATTCGACACTTTTGTTGCCAAACTTTAATTTAAGGTATAGCGATCGTCGAAATGCACATTTTTTATTTTATAAAGGTATGGTCTAAAATGTCTAGTTAAAGAGTTACAAGGACTTGAAGTTGGACAGTTAAAAAATTTATTCGTACGCTCTCTTGCGGAGACGCTTCCAAGGTGCTAAAGTGTGAATATTTGACGCGCTGGAACATGTCCGTTGGGACACCTTACTACGTAAATTCGACCAGTCTCCCTATAATTTCCATTCGCTGCACCGTACGCTACGTGCATATCAGCTAATTCAGCATTGGATATTCCCTCCATTGCCGGTGACACATTTGCAGCCGAAGACGAACTAAAAGTAAACAAACTGATCTTTATCTTTGATGTCGAGGAGCACTCAGAATATCGGGTGAAAATTAATTCAAACCCCTCTCACTTTCATGCATTTCATTTCTTCGCTACAATTTATTCAACAACTGTCCAACTTCAAGCCCTTGTAACTCTTTGACTAATCATTTTAGACCATACCTTCATAGAATTAATTACATTCATTACGACGATTGCTTCCTTATGTTAAGGTTTGACAACAAAAGTGCCGGACACTCTGTACTTGCGAACTTGACCGCAGGTAGCAGTTGGTCTGTTTTGCTGCAGTTTGTCTCTTCTGGGGGAAGCAACGAGTATTTGTTTGTTTTTCATAGAAGTGGAACGGTCAACGCCCATCAGTGTTGGGTGGAATGAGGAAGGCACCATTGCGGGGGCTGTGTCCCCTCTCAGAGAAACATGAACAGTGGAGGCGGGATGGGGAGGGTGTTGGGAGAGGGCTATGCAGCGCAGCCTAGTATATATGTATATTGAAATTTTTCTTGCGTTTCGTCCATCTGTACAAACGTCTGTCAGCACGTTTCGCTGTCACTGTCAGCTATACACGGTACGAATATGCAGAGTCGTTAGGAAAGAAAAGTTACTCCAGACGACTGAAATCCAATGGCAGCGGTTCCTATTCCACGTTTTAAACTTCTGTATCCATTTCACGAGANGGGGGGGGGGGGGGGGGGGGGGGGGGTGTTGGGAGAGGGTTATGCAGCGCAGCCTAGTATATATGTATATTGAAATTTTTCTTGCGTTTCATCCATCTGTACAAACGTCTGTCAGTACGTTTTGCTGTCACTGTCAGCATTACACGGTACGAATATGCAGAGTCGTTAGGAAAGAAAAGTTACTCCAGACGACTGAAATCCAATGGCAGCGGTTCCTATTCCACGTTTTAAACTTCTGTATCCATTTCACGAGACGATTAAGGTACGTTCCATGGGTATCCGCGTTATGCCGTGCAGGCCGGGACGCTGCTTTCGCATCGACAGAAGCAAATCTCTCGAAATTCGGCGTCAGGTTCGAAGTGATGAATTAAGTACGTACCACTGGTATCTGTGCTACGACTGCCGCTCTATTTTATCTCACAGATCGTTCGGCTCGCTCGTCAGAATCGATTTAAGCCCCGCCCCCTCGTCCGAAACCGCAGACAGGAGCGTTGGTTTCGACATTTCCCACTCGTCCAAAACCGCAGACAGAAGTGTTGGTTTCGATACTTTGAGTCGTGTTACAGGTGTTTGCAGCAGCCGAAGTGACTAGGTGGGTGCTAGTTGCATTTTACGATGCATGATTGAATTTGCGACCGTCTCAGGAGTAATCGGCTCAGAGTTAACGCCTAAAGTGCGACTGAAGGAGGCGAAGCCAACGCTCCTGTCTGCGGTTATGGGCGAGGGGCGGGGCTTAGATTAGATTAGATAGGCCGCAGTAGACGAACCAATAGGCCCATTCCCAAAGAGACACCGGAACATACGCCCCAGCCCTCTATGAGCTATTGCCATTATGTTAGTAGATGGACTTTGATGAGCCAATGGAAGGAGTTCATTGCTTTGCTAACGGCCCCATCGCTGGCCTAGCTAAGCTATGTGGCAAAAGTCCCCCCCCCCTTCCCAGCAGAGGTTGCTGGGTTGGACCAGGGCCCTTTAAGGTACTGTAGGAGCCCTTGGTTGGACCGGTCGCTGGTGCTGTTGCGGCAAGAATGAACTGGAAATTGAATAACTATTCAATGTTTGTGCTACGTAACTAAAGCGCTTAATGCAAAGATAGCTTTGACGTGGGAAGACACTGACAGCCAGTACTCGTGACATCACCGAGAGGTACATTTCTCCTGCCTGCTGTCGGCAGAGCGAGGCACGAAAATATATTCCAGTAAATATAAAATTGATAATATAATCACAAAATATTTGAACCATTAAAACGTCAATGTGAGTGGTTACTTAGGAACACACACAAGGGTTGATCACGTTCTGTTAATTTATCAACTGAGGTATAATTTTCCAGGACCAAGGCGTATCAATAAGCAGAGGAGAAGTCCCGTTAGGGACCCACAGTGACGCACCGCGGGCCCACACCCCGCCAGGCGTGGGCGGACACACAGGATGTTGTCCCCCGGCGCTGTAACTCACCGCACGAGGGCCCCGAGGGCTCGCTGAGGGATGCGAGGGGAACAGGAAACTGCACACGCGGCAGCTCTTAGCCGCCCCTAACCCCCAACCCCAATCTTGCGCCTCCGCCCCCATTTTGGCTTCTGGACCCCCACAGACCCCCACTCCATCCCCACCCCTCACAGATATCGAGCGATCTGGCGCCAGGGGTCTGCGTGTGGCAGCGAGGAGGGGGTGAGGAATGGGGGGAGGGAGGGTACAGTTGGGGATATCACGGAGGCATAAAGCGTTACTCTCTCTTCACAGTACCAACTGATCATTTTTGGTCCCTGCACCGACTTCGTTTTCCGAACTCTGAACGAACGTGCCAGAAGGGACAGCAGAGCTGATCGCTCGGCCGGGTGCTGGAGTCGGATAATAGAGTGTCCGACTCCACAACAGTGGACAAGATAAACTCCACCCCCTACCCCCCCACCCCTCATCTGTATGCCCTATTGGCATTGCACTTCATTTTCAGGATCTGAGGTTTGTATAGTGACCATTTGTGGTTATTCTGTGGCCGGTAGGTGCTGACAACCGTAGAGTGAGGCGAGTTGGAGTCATGAGAGGTTCTGCAAGTAGGGGCGAGAGGGGTAGCGTAGAGACCCCTCGGAGTGAGGGGTGTGGTGGTGGTAATGAGCTGGGTGTCTGTGTCAGGCTGGATAACAACATCCCTATGTCTCACCAAAACTATGTCTCTAACACCCAATGTCTCACCAGTCTCGGGTCTCACCAGTCAAATGTCTTACCAGCCCTCTTTCTCACCAGCCCCCATGTCTCACCATTAGCCCCATGTCCCATCAACAGCCCCGTGTCTGACAATCAGCCCATGCCTCACTATCAGTCCATGTCTCACCACCAACCCCATGTCTCACCACCAATCCCATGTCTCACCACCAATCCCATGTCTCACCACCAATCCCATGTCTCACCACCAGCCCCAAGTCTGAACACCAGCCTACTGTCTCATCATTCCCATGCCTAACAAGCCCCATGTCTCACCACCAGCCCCAAGTCTCAGCACCAGCCCACTGTCTCATCATTCCCATGCCTAACAAGCCCCATGTCTCACCAGTCCCCAATGAATTTCATGTCTCAGCAGCCCCATGTCTCACCTTATCAGCCTGACGCAGGCAGTCTATCCGGCGCATCTTGCCCTTCTGGTCCGGGTTGCTGAGGACGCACATGGCGGGCTTCTTGCCCGTGACGCTGAGCACGAAGTCCTCCCGGTACTCCTGCGTGATGTCCTTCCGCAGCTTCCCCAGCAGGCGGGACGCCCACTTCTGCTTCACCTCCACCTTCTCGTTCTGCGGGACACGGGGGGGGGTGTAGATTAGATATATATATTAGACTCTACATGGCTCAAGAGATCCCTGCTCAAACGTGAGTCGAAACCTTAGTGTCCTCTTACACCGAGACACTGGCATTGTGAGGCTAATTCTTGACGGAAACGTAGGCACAAGGGGAATTTAGAGCTTCCTCCAGAGGAGAGCATAGTCAAATAGTGAGTGGGGTTGTGACAGTGAGATAGAGAGTCATGGATCCGTGGGGTTGTGACAGTGAGATAGAGAGTCATAGATCCGCGGGGTTGTGACAGTGAAATAGAGAGTCATAGATCCGTGGGGTTGTGACAGCGAAATAGAGAGTCATAGATCCGTGGGGTTGTGACAGCGAAATAGAGAGTCATAGATCCGTGGCACAATCGCTAATAGTGACGCAGAAACTAGTGAAGACTCCAGTCACCGAGGCAGCAGCTGGTCAGACGTAGAAAGAAGGAAGACATCGTCACACAAGATGTAGATTTACAGAAATCGCGAGAAAGAAACAAAGAGTCGGGCAGACAGGCTTGATCCCTCGTACTAGCGTTTACGAGGCCGACACTCTAACATTCTGCAGCTGCGAGTAGCTGGCCTACACAGAAGTAAAGGTAAACTCTACTTAACCCCACACTGCAACTAGGAAATCCACATCCACTGGTTCGTGCTGCGGATAAGTGCCTAGTTCCTATGGACCCCAAAGGAGTGAACTGTTGAAGTCAACCACTTTGGTCTGAGCTATGGCGTTATATATCGAAGGGCTCACTTATGGCAACTGTGACCCCTCCCACCATCGCATAGCTCGCTTGGTCAGCGCCTTGGCAGCGGATTTTGAAAGCTAGAAACGTTGCCGCCGCACACCGACTCCCAAACCCACACCCTCCAGGCAAGGAAGCGAATTCCAGACGTCGAGTGTGCAAGAGCAGCACCCGACCATTCTACTGTTGCGAACAGAAAACTTTGGTGCATAAAATTTGAGTACATTTATCTACAATGAATAATGTTTTGTATGAAATAGAGCTGTTCTGCGAATATAATTGGTTCGCTACTGTGGACGGTATATAGTGAACTCGGCGCCACTCTGCACTACCGGGTGGGGAATACGTTTCGCAAAGGGTAATATTTTTTTTATCCGTCAGCGTAGGGAAAATGAAAACTCAAAATTGTCGTCCATTTCTAGAATGATTTCTCTTCAATTGGCCGATGGCCTGCTTGACTTGACCCTCTCTAGCCTCGACTTCTGCCGGCAGACGCTTCAAAAATGGAGCAAGAGACACGCAGCTCGCAGCAGTGGTCTTCAGCCTCGTAAAAATAAACACCGAGGGCTACTTAACAACAATAATGCTTGTAAAAACCTTACAGTATACTTTAAAAATTGCAGGTCGATCTATCAACATAACGGAGCTTTGCACACATCATGAAGGACCCAAGAT
The DNA here is from genome assembly GCA_001587735.2 of Parhyale hawaiensis. NCBI lineage: Eukaryota > Metazoa > Arthropoda > Malacostraca > Amphipoda > Hyalidae > Parhyale > Parhyale hawaiensis. The sequence goes on along the minus strand of LQNS02278184.1, from coordinate 3,709,574 downwards.
CGAGTTGTGAATCAGTACGCGTGGCCTGCGCGTTATCAGGCCGCCCCCATTGTCCGGCCACCGGACGCCACTTTGTTTGTATGAGCTGGCTTTGGGTTCGGGGCTCTGGGTAGCCCCTGAGTTGGAGGAAATGCCACTC